>CM035174.1:101945355-102365281 GCA_020205615.1 Panax quinquefolius | reverse complement strand
TTGTTGATTGATGTTACGGTGATAAAACATTGTTGGTGGACTTTTTAACATGGAGAAGATAATAGATTTTATGGTCTATTTGACTCTTCTAATGGATCGCTTCATTCAACCGCAACTATGGTTGAAAAGTTTTATCATCTACCATATGTTCTAAATCTACGATTTATTACATTGATGAAGACTATTGATAATTTATTTATCTTTAGTCATAATATTCTTTATCGAGCTAGTTGTGTTTCACCCTTTTGTTTCACAATTCTTTCGGGTAATAAAGGTGTAAATTTGGGTCGAGCTGGGGATAGCGAGGAATAGAGTGGTGGTCTATAGATGTTGAGGTGAGGTGAATTTAACTTGGAAGGGTGTTTTGTCACTATCATACAAGATGTCTAATGACATACAACCTCGTGTTATCATAAGACACGGTGGTTGTACATCCACTTGCCGAGTATATTTACAAGCACTACCTATATAATCTTGGTGTTTGTTTGGAGTATAATACCAAATTAGAGACAATTGGAGATAATGATATGTCAAGAGAAGACTGCGCCATTGGGAAGAATATGATAGTAATCTTCTTGTTTTTCTTTGGGGTCTATTAGGTCAACCAAGGATAATTCGTGGCCATATGATATCTACCATAACCTAAAAGCATGGCCTCCCATGTACGAAAGGTTTCCTTGAGCACTTCCCAAAGATTTTAATTTCTAAAAGCAGCTTTTGACTATACCTTTATGTAAGGTGTCATTGTGGCGTGCTACGGTTGGTATATATTTGTATCCAAACTCACAAAGATATATGTTGTTGTTGTTTTGCACGACAATTGTTGTAATAAAGTTGTAGTTATTTTTCGTACCATATATTTGGCGACTCGTAATGGGTTGGATGGAATGAACCTATTTTGGTTGTTATTCTGACTGACAATTCGTCCGCTTTCAAAGAGAGAAAACTTCGGACATGCAGACAAAGAAAATGCATGTACCGGATCTTCATCCGTTTTAGAAGAAAAATCAGATGAACACTCTATGCAAAATTTGACGTACCACGTTTTGAATCCAACAAACAGATAACCACTGCCAAGCTTCCTAAATCATCTCAAACTATGAGAAATCATCCTCCAAACTTGATCATAGGAGATCCCGACACATTGGATGATCAAAAGAAGTGTTTTTGAAGAGATTTGATTATGAAAATCCAAAATCGAAAACTTCAAAGCACATCTAGCGAGCTTACTATTGGTAATAACAATTTTGATATATAGGTAACAAATCACAAAGGTATGATCGTATTGTTTACTTGCTATATGTGATTTTGTTATAAACTTGCTCCAATGATATTCTTTATCTTTGAACTTATTCTTGACAAATGAGGCAAGATAACTATTTAGCTAAATTGATATGAATTAATTTTTGTTGATAACAAAGGGGGAGAGATATTTGGGTAATGATGATTATGTTTTAATTAACTTGTGCTTAATGATTTTTTTTGATAATGACAAAGGGGGAGAGATATTGGTATTTGAATTAGTATTCATGTTGGTAGTGAGATACTATATTGTGCTACTATATGCAATGATGGTTATTGTGTCATTTTGTTGCTCCTTAATATGCATAAATTTAGGGGGCCTTATAGATAGGGGAGTATATAATTAAAAGATAATATATTGTCATCATCAAAAAGGGGGAGAATGTTGGTTTATATCTTTTGTGATTTTAATAATGACAATATATTTAGGTTTGTGTAATGGTCTTATGTAAGACCCCGAATTTTATGAAATAAAAGTATTCAATTTTTCTATTCAGTAAATGGTTAAATTGATAAAAGTTAAAGTTAAGGGTGATATATGAAATTTTTTTCAAAATACGCAAGGGGGTATAACGTATTCATTATTGTCGGGGAATATTCGTTTGGTCGTGGAATATTCTTTCTGTCGGGGAATATTCGTACGATGGCGCAGCTATTTGTGGGCCCCATAACAGAATAACCGTCGGATGAAGAAAATGACAAAATTAAGTTTTTATAAATAACGACGTAATCGTTACCGTTAACACTGTTGGAATACCCGGTTGGTAAAATAAAGTAATACGCGTTGTTGCACAAAGAAGCATTACCGGTATTACGGTATTTTTGAATTATTGATTCTTACGTAAAAGGCACTTACTCAATAATTGTTACAAGATAATTCTTGCTCAATATTTTATTTTATTGATTCAATAATTGATGCGTTGATATTTTATATTATTGTTGTTCAATAATTGTCACCGCACAAAGATTCCATTATCGGATCAATAATTCATATTATTTGAATAATATTATTAGATAACATTATTGGCAATGTCTAGAAAGTTCATCGAGGAGAGGTTTGGTCACCTAATTGCGCTACCAAGAAGGAGAAATTCTTATTGAAAGCCCCTCTTCCTGGAACCACTTTTGTTGTCATTATATTGATTCTATAATATTATTTATGAATAATTAATTATTGATTTATATGATAATGAAATATTTATTTGATGTGGATATAAATGATGGATTTATTTATGTGGTTATAAATGAAGGAATTAATGTTGAGGTATTTTATCGGTATTTTGTCGGATTGAGGTATTAAAAGATCAAATCGGTTGTTCTTACGACTTTATTATGTGAGTTATAATTTTAATCGTCCGTTGGATCGTTGGGATTTTTGGATATGTTATACATATATAAGTTGAGTATATGTTCACAAATTTTGAACCGTTAAAATGAACGTATAATTTGTTATGAATTTTAAGAGGTGACCGATTCGTAAATTAGGTTATTATAAATGATTTTGGTGGAAAATTCTAGAATTGGTGGGCCCCACTTTTGGTTGGTGAAAATGTGCTCAATTGAATTTTCAAATGTGGTGGGTGGGAATAGTAGCAGTAAAGCCATCGGGTTCTGCGGTTAAGTCTGCTTCAAGGTACGTGCTAACATTTTCCTATAAATAGAGGCTAAGTTAGAATTGAAAATCACACCGTAAACAAGTTTTCTCTTTCTCTCTATTATCGAAATGTATTCTTGTGAGTATTTTGAGTATACTTTGAGTATTGTTAGACGGTGCAAGTTCTCTTCAAACTATATCCTCCTGTTTCAACTAGAAGACTCGTCTTTCGAGGTAAGGGATGTTATTTTCTTCTCGGATGATATTATTTCTTCAATATCATTATCTTTGAAATATTGGTTGGAACTTTTTATCAAATTTGGAACTTTTTCATGTCGAGGTTACTATTCATGAGTTACTATTCACGAGTTACTATTCATGAGTTACTATTCACGAAGTTACTATTCACGAAGTTACTATTCACGAGTACTATTAATGAAGCGTGAAGATGTTTTTTGTGAAATTTCTATCTTTTTTGGTGTCGAGATTCTTTATTCACGTATCTGCACTATTCACGATATCTGACACTATTCACGAATACTAAGACTATTCACCGAAAAATGAAAATTTTTCTTTTCGTTCTAAAATATCTATTCGGATACTAGCTTTGATTGTATCCATGTTTTGATCATTCTTGAATTTTACACCACTATGATTATTTTTTTGGTATTTTTGACGTGGATAAAACCAATGCAAAGATGAATGATTTCTCGAAGAATATCTTTGGCAGAGTAGTGCAGATGAACAGTGTTTAAATGAACATATGACCAACCCGATGAATATCTTTAGCCATTAGTGCAAAGATGAATTATTGATGAATATCTTTTTGCTCGTAATGCAAAGATGACTTGTTGTTGAATATCTTTAAATGGTAGTGCAAAGATGAATTATTGATGAATATATTTTGCTCAGTAATGCAAAGATGACTTTGTTGTTGAATATCTATAGCACGAGTGAGTGCAAAAGATGAATTATTGATGAATATCTTTGGCTTGTAATGCAAAGATGACCCGTTGTTGAATATCTTTAAATTTGTAGTGTAAAGATGAACTGTTGATGAATATCTTTGGCCCGTAGTGCAAAGATGAATTTATTAGTATGATTATGAGCAGAACTGTGATTTGGTATAACCATGATCTTTGATGTTTCGGTAAAGATAAGTGATGAAAATTATCTTTGTCTTGGATGAGAAAGGAATTTAGAACTACAATTACGATTATGAGTTATACACGTGATTGTGATGCGAAATTGTTGATTGATGTTACGGGGATAAAACATTGTTGGTGGATTTTAACATGGAGAAGACAATAGACTTTATAGTCTATTTGACTCTTCTAATGGATTGCTCATTCCACAACAACTATGGTTGAAAAGTTTTATCATCTACCGTATGTTATAAATCTACGATTTATTACGATGATGAAGACTATTGATAATTTATTTATCTTTAGTCATAATATTCTTTATTGAGCTAGTTGTGCTCACCTTTTGTTTCACAATTCCTTTCGAATTAATAAAAAGTGTAGCCGGGTCGAGCGGGGATAGCGAGGAATAGAGTGTAGTGGTACATAGATGTTGAGGGTGAGGTGAATTTAACTTGGAAGGGTGTTTTGTCACTATCATACAAGATGTCTAATGACATACAACCTCGTGTTATCATAAGACATGGTTGTGCTCATCCACTTGCTTTGAGTATATTTACAAGCACTACCTATATAATCTTGGTGTTTGTTTGGAGTATAATACCCAATTAGAGACGATGGAGATAATGATATATCAAGAGAAGACTCACCATTGGAAAGAATATGATAGTAATCTTCTCGTTTTTCTTTGGGGTTTATTGGGATCAACCAAGGATAATTTCGTGGTAGTATGATATCTACCATAACCTAAAAGCATGGCCTCCCATGTACGAAGGTTTCCTGACCACTTCCCAAAGATTCTAATTTCTAAAACAGCTTTTGATTATACCTTTATGTAAGGTGTCATTGTGACGTACTTACTGGTTGGTATATATTTGTATCCAAACTCACAAAGATATGTGTTGTTGTATTTTGCACGATAATTGTTGTAATAAAGTTGTAGTTATTTTTCGTACCATATATTTGGCGACTCAGAATGGGTTGGATGGAATGGACCTATTTTGGGGTTGTTACATCTTATTTTATCTATTTGGGCTACATATTAATTATATAATAGTTTGCATGGATTACTAATATGTATTGGAGTATAATTAGGAGATTGATATCTTTTGCTGGGAGATTTTTTAGGAATTGGGATAATCAAGGATTCTTATTCAAAAGCAGTGAAGGATACAAGCTAACAGCTAGTGGGATTCTTTTAGCTAGTCTTTGGATATTATTTGACTCCTTCGTATATAACAATTTATCTCTTATATATCTCTATGTTGTTATTGCTAATGTTTATCTCCTATTTCAATTCAAAAGAATTAGCCGTTGCTTGGAAGAATTGAAACGTTACATAGCCATTGTTCTACTCCTTTATATATACTGCTTTGTTCAGCTTATTGGAGACAAGAGACTGCAGAACAGAAATTATTCAAGAAAGCTATCTGAGATACAAATCATAATATCATTCTTTTAGTCTCGATTTGCACTATAGTTCTTGTATTTCTTCATTCATATCTATTGTAAACATAGTACAAGTTTAGGTTGGCTTGGGGATTTTATTTTAGTAATATTCAGTCTGTACAACGAAGCTATCAAAGTCTCAGAGGTGAGAGGTGTTGCAGAGGTGCATAGGGGGCAGAGGTGTCCAATCGATCGTCGTTGTAACAGGGAGTTATTTACTGTGTAATTGCTGAGTATTATTTTAATAAAGTGAGTCTCCAATCCTAGTTGGGATTGAACGTGGATTAGGCTACTAGACCCTCTAGGGGCTGAACCACGTAAAAAATCTCGGTGTGCTTTATTTTTTGTGTTTCTGTTTTTATGCTTTATATTCTGCCGATTTTGGTTTTAGTTGGAGAAATTTTATACTAATACGGACATGTATTAGTTGTCCGTTTATAACAGTCTAAGAATATAACTAATACGGACAGGGTTAGACTGTTCGATTATAGCATGTTATAGTAAACTTCAAAAATTGGCCACTCTAGATCACTTCTAAGTATTTACACCTATTAATCCCTTCTAGGTGTGCTTAATTACATAATTACATAGACAGCATGAAAATAAAGATTTACGAAGATCTTTTGAAAATGGAAAATTAATAACTTTTCTGAGGAAAATTAAACAAGTTCATGCATCTCTTACGTAAAGAGGAGTTAAAAAAAACTAAACATAGAATGATATATATATATATATATATATATATATATATATATATAATTGAATGAGACTCATGAAAGAAAATATATTGCCATCTTACACACCACCTCTAATCGAATGAAAACCTACCCAATTCCCTTTTTTGTATTCATTTTTTCTTCTGATCATAATAATATTCCTTTCACATCTAAGCTACTCTATAAACAGGACACTCTAACCTCTTGAGAACTCTGTACGTGTTGCCCTTTTTAGCTTCCATTATGCACTAGCCACTTTTTAAACAGAACATCTGAACATGCAATTTTAATTAAGACCAAAATCAAAGATAATTTTTTATCATCATCTTGTTAATTTTATATATCTTGCATTGAAAACTTTATATGGGAAAAGAGTGTCAGAAATCAACCTGCCAACTGTAAAAAAGGAGGTGATAATGCTATACTTAGGAGGATATTAATCACACTTAATTGTTTTGCAGGAATATGGAAGCTTCAATCACCAACATCCAGCTAGCAATCTCTACTTATGTATCACTTATTAACCCAAATATCCTATTAAAAATGTACTTTATTCATATTCCATTAAATTATATTGCATTTGTACAAATTCAAATGTTCTTTGTTAAATAATTATTAACCGACTGATCTAAAAATTTAAGTTATTTCTTCAAGGGTATATAAATCTCCTTGTAATTCATTTCTTGTGATAGAAGGTAAATGCTTTTGTTATGAGAAAACTATTCCTTTTTAGTCCTTTAATCCTATTTTTGTTTCGTTAATTCATGATCACTATAATGGCCCATGCAATTGTGCACAATAATGGCACATATATGATCACCAAATCAAGTGAAGCTGGTTGCATGTATTTGATCGATCACCTCTCTCTCTCTCTGTATATATATGCGTGTATAATATTGGGACTCATATATATGCATGCAAGATATATCAGTATATAGAAACTCAGTTACTTAAATAATCAACCCCAATATAATATTGAAGTGGATCATAAATGTAACTAGTTGCTTCAGCAGTTCAGCTGCTATATATGTATGGTGCATAATATATCTATTAGTTGTACATATATCCATTTTCATCTACAGATTCTACTGCTAAATTAAAACACTTCCAAATGTTACCAAACATTCTTAACCGTATGCAAATTTACCAAAATAAAAGTTTTATTTATATGCTATATATCACATCTTTTTTCCAAAAGGGCTCACACATAGCTAGCTTATTATTCAAGGTTCACCGGGAAAAATTGATCCATCGAGCTAGTTAGCTAATGAATCAAGTTTACTAGATAGCACAAATACCATGTCATCTTTATTAGAATTGTAAATTTGCAGTGAAATAAGATTGTTGTAGAAGACGTGACACTGAAGGGTTATCCCCGTCCTTAAGCCTTTATCGCTTCCCCACCACGATCGGTTTCTTTATGGGTTGCAGACGATATACTTCCAGGATATATGTCGTGGCTGGTGAATAATCCGTGATAGTGAATTACGTAAAATTCCAAATGAACACTACTTTGTAGTAGTTATTTGTTTGTAAGAAGAATGGAGAAGATAGAAGAAAAGTTCACTTGTGTAAATCTTTCATGTAACTTCTCTATATATCATATACATATCTCTTATGTATACATATATCTAATGCACATATTATCACCTAATGTGTATCAACTTGAATATTTATAACTTATTTTCAATCTCACTATTGAACTAAATCACAATAAATATTTTGGATCATATTTAGGCTAATAAAATAAGTTCACACTTCAATATTATTCAAAAATTTATTTTTCAAAGACTTTCATTTCACATAACTACGCAATCAAATTGAATTTCGCAACAAGAAATTCATAAGCCTTACTATTTCTTACATAAATAAAATTACGCTCCAAATAGTTCAAAGGCCAAATATAATCTATAAATAAAAATCTTAAAGAATCACCCCCACACTTTTAAATAATTGAAATCTCATTGAATAATTTCACTTCACAATATTATGCTCACTACTTAAAATAAATTTTAGATTAATTGACATTTTATGTGACAATGTTCCTATAAATATTATTTCCACGAGAATATTAAGAACACTTCTCAAAATAAAAATAAGTTCTTGTACATTTTATGTATTAGTTATTCATATAAAGATTGCTTCAACTTAAGAATCTTTTAGAACACCCTCACATAAGAAAACAAGCTCTTATTTTACGAAATTACATAAAATCTCAAATCCAAAAGTTATTTAACATAAGCATTTAATAAATTATACATGTACATTTTTCAAGTATACCAACACGTAACACTTGACTCTATGTAAATAGTATAAAATTCATTATATACAAATTATAGCACATCTCATCATATTGCACAAATTTATTTGCATATAAAATATAAAATTAAATTTACTTTCTAAGAAATTAATTTATCACAAACGAAATTAATTTATGTAGAAAGCAAATAAAATTCACACACATGAATTAGTATATCCTCAAGTATTTTCTTGTCCCAACTTGGATAGGAAATATCATAAACAATACATCTTTCTACATTTACAATATAGAATTCAAGACAATCTTCATAATAATATGAAATACTTGAACTTCACTATATTTATAAAATTCAAAAAATAAATGTTTATCTCAATTAGAATATACAAAATTCATATAATCAAATTAAAGTTTACTACTTCTTGGACAAGAAGTACACATAAAAATAAATCAATATATATCAATTATGATTATCCCAAAACACTATGAATATCATTTCTAAGTATTTTTCAACATCAAAATCATATTGTATACAAGATTTACTCAACCAAATCTACTTCTACAATCTCTCTTCTAACTATTAGTTAATAATTAATTTATTATCCACAAACAAAGTAATCTATTCAAAATTCATGCATACAAATACTAAGTAATATTACACATTAAATATTACCTCAAATTTATATGCATAATTTTGTTCAAGAAAAAACATAAATTTACTTTATTCTCAAAATAAATTAATTTACAACTAATTTGTTATACATAGAGACAAGTAAACTTCTCAAATTTTACAACTTTCTCATAATAAATTAATCTCAATTAGTGTATAAGAAAATAATTGTCTCAAATTTCATACATACATATACATATCAAATATTTTATCTACTCATAAAATATTATAAACAAAATATATATGTACAAAATTAAATTTATTCCATCATGAACAAAATTTAATTACTTTTCTTATCCCACAAAACTAATTCATTAATTTATTACAAAAAATGTTGGTAAAATAATTCTCAATCATACAATATCATCTACACATGATATAATACATAAAACATATACTTTCAAGTATATACACATATATAAAAAATGATACACAGTTATCATTTATAAAAATAAAGACAATCGTTAAAAAACACTCCTTTTGGAATTAAATCCGAAGAACACCACAATCTCTTGAAAGATTTCTAAGCATCAACATTTGGTGTTTTTTCATGATGACGTTTCATCTTCTCCACAAAAATTTACAAACATGTAAATTTTAATCTTTTTCACTTTCATTTTTTTCACAATCCATCTTCTAACAGGAATTATCAATAAAAATAATTAGCTTAATATCTCAATATATTACAAATTATCATAAAAATTCCATTGATAAAATAGATACACGAAAAATGGCACTTATCTTTGAAAATTGTGTTGTCTTCCATCTCACCAAAATCACGACTCTAACAAATACATAAAGACCTTAAGATTGTTAGAATTGTAGCTTCGTAGAGTCAAGATTGTTGTAGAAGACGTGACACGGGTTATCCCTATCCTTAAGGTCTTTATCGCCCCCACCACGATCGGTTTACTATGGGTTGCAGATGATATACCTCCAAGATATATGTCAAGCCTTGGTGAATAATCCGTGATAGCAATTCACAGAAAATTCCAAATGAACACTACTTTGTAGTAGTTATTTGTTTGTAAGAAGAATGGAGAAAATAGAAGAAAAGTTCACTTGTGTAAATCTTCCATGTAACTTCTCTATATATCATATACATATCTCTTATGTATACATATATCTATATGTTAGTTCCCAGAGGGCACAATAGATCTAGAAGGGGGGGGGGGGGGGTTGAATAGATCCTTTTTATTTTAAATACTTTTCTGGTTTATGATGTATTATTCATATTAGAGTATATGACAAACATAAGAATCTTTTCAAGCACAACGGAATAAGTAAAAGATTCCCCTTCATTGATATATTCATAATTATATGTACAATGTTCATTGGGTTAGTTTAGTTATGGCGCTTAAAACATACATATGATTATAGCGATTATAGACATAATGTAAATGACATAATGTAAAAAAGACACAAGAGGTTTTAAGTGGTTTAGAGACTCAAGCTCTAATCCACTCTTACGCTTTCAACTAGTAGGATTTTCACTAAGGAAGGCGGCGACCTTGAATCTCTACGATTCCTTCAGGCGCGGCTGACCTTGGGACTTGATTCACTAAGAACTCTTCAAGGCCGCTGACCTTGGGACTCTTCTAGTTCCCTAGAACTCTTGAAGCCCAAAGAGGCTTGGAACTTCGTTTAGTCCTCCTGGACATGGACCCTTTGGCCTGCTTTGTTTAGTCCTCCCGGACAAGGACCCTTTGGCCTCGCTTCATTTAGTCCCTCTCGACAAGGACCCTCGAGGCCCTCAGCTTCGTTGAGTTGTTTATTTGTTGTTGTTGGAGTCGGTCTTTGGTGATAAGATGTCTTCATGTCTCAAACATCTTCTATCCCTAGCAACTTGGCTTGATCATCCTTGAAGAGCAGTTGAGTGTTGCATGATGCTCAGCTTATTAGGTTGCTCAACTACTCCGGATGACCCCTTGATGAACTGCCTTGAAGATCATTCTCCTTGCTAATTGATGGCTGCAAATGAGAGGCTTCTAAGATGACTGTAAGATCTTACGCAAGTCTTAAAAGCTTTCTCATGCTTGACACCAAGATGGCTTTTGTGATCTCCCTTCTTGCTACTCGATGCCTTCCCATGATGGACTTGCTAAGTTGACCGTAAGCTCTTCTCTGTTGTACTTAGAGTCTTCCCATGATGGACATCCAAATGGCATGATGCTCTTCTTTCTCTCGGAAGTTCAGAACACTCTTCATGTAGTAGAGCTTTCACTTCTACATAGTAGAACTAACACTTCTACTTCTTGCTTGATCTGACTTTTGAGTGTTCTTGGTGGATCATAGAGTGAGCCTCTGGACTCACTATCACTTGATTCGATCAGTCCACCTTCTCTCCAAAACTCACAACTCCAACAACCTTTGATCTTTGAAACTCTTCTACATTTATACATCTTCCCAATTCTTTCGTTGGAAAGTAGCCGTTGGAAGCTATTCAAATGTCTTCACAGATCTCGAGTTGCTTGAGGTAGACTGCTTGATGTGACATGTCATACTTTTTCCGACATTTGCAGCTTCATCTGTTCACCCACCTCTATCGGATGTATCACTTTCTTTGTCTTGGGTAGGTTGAAGACTTTATCTCTTCTGATTTCTAGATCAGAGGTTGTCCTTTTGCATTGATGCTCTCAATAAGCACTTGTTCGAATATTACTCTTCAGATTGAACCATTGCCAATGCTTCAGTCTTCAGGTATTCGAACTCTATGATTCTGATTCATGTCTTCAAGGACCTGATCGTAGTGTCTTGTTGAGTGTTGCTCATTGGTCGGTAGAGTTAACACTACGATCTGGAAGAGTGTTGATTGGATCTTCAATGTAGAACACCCCTTCCTTGTATTATGCAGTGCTTGATACTTACATTTATTTTAACAGTTCTCGAGAATCTTGATGGCACGATTCCTTGTCCTGGTCCCTTTCTGAATATTAAGACACTTCAGATTTGTGGTGCGTCCAGCTTACTTTCTCCTTGTGATCTCCCGTTCACTTATCATCAATGATATGACACGACACTTAATCACTTTAGCCTTGCTTTTCAGAGGCTGACCAGTATCTCGGTTCACTTTCCATCAATCCATTCTTTGTTTGGCAAATACTACGATCTTGGTTACTTCTAAGGTCGTTGTCTTCTGTTCTCTTGTTAGCAACTGCATTAGCTGACTTTTCCTTAGTCAGCTGCTGAAGTCTTCTTTGAATCATCTCGTGGAAGACTTCATCACGAATGGCCTTTCAACTCAATCTTGATGCTGATTGGATTGTTGCTTAGTTCTCCTGCTAGCCTGCATGTCATTCATTGAGTGCTCTTTGGTTCCCTTACTGTGGATTGCATCTTTGCAGTGCCAACCAGAGGCTTCGTACCTTTGGATATTCTGGGAGTGCTCATTCATTGAGAACCGTATCTGCTCTACGATCCTGACTTAGCATTGTTTGCACTTCTTTTGGAGTCATAGTTCTGCACTCTACGATTCAGTTTCGGCTGTGTAGACACTACGATCCCGAGATCATATCTTGACACTCTACGATTTCTGCCTTGTGCTTGTTGTCTTCATCTTATGTTGCCCGACTACGATCTCTGTATTCATTCAGTAGACTCTACGATCTCAGAGTGTAGCCTACGATCCTTGTCTTGGCTTTGGCATCGCTAGACTCTACGACTCTGAGTGTAGTCTACATTTCATACGTGGCTTCGACATATGGTCGTTAAACCAGACAGTCAGTGTCTCTACGATTCTGAACATGACTTCCTCAGCACACTACGATCCCGAGGAAGCTCTTCTCGACACACTACGATCCTTCTTCGTTTCCCCTGGAAGTCTACGAACTCCGAGATCTCACTATTTTGCATACTCCTATTCTTCCTCGATAGCTCCCGAGTTGACTCTGACTCTCCTGGCAGACTACGACTTTTGGTGCAGTGCTCGACGATCAGACAAGCCTATCTATTACAACATAGGATCAACCTAACATGCTTGATCTTTCTATATTTATAGTCCTTGTACATCATTTCTTTTTAAGGACTTCACAAATTTGTTTTGCTTATGTAGGATCAACCTAACATATTTGATCAATTCATTCTAAGTCCTTGTACATATATTTCTATTATCTATCAAAGGACTTTACAACTTTTCTTCATGCAAGCATACTTGCATATTCATTCATATATATATCATAATAAATCATATATTAAATAGGAATATCATTCACATGTTTATTCCCCGACAATTTCCCCTATTTGATTATAGCAAAAACAATAAGTGCATATGCATGTTATGAATGAATCTTAGATACGTTGAACGGTTTGTATTTCTAAGCGATTAATCATGAATGTCATTTATATTAATATGGCAATTATATATTCGGACATTCTACATCCCGGATCCGAACATACTAACAGATTAGAGATGTACCTCCTTGGCTCCACGATGTTTCGGGACGCTTTGTTGATCATTCTACTCATCCGATTCTCGCTTCTTCTCTTGCTCCCCCCGATGATGATCTTCTATCTTTGTTTGGCTCCCCTTCATCACCTTTCTGATCTGGTTTCCTTTCTGCTTCTATGATTTTGGTATCATCATCTTCAGGCTCCCCCTCATATGACTCCATGTATGTTTCCAGGATGCTTGTTGATCAGCTAGTCATCTGATTCTGCTTCTTGCTCTTGCTCCCCCTCAGATGATGATCTTCTTTCTTTGCTTGGCTACCCTTCATCACCTTTCTGATCTGGTTTCCTTTCAGCTTCTATGATTTTGGTATCATCATCTTCAGGCTCCCCCTCAGATGATGATTCTTTATCTGCTGCTGCTACCTTCTTCTTTGATTTCTTCTCCCTTAACCCTCTGCTTCTTCTTATTTCTTTTGCCTTTTTTTCTCCCCTTTTGTCATCAATCATTTGAGAGAGTCTGCTCCATGTTGGACATAAGTCGCTCCATCGGTGTAGGAGGAGTTTGCAACTTCAAACTTTAGCTCTTCTTTGTCCGGAGTTCAAGTTGCACAGAGAGGGGCTTTTTTGGATCGTCAATCTTGTCGAGAGGGCTTCGATCTGCTTTACATTGGCCTCCTGAACTTGTAGAGCTTCTGTCTTCTGATCTTGGATGGCCTTCTGATAGATGTTATCTCTTTCTTGGAGTTTGAGAGATACATCAGCCAAAATAGCTTGAAGCTTGTGCTGGAAAGAGTCATCTTCTCTTACCTGCCTTCGCTGATTCTTCAGTGGGCATAGATATCTTCTTGCTTAAATCATCAGAGCTCTTCAGTAGTTCCTGCTCCAAAGCAGTTTGATCCTCTTGATTGGTAGCTTCAGTATGGGCAATGGATTGGACTCTACGATTGTTATCTTTGGACAGATTTTCAAAGGTGTGGATAATCTGAACAATTGTGGAGTACCAATTGCCTGTGGAGGATGATGGAGTGTCTGTTAGCAGTGCTTGATCATAAGGAGACTTCTGAGATTGGATTTGAACATCATAAGCATTAGAGTGATCAGATTCTACGATCAGCTTCTTGGACATGGTTCTTCTTCCTTCAGAGTCCACCCTACGATCGTAGGGGATGTAGAGATTTTCAGCATTTCGATAGATCTTGAAGTGGGGCTGGTTTGTGATCAGCTTGGTGGAAAACTTCTTCACTCTTGGAAAGTTCTGAGCCACCGCCCATGCTTGAAACCGCTTATAACACCAACCAAGTAGCTTCCATCTTTTTCAAGAATGGCCTTTAGCCATGGCATCCACTGGAAGAACCATCTCATTAGCAGATCATCAGGGTTGTAGAGAATGGTTGTGCAGTCCATTTCCATGTTGTTCCAATTCTTGACCAAGTCAAAGGAGGTCATTCTTACTATTCTGATCTGTTCACCTCCATGGTTTATCCATCTGTCAGGAGGAGTCTCTGATGGTTCATTGGGAACTTCTACTACTATTCTCCCGATAAATCTTGCGGTGAGAGAGCGGGGTGGAGTTCGAGTTTTCGATTCTGATCTTGAGTTGGAATCATTTCTGCTTCTTCCTTCTCGTAACTGAACCATTTAGATCAGCTTCAGCAGAGGGATCATCTTCATGTTGCATTTCATGTTCAGACTCTTCTTGATCATCACCAACAGAGAATCCTTCTTGCTGAATTTCATTATCTGAACTTTCTTCATCAAGACTTTCCTTAGATACTTCTTCTTCACTGCTGGCTTCTTCTTCAACATCTTCTCCTGGGGATACAGATTCATCATCACTTAATTCAATGATGGCATTTGATTGGCTACTGTTCCTTTTGGAGGCAAACTGGGCTTGCATCCTGTAGCTCTTCCTTCTTCGTAGAGGTTCAACTATTGGAGAGACAGACTCTTATTCTTTTTGGTCTCGACTCTATTTGCTCATCGATATAAACTTCTTTGAAGATCAAGACCGGCGAAGCGGACTCTTCTTTCTTGGCCTCATCACTTTCCTCGAACCATCAAGAGCTTTCTTGGATTGAGGGACATGTTCTTCTTCTTCTTCTAGTAATAGTATTTTCTAACCCATTCTCTGGGCGGTTAGGCGATTGCACTTGGGGATGCACTTTGATCATTCTGAATTCCTTTTCTTCATCGAGTTGCTTCTCCGAGAATCGGCCATGGGGCTTGAGTACTTTTCTTCCATTACATCGACTTCACTTTCATTTCTAAATCTTTGACTGTGGGACTTAGCTTTCTTCTTTGATCGGCCCTTGAAGCAACTGACGCCGCTTCTTCTTTTTTGTGGTCTCGTCAGCTTTGGGCTTCTTCTTCCTTATCTTTGTTCTAGGAGGAGATTCTCCTTGGTGGGGCTCGGGCTTTCTTCACTTCACCAAATTTCTTTTCACCACTTTTGATTTCTTCCGGTCAGTGTGATTTCACCGCTTGCCCAGAGTCACCGGACTCTCGAGCTCTCTGCCTTCTTGTCTTCCTCTTCTTTGCAGAGGCTCTACTGCTGCTCCCAGTTGTCAGCCTTTTGTTCTCCTTGGGGTTCTTCTTTCAGTTTTTAAATAACTGTGGAGACATTACTTTGTGCACATTCAAGGCTTCTCCCTCATCATCCTTGATCTTTCCACCTAGCTTTTTCTTCAGTATGATACTCAGCAGCCTTCCATGAAACACTTTGGTCAATGGTTTTTTCTCAGCCTTCTCTACCCACTTAGAGATATGATCAAACAAAATTGCTCCAAAGTCAATTTGTTTCTTCAGCACTATAGCTGACATAATCTTCAGTTGTTGATCAATCACCATATCATGTGCAGTGTTTTTGCATAGAATGCACTTTCCTACAATTTCAGCTAGGAACTCATACTCTTCAGGGAACTCCTTCTTCTTCATATCTTTGAAGCTAGAGTTTTTTTGATATACTATCAACTCCTTCGCTTGCTCAACGTTCACATCTTCAAGGTTCTTCAGCCTTTGGCTAGGGAAACCTAGGCATTGATTAAGGTCAGAAGATTTCAGCTTCAGAATTTGACCTTTAACCTTGGTAGATAGAGTTCCAGAGTTTATGGAGATGTTTGAGTAGAACTCCTTAACCAGGTCAATGTATACACGAGTACTCGCCTCGAGACATTCTGAAAACCCATCTACCTTTACGAGTTTAAGGACGTCCCTGAACTTCTTCTCAGAATTTGCAAATGATTTGGTTCCAAGCTGAATGCCGGTGATAACTTGTCAGTTCTCCATTTGAATCGTTCGAAGACTGTGGGTGTTTGATTTAGAGAGATTATGCGAGATGGCTGACTAAGATTTGGTTAGACTCTGGAAGGTTAACTGATTTTGCTCTTGAAAAGCTTTCTAGGGTTTTTGAAAATGGGAGGAGAAAGGTTCGATATCTTTTTAGTAGCTGTCTGCAGATTTGAACTTGTCTTTATGGCGCTTCCTTCTAACTCAAGCATAATTAGTGATGTGTCAACTGTCCATTGGTTGCACGTTGACCAAGATGTGAGTCAGAACTCCCCACACTTTTCGGTTATTAGAGGTGGACGTTTAATTGACGTGGCTTTGACCATAACCTTTTGACTTCGTGAGAGTAACATGATGAGATAGCTATAGACTCTCACGATTTCATTTGTTTACTCAACGATCAATTTCTAAGAGATCTTTGCGCAGCGGATGGCTTCGTGCTTTCCTCCTTACTTCGATGCAAAGATAGCTCAATCAATCGATGTATTCGAACTTATCTCCTCAACTTGAATGGCTTAGCGGATGTCTCATTCTTCATGCTCCTTGAACTGGAATACCTTTTGGTAGGACTACGATCGTTGAGTTGTCTTCTTCGTCATTTGAGATTGCCTTCTGATCGTTTAGACAAGATTACGATCGTTGAGTTTGTACTACAATCGTTTAGTCCTCTTCAAGTTCAACTCTACGATCGTTGGTGACTTGGTTCTTTTGAGATGAACTAGATCAAACATTCCTTCCGGGATAAGGTAGCTCGGGAAGGGCCAACCTCTTAGAGTTAGCTAAGGGTCGTTTTGTCCGGGGCGCTTTCCGGATGAAATACTAAGATGTTGATTTTCAATGACATCTCATTAAACCTTTTACGATGGGGAGGTCTTTCTACCAGTGCCGATATCTGCATTCTTTGAAATCGTGGTGTCCTTCTCGCTTTCTTACACTACGATTATGTGTTTGATCGTAAGAACTTCACGATTATGGATTGGGTGGTCAAGGGTTATCGGTAGTACGCTTTTGAGACGCTCATACCGACTATGGATCTTCATATGGTTCATCGTACACAAAAAGTTTTGGGACTCAGAATTGGTACATCTCTTCCGGTTTAATAGTGTTGTTATTCCTTAATGTATCACCGCTCCCCCATTGTTGATGTTTGTCTTCTTAGATAGATGTGATTCCTTCTTCATGTTTATTTGAAGGTCGCCCAAAGATTTTTCCTTCCTCGACCGGAATCATCATCGTTGCTTAGTTTTCCTCAGATCGTAGAGATGAGTATTTTCGTGATTGATCACTCTACGATCATTTGACAAAGACTACTGAACGTAGTCTTCTTTGTCGATCCTTTGTTTTGAGAAGTTCCGCTTCATAAAGAACTCCTTTTGTCTTAAGCTCAATGATCTTCTCAGTAGTGAGCTTCCCTTGAGGATCCTTTCCATAAAGCATGTCTTTCTTGATATGGGCACATAGAATCCTCTTTATCTTCCATTTTCACGGCATGCCTCATATCTGATGTGCGACCCATGTGAGCTCCATTCCTCAGCTAGCTTAGAGGGTCTTCAAGACGAGCTTGAACATATAGCATCTTTATCGACTCATTTCGAATGGTCCTTAGCCTTCTCATTGGTTGTATCTTCTTGATCAAGTCTTCGCTTCATCACGCCTTAGTGTGGTCGACCGTCCAAATACCTGCAGTTTAAATATATTTCTATTTTTGGTACCCATAGTTAAATGGGTCCTCGCTAGGTTAGTTTTCTAAACCCCTGCTCCTCTTATTTGGATAATCATCATATTTATCATCAATGTATATATCCATTCATGCAACTATCTTATGATAATATATTTTGAGATGCATGATGGTGAGTGTGTGTGATTTGACATTTAATAACACACTCTCTATCTATGATGGTTTTATCATTCACTGGGTAATGTTCACAATGTTTAAGTGTTCACAGAGTGAGAATCAGCTCCACAATTTTAGGAGTATCCAGTTGATTCATTGAGGTGATCAGTTTCTACAAATTAACAAGATCCTCTTGCAGAACTGATCATGCTCTGTGTGTTGTCAAACACTTAGAACACAGGCTTATATATACATACTAACCCATCAACAAAGATTACTTCACATAACGTTCATTAGGTCTGTGATGCTCTTATGACCCATTTCAGACTTCCTTCAAGATATCATCTTCAACCTAAAACGTGGATGGAGAGAAAATTTGTAGTCATTTGAGTTTCCATCCTCATGTTACTTTCTCTCTTCACCTTTTTAGGTAGATTATGACTCCTTGACAGAATACTTTTATAGTTCATAAGAAGATGCAATAATGATGTACATTTATAATAGTGAGAAACCGTACCTTTTTACTTTGTCGATTCTGAAATACCATTTATTGAAGATATATTTGAGTTTGGGTATTGATGTGCATGGCTTTACTTTTTTGTGATGTACAATTAATGCTCTTGTTGGTCTTTCATCAATCGATGCCGTGGTCTTGAAGATGTAGATCAAGAGAATCGTAGCATTAAGATCTTTGACATTTTTTGAGTTTACAAAGATAGCACCAGGTTGTTGGTTGGTCACCATAAGTTTGAGAAGATTTTCTTTCTCCTCTCGATCAAGATTTCTTAAGACGCTGCGTGACCTCTTCATCTTCGGTGATGAATGCTTTACTCTTTATCACTTCTTGTCTCTTTTCTCTTTTCTTTCGTATTGTCTTGTGACTACAAGATTATTCTTGGCTAGGATTGGTCTTGTTGATATAGTAATCGAGGATATGGACCAATCTGAGCGACTTCGGTGTGTATACACATTTTACCTATACACAATATTTCCAACGTGTGAGCTCTTCTGCATATAACAAGTTACTTACTACTAAACTAAGTTTAGAACAATGTTGGTGCCTTGGATCAGACTCAAAGCGATTAGCTTTTGAATATAGCATGAGAACCTGCTCTGATACCAATTGTTAGTTCCCAGAGGGCACAATAGATCTAGAAGGGAGGGGGTTGAATAGATCCTTTTTATTTTAAATACTTTTCTGGTTTATGATGTATTATTCATATTAGATTATATGACAAACATAAGAATCTTTTCAAGCACAACGGAATAAGTAAAAGATTCCCCTTCATTGATATATTCATAATTATACGTACAATGTTCATTGGGTTAGTTTAGTTGTAATCAGTTAAAACATATATAGCAGTTATAGCAGTTATAGACATAATGTAAATGACATAATGTAAAAGACACAAGAGGTTTTAAGTGGTTCAGAGACTCAAGCTCCTAATCCAATCTTCTACTTTCAACTAGTAGGATTTCCCAAGGAAGGAAAAGCACCACAATCTCTCTACGATTCCTTCAGGCAGAACCTTGGGACTTGAGTTCACTAAGAACTCTTCAGGCCGCCGACCTTGGGACTCTTCTAGTTCCCTAGGAACTCTTCAAGCCCAGCAGGCTTGGAACTTCGTTTAGTCCCTCTGGACATGGACCCTTTGGCCCTGCTTTGTTTAATCCCTCCGGACAAGGACCCTTTGGCCCTGCTTCATTTAGTCCCTCTGGACAAGGACCCCTCAGGCCCTGGCTTCATTGAGTTGTTTGTTTGTTGTTGTTGGAGTCGGTGCTGAGCTGCTAAGATATCTTCATGCTCTGAACATCTTCTATCCCTAGCAGCTTGGCTTGATCATCCTTGAAGAGCAGTTGAGTGTTGCATAATGCTCAGCTTCTTAGGTTGCTCAACTACTCCGGATGACCCCTTGATGAACCGCCAAGATCATTCTCCTTGGTACTTGATGGTCGCATACGAGAGCTTCTAAGATGACCGTAAGCTCTTCTGCAAGGTACTTAAAAGCTTTCTCATGCTTGACACCAAGATGGCTTTTGTGATCTCCCTTTTGCTACTCAATGCCTTCCCATGATGTACTTGCTAAGTTGACCGTAATTTCTTTTCTGTTGTACTTAGAGTCTTCCCATGATGGACATCCAGATGGCATGATGCTCTTCTTTCTCTCGACAGTTCAGAACACTCTTCATGTAGTAGAGCTCTCACTTCTACATAGTAGAACTCATACTTCTACTTCTTGCTTGATCTGACTTTTGAGTGTTCTTGGTGGATCGTAGAGTGAGCCTCTGGACTCACTATCACTTGATTCGATCAGTCCACCTTCACTCCAAAACTCACAACTCCAATAACCTTTGATCTTTGAAACTCTTCTACATTTATACATCTTCCCAATTCTTCCGTTGGAAAGTAGCCGTTGGAAGCTATTCAAATGTCTTCGCAGATCTCAAGTTGCTTGAGGTAGACTGCTTGATGTGACATGTCATACTTTTTCCCTTTACATCGCATCTCTTCGTTTCACCCGCCTGCCGGATGTATCACTTTACTGTCTTGGGCAGGTTGAAGACTTTATCTCTTCTGATTTCTTGATCAGAGGTTGTCCTTTTGCATTGATGCTCTCAATAAGAACTTCTTCGAATATTACTATTCAGATTGAACCGTTGCCAATGCTTCAGTCTTCAGGTATTCGAACTCTACGATTCTGATGCATGTCTTCAAGGACCTGATCGTAGTGTCTTGTTGAGTGTTGCTCGTTGGTTGGTAGAGTTAACACTACGATCTGGAAGAATGTTGATTGGATCTTCAATGTAGAACACCCCTTCCTTGTATTATGTAATGCTTCAATACTTCTGTTTGCTTTGACAGTTCTCAGATACTGATGGCCTGATTCCTTGTCCTGGTCCCCTTTTGAATATTAAGACACTTCAGATTTGTGGTGCGTCAAATTTTACTTTCTCCTTGTGATCTCCGCTTACTTATCATCAATGATCGACACTAAGACTTAATCACTTTAGCCTTACTTTTCGGAGGTCGACCAAGATATCTCAGTTCACTTTCCATCAGTCCCTTCTTTGTTTGGCAAACACTACGATCTTGGTTACTTCCAAGGTCGTTGTCTTCTGTTCTCTTGTCAGCAACTGCATTAGCTGACTTTTCCTTAGTCAGCTGTTGAAGTCTTCTTTAAATCATCTTGTGGAAGACTTCATCACGAATGGCCTTTCAACTCAATCTTGATGCTGATTGGATTGTTGCTTAGTTCTCTTGTTAGCCTGCATGTCATTCGTTGAGTGCTCTCTGGTTCCCTTACTGTGGATTGCATCTTTGCAGTGCCAACCAGAGGCTTCGTACCTTTGGATATTCTGGGAGTGCTCATTCGTTGAGAACCGTATCTGCTCTACGATCCTGACTTAGCATTGTGAGCACTTCTTTTGGAGTCGTAGTTCTGCACTCTACGATTCAGCTTCGGCTGTGCAGACACTACGATCCCGAGATCAGATCTTGACACTCTACGATTTCGCCAGGCTTGTTGTCTTTATCGATGTTGCCCGACTACGATCTCTCAGATTCATTCAAGAGACTTCTACGATCTCGAGTGTAGCCTCGATCCTTGTCTTGGCTTTGGCATCGCTAGACTCTACGACTACGAGTGTAGTCTACGTTTCATACTGGCTTCCGGCGGATGGTCGTTCGAACATAGAGCAGCGTACTCTCTACGATTACAGACATATAACTTCCTCAAAGACACTACGATCCCGAGGAAGCTCTTCTCGACACACTTCGATCCTTCTTCGTTTCCCACGAAGTCTACGAACTCCTAGATCTCACTATCTCAAGCATATTCTATTCTACGCCGATAGCTCCCGAGTTGACTCGACTCTCTTGGCGATTACGATTTTTTGCGATGCAAGATTTCGATCGATCGACATGCTATCTATTACAACATAAGATCAACCTAACATGCTTGATCTTTCTATATTTATAGTCCTTGTACATCATTTCTTTTTAAGGACTTCACAAAGTCATTTTTTGCTTATGTAGGATCAACTAACATATTTGATAAATTCATTCTAAGTCCTTGTACATATATTTCTATTATCTATCAAAGGACTTTCTGACTTTTCTTCATGCAAGCATACTTGCATATTCATTCATATATATATCATAATCAAATCATATATTAAATAGGAATATCATTCACATGTTTATTCCCGACACTATATATACACAAACATACATATATATAAGTTACATTATAACTATTCAATTATATATTTAACTATACTTATTAGTACTAATTATGTAAGTTACATATTAGTAATAATTAATAGTTAAATAGAATTTGAATAGTCTCACTATTTTCCTTTTGTTCCAAAATAAAATAAACTTCTATTAAATGAAACTAAAGAAAAATAGTTTTATCAAACAATCTTCTATCACATATTGGGCATAAGCTCATGTTAGAATTCGATCACACGTGCACACGACAGTAAAAAATTAATACAGAGATTTACGCGATTCTCCAATTTAAGTAGTCAACGGGAGTATCGTTCCTTTTTATTATTCATTGACTACATATGATTTTACAATACAGAGTATATATAAATATTACTCATTTTCCAACCCTAATTCAAATTATAGCTAAAATACCCATAATACTATTTTCAACTCCGCTCCGCACTTGGCTTTTTTCAAGAACTTCTCAGTTATGAGTTACAAGTCCCAACAATCCAATTCAAAGTTCAACCTCCCAATTCACCCAAAAAAATCCTTAAAAATACGAATTAAAAGATCGATCAAGCCAAATTAATTATAAGAAATGGAAAAAGAAAAAACAACTGTAAGAGTGAACCTGTGTAGCTAAGCCAATACTTAATATCTGTATAAATAGCAACAAATGAAGAAGTGTTAAATACTCTCTCCGTTCCTAAAAGATTGTCGTTTTAGAAGAAAAAATCTGTTTTAAAATATTTGTCGTTTACAACTTTTTAGGAGAATCAATTATTTACTTTTCTATATTACCCCTACCTTCTTTCATTGTCCTGAGAAATTTTCTCCTTTGTATTAATAGTTTTTAACTTCCCATAAAGTGGTAGTGATGGAATTTTAAACAAATTTTAATTGTTAAATGGTAGTATTAAATGACTTTCTTAATCTATCATGTGTTAAAACCTTAAACGACAATCTTTTAGGAACGGGAATAATAATAATGTTGTATTTATATATATATATATATATATATATATATACCAGTATAACTTCTTTATGAGGTACCAAATAATGGAATCAAACTGATTGGTGCCATTGGCCATCACGCATAATGCTCATGATGCTCATATGACACATTAAGGATGATTTTAAAATTTTAAACTTGAGCTGCTATTTGGGGCTTTAGAAAAAAATGGGCAAAACTAATAATTTGGCCATCAAAGTTGGCACGTTTTACTGAATACCCGATTGAGTTTTTAATTTTTTAAATTAAGTCACTGAACTAATTTTTATTTTTAAATTGGGTCATTCTGTTAAAAAAGTTGACAGACGTTAGATTTTTGTCTACATGTATTTGACGTGGCAAGAAAAAACTAAAAATATTGCTTTTGTGGAAAAAAAAAATCAAAAAGCAGATTTTAAAATAAAAAAATTAACATTTTAAAGTTTTAAAAATAACAAAAACATAATAAAATAAAAAAAAATATAGATTTTTTTAAAAAAATAGATTTTTAAAAAAAGTTCGTGTTTTTTAAAGAAAAATCCGCTTTTAAAAAACATACATTTTTTATAAAATCATTTTTTATAAAAAATCGCTTTTAAAAAACTATTTTTTAAAATCTGCTTTTTTAAAATCTATTTTTAAAAAAACTTTTTTTAAAAATACTTTTTTTCAAAAAAATCATTTCTTTAAAATAAATTATTTTTTAAAAAATCAGTATTTTTTTTTATTTTATTATGTTTTTTAATTTTAAAACTTTAAAATGTTAATTTTTTTATTTTTAAAATCTGTTTTTGATTTTTTTTGCCACATAAACAATATTTTTTATTATTTTTTTGCCACATCAGCGCCATATAGGAAAAAAATTAACATCTGTCAATTTTTTTTAACGGAATGACCTAATTTGAAAATAAAATTTAGTTCAGTGACTTAATTTGAAAAATTAAAAGTTCAATCGGGTATTCAGTAAAACGTGCCAACTTTGATGGCCAAATCATTAGTTTTGCCGAAAAAAATGGTTGTATTTTGTTCATAAACTTTTATGAATATGCAAAAATGCAATTATTTTGGATTCTTTTATCAAGGTTATTTTCAGGCAGTCGTTTGAGGTATATAGGAATCGAATTCTCTCTATTTGAAGGTTTAAATTTAAAATTATTATATCTAAGGCTTAAAAATTGTTACCTTATTTAAAAGTTATTAACTTAACTCTAATCATCTCATTTAAAAGTCACTAACCTAATTCTAATCATTAATTTAATATAACACTAATATATTATTATTATTATTATTATTATTATTATTATTATTATTATTATTTTGTATTCTATTTTTTTTGGTGTGAAAGTTGTGACGCCCACAAAATTTGGTATACATCACCCATCTTGGGTTGTCAGATACATAGTACAAAATTTAAATACAACTTACTAATACAAGCTATGTAGTATACATACGACAAAACATAACTGTGAGTTTGAATACAATTATTGTCTCACTAGAGATTATACAAACTCAAAAGGAGTCCTCATTACAATTATTAACACACTATTTCACGTAATAGTGAGGACTACTAATCTTATCCTCCCGATAGATCACTCCGTTTCCCGACTAGTCTCTCGCTATATTCTCATTTCTGAAGAGAACAGTGAAAGAAAGGGTGAGCTCAACTAGCCCAGTAAGAAATATTATGACTAAGATAATGCACAATAAATTATCATTAGTCTCCAACAATGTTAAACTGATAAAATATAATAGATATCAAGTTTAACTGCAGCGGAACAAACAATCCATTAAAAGAGTTAAGTAGAAAATAAAATCTACTCTCTTTTATGATTAAAAGGTTTTTCATCATTTGTTATCATTTGAGACTCGACAATAAATATTCCACATCATTGAATCACCCTGCTTTCTACTACGGCCAAGGATATTCTTTAGTATCATTTACGACCACAATTATCCATGCACTACGGGCGAAGAATATTTGTGTATTCATTAATGGTCATGATCATGCCAACAACTCGTCCATCAATGCACTACTGCCAATGAGAAACTTTTATCACATCATTTGTAACATTACGGTCGTGATTACAATTGAATAATCCACAGTAATAATCATACCAAGTCCATCTATGCACTTACAAAGCCACGATGACTTTCAACAAAATATAAACATGAGGATGATGACAATGTTATAAGAATTGAATAAAACAAGTTCAAGAATTATTTTATCCGAAATTATTAACGTCCAAATTTTCAACACGATCTTGTTTTATAGAGTAAAATTCAAGAATGATCGTAAGAATATTTTCATGAAAAGATCTTTGGATGAAACGCAAATATCAAGGATATTCTACTAATTTCATGGAGTATAGAAGTCAAAACTTTAACCAACCGAGTATAATAAAGAATGGAATAACAAAAGAAATCACCATGCATGCGGTTTTGCGATAGACAGGTTATTCAATGAGAATAATAATAACGGAACCGGTGTCGTGCAAAATTTGCAAGCGACGGGATGTTCCAATGAGAATAATAAAGATTTTAACCAGTCCTGTAAAACACACGCATGTGATGTTCCAAATGAATAATAATAAGATTTTAATCAATCCCGTGTATAAAACACATGAGCGTGATGTTCCAACGGAATAATAATAAAGACGGAACCAGTCCCAAAGTAAAACACACAAACAGATGTTCCAATGAATAATAATAAGAATGTCACCAAGTATAAGGTAGATCACAGTATACAGAGTTATTCCAATGTAATAATAAGAAATGGAATAACAACAGCTTCTCTTCATGAATAAGAAAGAATAACACCCACTTACCGTAAAAGAAACCAATATAAAAAGTAGTTAAGTAGCGAGAATACTTTTCTTCTATCTCTATATAGTCTCTCTATATAGTTTCTCTCTCTAGAGTTCGATTGAATTAAGTAAGAAAATAATGAAGGAATGAGCTTCATTTATAGGAAAATGGAATGCATAAGTAATTAATCCATGAATCGGTCAGTTTGATTTACTTTAATCTGATTTATCTATATTTAAAGCAAAATCTTTTAAATAAAATATAATATATTCTATTTATAATCTAATAAAACGAATAAATTTATAAAAGATTTTACTTATCTTGAGCACTATCTGAAACACTTATGCATAATAAAATATAATATATTCTAATTATTATGCCAATAAAATGTATAGCTTTATAAAAGTATTACATTTTATATAAAAAGTTTTTCAGACATTACATTAATAATACCAACAAAACCGAGTGACTTATCACGTAAGCATTAATAATCAATACCGTAGTGTCTTCTACGCAACCACGCGTATTCTTTTCTTTTAACACCGAGTGTTTCAACGAGCTTAACTGTAAAACTTCCACCGTTATTTTCATAAAGTATTTTTGTCGTTTTCTCAATCCGATGATAATTCCGTTAGGGGGTCACCAATGATTATGTCGTTGTCTTATTATTCCCCGTTAAAACGAATATTTCTTTAATGATCAATATTATATAACAACTTGCGTATTTTGCAAAATTTATAAATATTACCCACAACTATTACATCAATTTCACTCCATAATATTCAAAATTAATATTTATAGAAAATTAATCTTTATTCAAAAAGTTGGGGTTTTACAAAAGTTATGTACCTATTTTGTCTAAATATTTATTAAGTGGAGCTTTTTTATGAGTATTTTATCATGTTAAGGTTATGAAGGACAAAAATAGAAGAAGAATAAAATAGAAATTATAACATGTAATTTAGTCAATTTTTTTACTTGACTACATGTAATCCTAACTTACACATGAGAACCTACAATTTTGAGTTAAACTACATATAAAATAATTTTTTTTTTTACGTTCATTAATTAAATGAAATGACGGTAAAAACTAATTTTTTTAAGTTATTTCATACATATATATTAAGAATTGTTAAAGAAATATTTTTAAAATCCATGTTATTTTTAATAGAATAATCGGCATTTTATTAAATTTTTGTAGCATAATTTTTTGTCCTTTATAACCTTAACATGATAAAGTGTTCATCACAAAGCTCCACTCAATAAATATTTAGACAAAATAGGTACATAACTTTCACACCAAAAAAGAAGAAGAAGAAAGAAACAGAATACAAAATAATAATAATAATAAAATAATTATTAAAAAAACTAACGAGGGACATAACAAAGTGCTAATAATAATAATAATAATAATAATAATAATAATAATAATAATATATTAGTGTTATATTAAATTAATGAGTAGAGTAGCTTAGAGTTAAGTTACTGACTTTTAAATGAGGTACTTACTTCTAAACTTTATATCTAATAATTTTAAATCAGAACAATTCTCAATTTCAATCAGGCGCCCCAAAAAAATACTCCATACAAAGGGGAAAAAATATAATTTGAGAAAATTAAATAGAAGGGATACTTTATCTTTTAAGAATTAGAAATAATTTTAAATTTTAAATTTACGAGCATATCACAGAATTTAAAATGTATTCAATTTTATTTAATTTTAGTGTGAGTAACTATAATTTTAATATTAAGTATTTTTTTGGACATTATTCGTATATATTGATATTCGCAGTTATAGTATTTGAATAAAGATATTATCTTCATCGTTTATTTTCTTTATGAGTTCTACGTGGATCAGAAAAATTATGGATGTGAAATTTAAATATACCTTTTGTCTAATTTCTTTGTCCCATTTTTCTGTCTATTAAGATTTTTGTTTCTTATAATCAAATAAGTACAAAAATTACTATCTTGTATATAGGGTTCTCAAGTACTAATATTTAAATATGTCCGAATTGAAGGAATAGGCTTTTCCTAGTTAATTAACCGAAACATTAATTATGGATCTTAATAAACACGCATATCTCCATATATATACTGTGTAAACTCATTAGATATTACTCTGAATTATTTAACTCAATAATCAAAGATAGAATGCTTTATTCAAGATAGAAGACTTGCTTTAAGAATACTATCAAGATATGATTCTCGGGACCGAAACATAATAAATAAACCAGGTTATCTGTGTGTAAAGAAATAAATATGAATAAAGCATGTCGTGTAAAGATGTGATCGGGCCCCAATAATATATATCATGTTTAAATTAATATAAAGATATTTTGTATACCTAAAACTTTGATATCACGTTGCCTAATTAACTCATCTAAAAGTTTATATTGATAGATGTGAGGGCCTTATGGATGATTTTGGTTATCTACATAACTATTATCCAAATTGGATAAATTAAATTTGAATAATAGGGCCTTACCGATGATTTTAGTTATCCACATAACTATTATCTGTGTCTTTTATTGTTGATTTGAACGGTACAAGATGACCTTATCATACGAGATGATCCTATATATATATATATGTGTGAGAATTAATCCATGGCAAACGTGTGCTATGAGTACTGTTCAGCAAACAAGCTCACAACCGTTGATCCTTACAATGAAAGGTTGGGATTTGTTAATAAAAGGCCCTGCCGCTACAGGTTGTAGCGGTAGTCAATCCAATACATATAACTTGCGAAGTTACACTACTGCCCCTAACAAAATTTCTTGCACTCGCCGCTACATAACTTTGCGGCGGCCATAAAGACAAAAAATCACAACAATGATTGGTGATTGACCGATTGTTGACCGATTGATCGCACGGGCCAGAAACGCAAGCAGCATGAAAATTAGGCCTTACCGCTACAGCTTGTAGCCACAGGCTCCCCTTCTTTTTAACCCATTGCCTGTCGTACAAAAGGAGCTAGCCTTGTCGTAGCTTCTTTGTGGGTATCTAAAAAGCTACGACATTGAAGAATGACTTGTTGTATATATAGATTCACAGGGCTTAATAAGTTTTCTTACTTTTTGGTTTATTATATACTCCGTATAACTTAATTTCATATGGTATGAAAAAGTACAAAAAAGTTGCATGTTAGATTTTGCGTGGTTTCATACATTTAATAATAAAGATTTTAATCAGTATAGTTAATTTATTTAATTATATCGCGGTGTGAATCCTCCCCCAAAAAAATGTAGACACAATACAACAACACATTAACCACAGACGATTAAACACCATATTAAACAATTTCTTTGATGTAAATATAGTGGGTTTTGTCTACTTATAAAGCGATTCAACTGCATGTTGTGAATACCTTAACTAGTTCAGTAGTTCTATATATATAAATATATATTTCATTAAATTATCTCTTTTTGTACAGACGACTACTTAGTGAAGGAAATCTAAATTCTGATACCTGAAAGAAGCCATTGGTAAGATGGCAGTTTGTGAATTGAAAAAATATTCAAATGTAATTGATTTTCATCTCGAATTGCTAATTCTGTCAATTATATTAAATTGAGTGATGTTAATTGCTAATTCTGATGATGCACAAAATACATCACCCTCATATTAAGCAACATATTTCTGTCAACCAATACAAAGTGAAAAATCTCACGTGCTTATGTATTGTCTTGTAAAAATATCAATTCTTGAATTTTATTACAAAAATTAATTAAAAAAGTGTACTGCAGTTTACTCTTGTTTTGAAATTTTATATATATATCTTAGAGGTGATCAGGTGTGACTACATTAACCAATTAAACAAGTTTGCATCTAAAATCTGTTTTGCATTATTTTTCTGAGAGCTGATTTAGATTGAGTTGATTGAAAGGATAAGGAGGACCGACATTATACAAAATATCATCATATATATTTCTAACAAACGTAGATAAGGTGGTACTTCTTCAATTATTTATATTAAAATTAAAACTATATATACTTTTGTCTAACAAGTCCAACTATACTATCCGTCTATCCCCAATCAACTAATTAAAGGAAAGCGAATTGACACCCACTAGTTAGATATGAATCTGTTTCCTGCATAAATTGAAGAATCATATGAACTAAATCAGTTTCGGTTAGATAGATCTCAAGTCAACATCTTACTTACTTATGAGGCCATACAAATTACAGATATATATATGTGTGTGTGTAATATGATTATCCTACCGTTTTATTTCAATATTTGTTACTCTCTCTCTCCCTCTCTCTAAGATGAGAAACGATATACGTACGTACTAGGTGGCGTACTAATAATTAGTTACTAGAAGCCTTGTTGGATTAATAAAGTAATGAATAATTACTTTATTTATTTATTTATTTTTTTGCTAAGTAGTTTACTTTATTTATTTTGCTTGTAATTCTTCAATTATATGACAAAGCCACATGTATAGGGTCCATCTGTAGTTCAATTTCATGATTGTTGATGATTAGAAGGGTTTAATTAGTTGATTGTTGTCGTTATTATAGTTATAGGTTTGGTTGGCCAATGAGTCTCCATTAGTTTAAAGTTTAAACAGTACTCCCAATTCCCAAAATATCAGTTTGAATTGGATCTTTCAAAATCAATTTGCAACAGTTTTTAATTTAAACTATCTAAAATGTAAAATCAAATTACAAAATTTGTTATTTTCAAAACTTTAATAAATTCACACGAATTTTAAGTTTGAGCATCAGTTTGTTTTTTTTTGTTTTGCAATAGGCTAAATTTTAGTTTTGAAGTTGGAATCCAAAAATTATGAATATGAAGGGGTACCAAAGTACGTACATCAATCTGAATACACTAAAAATTCTTACAAAAACCTGAACATATCATGCAAGCGTAGTGTTTTTATTTTGGAAACATCATTTTACTTTTAGTTTGAGCACATGGTGAGCTCTTTGAGAATTAATTAGTGTGGTTCTATTAATATAATACTAACAATTAAAAATGAAAAAATAAATAAATAAATAAACAAACAAAATGCATGCTTGAGTTCTTTATGAAAAATATTGTCAACGACTGTTTGTCGTGTAGAATCAATGCATGTGTTGAAATTGAATAAATTAATTTGCATTGTGTTTGATCCAAAAAGGGTCCAATATTTTTATGTTGTAGGTTTTGTTTGGTTTGATCGGTTCGGTTCATTTATATCCAATGGTTTCATCATCATGCACTCTTAATTAATCCCGCAATAACTTAAGCGCGTGATTAAGGAATACTATAATGAAAGAAACTAGTACTAAAGTACTAGGACCCCAAAAAATTGTGGTCCATCCATTTTTCAAGCTAATTCAATTGAATGTGAGATGTCAAGAGATTGCAAGATTGATTATGAAAATGAAATAACTCATTTTTTATATAATGACAAAAATTGTATTTAATTGCTTAATTGGAATGGAATAAATTATTCTTAATCTTGTCATATTTGTAATTTTTATTATTTGGGTGCATTCTATTCCCCTTCTCTAGCTATTCCATTCATTCATTTATCAATTTCATTCTTTCAATCTAAGCAGTCATTAATCGAATGATATATAAGCAAGCAAAATTAACCATATAAATTTTCATAATTATTATTATGAAGGGTTTCCACATAATATATATCATAAAATAAGAAAACTAGTAATATGTTGTTTCTTAAAAGGGAGTAGACCGGGAGTATTCGGTGGGCACTCCGATGTGCACACAACCGTTGAGCTCTCATTTTCATCCTTCTTAGCATCAAAAGAAACAAGCCAGGCCATGCATTACGACGACTTTTACAACCAAATACAACTTGCGCATATATATATATATATATATACTCCATTTTTTTGTCCATTAAAGTAATTTCATTTTTATTTACAACCATTTTGTGCAGTAATTAAATGCATAATAACATGAAGGCATACCATAAGATTGATTTTGATGAGTTTTGTGTGCAATTAATTATTTTATATAGAGAGACAAAAAGGTATATCATATTAGGCTCACATACAAGGACGACTATATGTTGTCATTCATGTATTTTTTTTTTATTATTATTATTGTACTTGAAAATGGTCTGAAATTAGGGAGTCCAGAAACGGAGACAAATTGAAATTTCTCATATATTTGGTCATTCTTTATTAGCAAGTCTATATTAAAAAGGTGGATCGATCATGGCTATATATATATATATATATATGCCACCACTCATGCCTCTAAAGTCAGCAATTGATGGCTTCATATATATCTCCTTTACCCTTTGTTCATGAATTAATTAAAAGTCTGTCTTTGCGAGGAAAATGTTGAAAAACCGAGACCTTTCCCAGAAACAGTGTGGGGGTTGATCGGATCAAATTGAATGATTTAAAAGAAAATTAAAGAGTATGATCGCAGGAACAGATTCACCATAATTTGTATATATAAATAATTCTACTAATTACCTTGATATTATAAAATATATTTATTAATCTAATTAAATTCTTTTATTCACACTTAAAATATTGAGATTGCAGTGAGTTACAGTTATCTAGTATGAAAATAATTTTTCTTTAAAAAATACTGTACTACCTTCATTCTATATATAATAATTGACTTTTTAGAAGAAAAAATGTGTTCCAATTTATTTATCGTTTACAACATCTAAGAGAATAAATTATTTATTTCCATATATATCTCATAACTTTTCTCATTGTCCCAAGAAATTTTTTCTTTTGTATCAACAGTTTTCAATTTTTTATAAAGAAACATTGATAAAATTTCACACAAATTTTAATTATTAAATAATACAATTAAATAACTTTATTAATTATATAAATGAAACTAAAAAAAGTGTTTGGAGTATCATTGTTCTAATGTGGATTGAAAAGTTTATTACTCCATAACACGCTCTATATATCTGTACTTTAATGTAGGTAAAGTCAAAGGGGGTTTAATTAATTAAGCATTGAAATCAGAATATAGTCAAACCATATCATGTAAGGGGAGCACTGTTTTCATTAATAATTTTGATATTTTAATATGATTTTCTTTTAATAAAATTAAAATGTGTAAAAATATTATTTTCCTAAAATCAACCGTCATTGTTGAGTAAAGTACTTTTTTTCATTGTCACAAGTTAATATTATCATTTAGTAGTTGAGATTAATTGATTGTTATTTTTAGTAATAATGTCTATCTTTTTATCGTAAATAATTACTCAATTAAATTTATTGGGCAGTATAATTATTAAAACGCTTTATAATTTTTTTTCGAAATTGTTTTTTTATAAAAAACTGCCATTGATTATCAATTTTACTACAATGAAATTTAAAAAATAATAAATAAAAAGAGAATTCTTGAACCGCAAATTAAGAAAGAATGAATTCATAAAAACAGTCATATCTATATTTAAAGAAAATTTGGTAATATACAATAAAAGCTAAAAAAGAATTACTCTTGCAGCTAGCCTTATTGGTTGTTTTTGTTCGTGCTATAAATTTCATACAGCTTGAATACAAAAACCAAAAAATAAAATAAAATACAGTAAAATAAAAGATATTCAAACTCTGATCATTTGTGACCTTTCTTGAACAACTCTAGACGTCTTGGATTGCCGGAAGGCCTTCATCGGACTCGGGAAATGCCACCCCCGTCCCTTCGTCGACGATCTCGTTTCTCCAGCACCGGAATTCGTCGGACCCTGAACGCTCACCGATCTCGATCGGTTCATCATCCGTGCAAAGTCATTGCTAGTTTTTGCGAATTCCTCATTTTCTTTATCTTCTTCACCTTTTTTACTCTTATTCGTCTTGAAAATCGATAAGAACGACGATTTGCTATGATTACCGGCCGTCGGTGGCTTCTTGTCGGAGAATTCAAAGTTACCGGTGAATCTCGACCTCGACAGGAGGAAGGGAATCGCGAGGGATCTTGAACGAATGAACGACGGCTCGCCGTCGAGGAGGTTTGATACACGACCGACGGAGCCGACTCCGGAGGCGGAGAAGAGAGAGAAAGAAGAAGAGGAGGTAGAGGAAGAAGAGGATGTGGCGGCGGGGCAGCAAGAGCAGGGGCGGACGTTACCGCAGTTGGGACAGAGAGTAGCGAGGCGGTCGCGGAGGCAGGTGGGGCAAATTCCGGTGCGGCGGCGCTTGGAAGGGTGAGTTGGACATTTCCATATTTCTGTTTCGTCCATATAGAAAGCCATTATTACTCTGATCGTCTTTCTCTCTAAATTCTTGAAATTAAGGGAATACTTTCTTGATGGTCTTTCTTTGTTTCTGTGTGTGTGTGTATATATTTATTATTTTGGTACGTACGTGTGTAAATATTACTATATGTTACTCAGTATGTTGTTGCGGAGGTACTTAAAAGGGCAGTTGGGGGCTGCTCATTTTAACCATGATTTAGCTCTACATTTTAACCATGGTTTAAAAATATAAAAAAAATTGGCCTCTAAATACAACTCCCAAAACAAAGATTTAAAATTTATAAATCCATTAATATATACAACAAACCTAGTAATTAGTTTCTTTCGACTTCTCACATTTCTATATACAATCTATGTAATGTTTATAATTATCTTTTTTGTGAAATAGAGAAATTACTACGTACGTACGTACTCTATAATATTCTATGGACTTTATTTTTTATTCTATTATAAATATTGAAATAGATTATAAATATATAATCCATGGTAGAGTTATCTACACATAAATAGTTACTCATTAATTAATACTCCATATAGTCTTGTTTTGCATGTTTTATGTTAAAAACTTGACATAAGCATTTTGAGTGTGGTTTATTCCGTGCACAAAAAAAACACTTGTGGATGCGAGTTTCACTATATAAACGAACATCCAAATTTTGTAGAAAATTAAAAAAGGTGAATAATTTTGATAAAGTTAATATTGGTGCAGATTATGAGGATTAATGAAATAATAATGCCCCATGTTGGGTCGTGATATTTTATCCCTTTGGGCCAAATATATTGGGCTTATTATTTTTTTATTCTATCGGGCTCTATTATCAATTATGAAAATCATTAAGCCTAATCATCATATTATTTTCATTTCAAACTTATAAGACCGGCTTAAATCAATGGATCAATCATTTAGACATTTTAAATATCTACAATCTTTGACCAGAATGATGAAAAAGCATGCTCACTGACTAAAGAACCCGCCACGATTAATGTGGATGGGATCATAACCCACGGCTAGGTGGAAAAACAAAGACCAAAAAGCAATGGATACACTACACGCAATTTGCGTAAACCCATCGCAAAGGGAATGTGTCGTAGTAGTAGTGGTACACGGTAATTCAAAAAGGAGGGTATAACTTGGCAAGCGAAGTCTCACCAGAGGTACGTTCTCATACACTTCTTCAATTATAATCGATATTCACGGAGAAAATTAATTATCTCTCGATATCAATATACTAAAGCGATATAGCCTCCGCTTTCGATAAACCTCAGTGAATTCACATACCGATTCTCACGCCGAAGCTATCCCCGACGGAACCGCCACGCCAAGCTTGTGGTGTTTATCAGGTTTACGCTGCAGGATCGTGACGCTTTTAGGTGATCGGGACGTGACGAAAAGATCTTGGCGTTAATATCAAGCGCTAAGGAGGGCTCTTTTTTCAATCACAATTGTTTAAATTTGCTTCAAAGATGATGAGGAGTAGAGATGGAACACCGGGGCGGGCAAAGGCGATGGTCATTAGTTCATCATCGCCTCGTATTTCAAAGAAGGATCGCTGGGTCCTTCTAAAAGTGCTCGTGAGAGCACGGCTTCTAAGAATAATTCGTAAGAACTTCGTCCAAGATCCACGGTGGTGCCAGACGGAAGTTAGTTTTCAACGCCGATAAGGGCGTGATCCCAATCCGGAACGGTAGCGGTTCGCCAACCAGACTCATCGCCGAAGTGGTCAAGAAGACCGAGCTACCAAGTCAAGGCGAGGACGGCGACGACGGCGGATAAGGCTTTGAGGTTCTCATAAGACAGAGGGAGATATATAGCCAACAAATGCTTCGGGTGAATGAGTTGAGAGAGACGAAGCATCTAGCCATTTTCATTCAAAGACGACAAAGTAGTATAAGGAGGTACCTCGTCTGGAAGGTAAGGAACCTAACATTCTACGACGTGTCCGTGGATCATTCTCGTAGAGAGGAGAGATCGAGGAGCAGAACGCCTTCTACCAAGAAGGCAATCGATAACAATGTTAGATCAATTCATCACAATGATGAAAGACGAAGAAGCGTGTCGAGAGAAATTATGTCGAAACCCGGGCGGAGAATACCGTCACAATCGTTTCTCATCATGAGGATGAAATTTTACGACCTAGTAAATCAAGAAGTCCCGTAAGGGGTAGAAGATCGGCAGGAAGGGTCGATCCATTCCAAAACCTAGTGTCGCCAGAAAAGGAGATCTCATCACAACCCAAGGTGTTGATTTTCCGGTAAGAGAGTTGAAAGAACTCCTAAACAATCGGGTCGAGGTACAACAGTGAAAGATACTTCGTAAGAAGGCGTCCCCTTTTCCTCCGATATTCTCCGGAGAAAGCAGATGCTACCAAAAAGTTACCTCGCATGGAAAGCTATGATGGGTCAGAGATCCTTATGACCATAACAAAGCGTCAATCGAATCGATGGATTACTACGACTTTATCGATGTCGCTAAATGTCACACTTTTGTCACTACTTTGAGAAAAGACGCCGCACAATGGATGGGGACTTTACCATCGGATTCTATCTCCTCGTGGATCGAACATTGTGATAAGTTCCATGCCTGCTTTGGAAGTAACCAAGAAGGGGAAAGCTTCTACAGTGCTCTTTAAAGACAAGTCCGTAGCTTCACCAATGAATCTTTAGCCAATATGTAAAGAGGTTTAGGGAAGCTATTTACAGTGTCCGATCTTAATGATCTCCAAGTCGCTGGATTATTCCGTAATGGGCCGGATCTCGTTAAATCGGAGAAATTGGTAAAGAAATTGATGTTTCACCATCCAAGAGCTTCAAAGCAGGCCTTCGACAAGGCAGAGGGCTATATTGTTGTGGAAGAGGCTATGAACAAATCAAGAACCCTTTTTGAGCCAATTAAAGGAGGTAGAGGTTCCCAAGACCGATATTGATCGTAGAAGAGGGGAGGATACAACCAAAGGGCGTATGTAATTCAAGAAGTAATAATAACTCGTGGTGACAAGGCAAGTTAGCCGTGGCACTGCTCCTACCCCGGAGGTTAATAAGATTTACACCCAAATGAATACAGAGAGGTCGATAATTTTGGATCGATCCAAACCAAATTTTCTTTGAACCACCTCGTGATAATTACAAAACGGACATGGCAACCCTCGTAAATATTGTGGTTATCATCAAGTCACCGGGTCACGACACTAATGAATGTTGTAATTTAAAGGATTTTGTAGAAAACAAGATTAAAAGTGGCTTCATTGATTCAATATGTGGTGAGAAAGACCGTCCAAGATCAAGAGGTTATCAATCGCACTGCTCAAACAGCTTCAAGTACCGCTTTGCTCAAAATGCTCCACCACCGCCAAGGCAAGTCGTTGATGTAATAACCGGTGGGTCTGCTGGGAAATTAGTAGGGAAGAAGAGGAGGTCTTATCTTGATTCGCTTATGTCAAGAATGTGATGCTACTTTGAAGGTCGATGCCCATTCCTGTGAACTCGTTATTTCATTTACTTGATGCGGATTATCCTTCTGAGCCCATCAACCGCATGAAGGAGCATTGGTGATCACAAAGACAAGTGGGCTCAAATGGATGTGAAACGCATGATGATAGACAACGGATCTTCTGGTGACATTCTTTATGCCCATGCTTATCGTAGAATGCATCTCGATGAGCACAAAATGGAGGCCTGGACAGAGGCTCCTCTATACGGTTTCTAAGAACGATCCACCAAAGTGGCGTACTATCAACTTCCCGTCATCTTCTAAGACTACCAACAAGTGGAGATAACTTGTAAATTTTATGTCAGGTATGTGGATTCTAAGATACAACGCCATTTTGGGAAGACTCTACGCCGACAATTTCTTCAGTCAGAATTTCCATCCCACATTTCAAAATCAAGTTCCCCACAAAGACACGGAGTAGAGAGAGGATGGGTGACTTGGATCCGCCCGAGATGTTATCTAATTCGGCTATTTCATCCTAAATGGGGTCAGAAACAAAGAAAGATGATGGCAATTGAAATTGAACCCTTCACCGAGAGTAGCTCGTAACCTCGTAGTAGTCCCCACCGGGAGACGGAGGAGATTGAATCGGTCGCCTGAAAGCTTGGATAAGACAAAATGAGGATCGGTTCTGCTCATGTAACCTCTTCTGATTTAATCTTATGGAACTTTTACGATGCTATGTCGATATATTTTGCATGGGAACCACAAGACATGCCCGAGTTAATTTTGAGGTCATGAGCATAAATCGAGATAGATCCTTCAAGAAGCCGCTGGCACGTAAGAAAGCGGATATTTGCTCCAGAACGCCAAAAGATCATCGATGAAGAGGTCATTGTCGGTCACGACTTCATCTACGATTATTGATTACCTAATGGATAAAGAAATGTAGTATTGGTGCGTAAGCATAATGGAAAGTGGCGGGTTTGCATCGACTACACCGACCTCAACAAAGCCCGTCTCAAGGACTTTTATCCTCCGCCCCACATCGATCAAATTTCATCGATGCCACTTCGGTATGCATTATTAAGCTTTATGGATGCTTTTTCAGTTATCATCAAATATCCATGTGCAAAAGAAGACATTCCAAAACAAAGATTCATTACACAATCACCGCTCGGCATGCATGACAAAAAAATGACCTTTGCCTCATTAATGCCGGAGCTACTTATCGAAGGATGATGAACTTCATATTCAATAGACAAATTTGGGAGGAATATGGAGGTTTATGTAGATGATATGATCGTAAAGAGTATGCAAATTCGTAAACATTTGACGATCTAGAGGAGTGCTTTCAAACTATTCGCCATCGACAATCGCGACTTAATCCGACCAAATGTACTTTCTACTTTTGTGCCGAAAATTTCGGGTTATCCGTCACCAAAGGGCATCAAGCCAACCCAGAAGATTCAGCCATCCTCGACATGAAAACTCCTCACTGCTCAAGGACGCTCAACATTCACCGGGTAGGATTGCATGCGGCTTTAAGGAGGTTCGTCGCCAGATCGCAGAGAGATGTCTTCCTTTCTTCGACACATCAAGGGACCAAAGAATGCGAAGACATTCCAGCCGACTTCCGCGCAGAAGACGCTTTCCAAAGTATAAAGACGATCTGCTTTTCTCTTTTTTTATCGGTCAAACTCGTCCCAAAGAGAACTTTATATTTGTACCGCGCCCAGCCTTAAGCAGCTGGAGCGCTTTTGATTCGGAGATCGCTGGGAAGCAACATCCTGCCTATTACGCCACCACGCCCCACGAGATGTCAAACCGTATCCTAACATTGAGAAATTTGCTTTTGCTTTAATAATTGCTAGTAGAAAGCTTCTAAGTATTTTCAAGGTCGACTCGGTCGCCTACACCTGATCGCCCATTAAAGAAAGTGATGGGCAAGCCGTAGGTCTCGCAGTAGACTAGCAGCACGGACTATGGAGTTGTCCCAGCTTTTTATCGAGTATCATCCCCGAATCGCCATTAAAGGCCAAGCCCTCACGACTTCACGGTAGAATGCTCTTTCACCGGCCGATGCGGTTACCGGTTCAATCTTCCGATCGATCGAAGGCCGTTATTCAAATAGGTCGGGCGCGTGGATGTCAGATGCAGATGGATCCTCTACGACGATCGTTAGGGAGCAGAATTATTCTAATAAGTCCGAGGATTTAAGGTTCAAGAGCCATCGATTCGGGTTTAAAGCAACGAATAATGAGGCCGAAAGTACGGGCAAGAGTGTTAGCAGTGTCCGATTAGCGAAGAGTCTCAAGTCCAACAGCTTAATTATCTATAAGTGATTCTCACTTGTCGTTAAATGTATCGGGAGATTACGAAGCTCGGGAACCCGAATGATCAAATATCCGCGAGTTAAGAAACCAACTTCAATTTTTTGCTTCATACGAAGTTTCAGTGGTATAGAGCGAACGACAATTCTATCATCACGATGCTTTGTCAAAATTGGCCACTACGGATGCGTATGTCTTTCATGGATCGGTATTTTGGAAATTTTGCAAAGAACCGAAAGTGTTCAAAGATGAAACAAATGATGTGCATCGAAATGAACAAACCGCTGGATGACCCCTACATCGAGTATTCGCGATGGCGTCCTTCCTTCTGGATCGATGTCAGGTAAAGAAGATCAAGTACAAGAGTACTAACTTCACCTTTATCGATGGGGATCTTTATCGATCGGCATTTTCCTCACCATTATTGAAATGTTTGTTCCGTCCGGCCGAGTATGCTTCTTCGGAAGTTCATGAAGGGATTTATGCGGATCATACGGTCGCCAAGTCTTTGCACATAAAGTATTTCAAGGTTACTATCAATCGACAATTTTCAAAGAAGCTACAGAAGACGCCAAGAAATGTAAAAATGCCACCAATAGTCCGGTTCCCATTATCACCACCCAAGAGTTATACTCGATTCTATCTCCTATACCCTTCGCCGTCCTGGGTGGATATATCGGGACCGCTACCTAAAGCTAAAGGTCGTTAGCTTCATTATAGTCATATCGATTATACGACTAAGTGGGTAGAGGCGAAACCACTTCGATCGATAATGTAATGTGAGTGCTTAAAGTTTTTAAAAGAGTCTGTGGTGTTTCGCCGGATCCCTAAGGTATTGATATCTGACAATGGACGCCAGTCGCGGGTTCAAAATTTGAAGAATTTTTGAACGATTTGGGGATTCAAAGACAAGAAGACTTCGTGGGCTCATCCACAAATGAATGGGCAAGTTGAGGTGACCAACAGACGTCACCGAATGGAATAAAGCGTAGATTGATGAAGCTAAGGGAGATGGCCGTAAGAATCACGAAATCGTTGGGCATACCGAACTACGCCGAGGACTACTACAGGGATTCGCCTCCGATCGGGCCTACATGGTATCGATGCCTTAGTCCCACCGAGATCGGATCTCCAAGTCTTCGCAAGTCAATTCAAAGAAATCTACAATGATGAAGGATCAAGGCTAACTTTGACCTGCTAGACGAAGTCGAGAGGAAGCTTTAATCAAATCACGCTTATCAACGGCGGGTGGCCAAACATTATAACAAGTGGCGCTAAACTTCAGAGATTCAAGTGGAGACTTCGCTCGTAGAAGTCAAGCTTCTACACCTCAAAACACGGAAAGCTTAACGCCGAATCGGAAGGGCTATATGAAGTGATCAAGTACCAAAGTCTTGCAGATTTATCGATTAAAGGCACTTCGACGGCCCGAGATCAAGAATACTTCGCACGCCAAGTGTTTCTAAGTATTTTCAAGAAAGTTTAAGCCGCTTTATCTAAGTCTCAGACACAACCGCTTCAATATCAATAAAAGATCACTTTTCTACAAATTATCACCGGGTCTTATTGATCCGATGGTCACTATGGTGTAAGGAGGTATCGTGGTCCGATGGTAGGACTCAGACTCCCGCCATTCGATGGTAGCCCAGTCCTTTTGGTCCTATATCGATCTTATCGTGGTGGTAAAAATCAATGGTCACTATTGGTCCGATGGTGTAAGGAGGTACGGTAGACTCACATTGGCCATGGTCGATGGTAGCCCTGTGTCCTTTTCGTCCTATATCGATCTTATCGGGTGGTAAGTCAATGGTCACTATCGGTCCGATGGTGTGTAGGAGGTACGGTAGGACTCACGGCCATTCGATGGTAGCCCTGTGTCCTTTTGGTCCTATATTGATCTTATCGTGGTGGTAAGTCAATGGTCACTATCGGGTCCGATGGTCACTAAGGTGTAGGAGGTACGGTAGGACTCACCGCCATTCGATGGTAGCCCTTTGTGTCCTTTTGGTCCTATATCGATCTTATCGTGGTGGTAAGTCAATGGTCATTATTAATCCTTATGTCTTGGTTCTTATCTCGCTTGTCGTCCAAATTTACTTCACGTATGATTGATCTCACTCTTCGATACCGATGAGTATAAGTTATTTATTTTGTTTAAGTGTCGAGTTCAGGCTTCATTAGTTCAAGCTTAACTCAATCCTATCTCAGAAATTCAACTCACTTCATCGCATGAGTTAACCGTTATATGCCATATCTAATTCAATAGTTCATCTTATCGATACTAAATTATCGACAAGAAACCGACGGATGTAAGTTATAATCAAGATGCTTAAAGATTTATCAATAAGCATAAAATGTTCATTTCATTTAAGTCGATTAATTATATGAACATAAAAAGTTAAATATTTACATAGAATCAAAAACATGATATATATTCAGCACCGCTTTCATCATCTAATCGAAAGCAAAGTCTTTCGTCCAACCGAAAAATGATAGCTTTCTTTTTCCTCGCTCCCGATACCCTCATATCCTCCTCCGAATAGACCTTCACGATCTCGACATTAATTTCATCCGAGTCCCTATACTCGCCTCGAATCGCTCCAAGCTCTTCACCGTAATGTGGCCTCGCCCCTCAAGGTCCTTTATCTTACGGCGAAGCTTCATGACGCTGGCCTTACGCCTTCGAGCTTCATCCTCGAATTTTCGCCTCACCACACCAAGTCAGAGGATTAGTTTCGGTTGGTCAAGAGAACTCCTCATTTTTCGCCTTCGTAAGTAAGTTCTCTTCAACCAAGCCAAAGATTCGTGTTGGTCGATTTTGTCATCGGTTTCTTGGACGTAGCCAACTCATCTCTCAGAGTTTTAGTTCATCATCGATGTCTTCAAATCCATCTTGCTCGATCCAATTCTATTCAAGACCATCGATGGTATGAAAAGCATCTTCGACCAAATTTTTTCTCGATCCAAGGTCGATTTCAAGATGTTTATCTCTCGGCGCATGAAATCTTCCTCTTCTTTCTCCATTTATGTGTCTCTTGACGCAATGTCCAAGACAAAGATTAGCCCGTGACATATTTTCAAGACAATCAAGTTAAACGATAAAAAATGCTCAAAGGAAAATAGAAATGTAGAGAAGGAGTGATTGTTATTTACCTCGCCAAATAACTCATACCTCGCCGAGAAGATTTCCGTCTGCGTGATCACCGAATCGTGGGTCGCCATTGTGTCGAACGAAAGCTCCAAAGAGGTCGAAAGGAAAGTCAAGGCTTGAACCCGGGCCATAGGGCCTCGAGATCCCACAACTTCTGCAGACGATAACCTCGACCAAGGACCAGCCGCTCGGGAGAGGGTCTCGCTTTCGTGGAGAAAGAGTGGTCGCTCAGAGGGTGTAGGTCCGCGTGAATAGTTTCGATTACGGAGATTTGTTTGAAGTAGTTCTTTGGGTGTCAAGCGGATGCAGAAACTTGACGACTCTCGTGGGTACGCTTCTCTTCCCGGATAACGCCGGAATCCTTCGCCCCGGGTCACCATCCTCTTCGATCCAGATTTCTGCTGTGGGGCACGAAGGAGGAATGACCAAGACCGAGGAACCCCGAGCTCTTCTGCCAAGAATGGGGTTATTTTGTTTTAGTTTTTGGTCCTAAGTATACTCCTTCGATCGTGACGATCAAGTAAGTCACCGATCGAGGAATGGTTTTGGGGTCGGTTCTGCTTCGTGTGGGTTCGGAGGATTTACTAGAGGGATCGACCTTGGTTTTCTCGGTAGCTCTCTCTTTTGTCGAGGGTGAAGGGTCTCTTCCGTATGAGAACCTCTTCTACTGCTTTTCCTCCGCTTGAAATTCATCCGTATGAATTTCGGTGTCGATATACTTCGTAGGTAGCTTTGGGTGTAGCCTCAATTGCTTCCAAGACTTCCTGCATAAGAAATCTTCAAGTTCTTTTATTTCTACAGAGCTCTCTTCCCGATCAAAGATATCGCATAAATCAAACAATTCCATGTTATAATTATATTTTATGGAATATTTTCAAAAATATACATATATATGAAATAAGTCGGTACTTACGCTTACGGTCATATAACCATGCCCGCTTCGAGAGGAGTCCGTATTTCCACCCTCCTTCTGAAGTTGTCAAATAGCTCCATCATCTCCACTTCTCGCTTCTTCGTAAACATCTCCAAAGTCGCCAGATATTTTTTCGCCAGAATTGCCCAAGCCTAAGAGAAGAGATTTCGTGGCCTTTGACGAAGAACCATTTCTCGTGTCATCCCCTATCGCTCAAGGGTGTTCACCAAATAACGTCTCACAAATTTTTCTCCGCACTTTGGAGAATGTTTCACGAGGGCCTCAACCCCTTCTCCCCGGATTGTACTATCTTATGCATAAAGAAGAAGAAGTCCAAGGAGGGCTCGACGCCCAATTCACGGCGTAAGGCCACGAAGGCGAATGTGGATGTAGGAGTTCTACAGACCAATTGGAAAAATCCTACACCCAAAAACCCCAAAGAGGGTCACTATGAAGACGCCAAGAGGAAACGAACCCCTTCTCCAAAGAAAGTCACCGAACTACCATTCATCCTTCAAAGCCGCTGATACATCTTCTCTCCGTAACGAGGTACCCCGACAAAGATGAGTATCCGGGATGTGGAACCGAAGTTCAACCTCTTCGCCTTCGACTTCGCTTATGATAAGGAGTATTGCACGCGAGAATCGCCTCCGCACTCTATAATAGTCGAGGGGGTTTTCGGGTTTTTGTTTGGGATTCAGCATCAAGTCCCCTCACGAAGATTAGGGTTTGGTGGAACCACAAAGTGATGGGTGTTACAAGTACGGGAGAACTTTGATCGTGGTTTTGAGTTTACATTTGTAACGATTTGCAGAGAGAGAGAGATCGTAAATTTTAGAAAGCGCCGAATTTCAAATGAATGCAGTAAAACTGCCAAATTTGGTAAAGTTATCCTTTTATACCGATTTGCTATACATGTTGTTCAAGACGGGTGCATTAAATGCTAGTAATAATTTGGAATTTGAATGAGAAGCGTCCCTGCTTTGGTCCCGTACTTAATGGATAGAGTCTTTTTCCGAATCGGGCCCTTAACTTCCTTTCATTTCATTTCATGGACAATAAATGGGTACGCTTTTTAATTACATCTTGTCATTTATCGATTCTCAAGAAAATATCATGGATTGTTTATAGTTTTCTATTAAACATTCTGCTCAACAAAAAACTAGGGGCAATGTCGGGTCGTGATATTTTATCCCTTTCAACCAAATATATATTGGGCTTATTATTTTTATTCTATCGGGCCTCTATTATTGAATTATGAAAATCATTAAGTTCCAATCATCATATTATTTTCATTTCAAACTTATAAGACCGGCCCAATCAATGGATCAATCATTTAGACATTTTAAATATCTACAATCTTCGACCAGAATGATGAAAAAGCATGTTTATTGACTAAAGAACCCGCCATGCATTAATGTGGATGGGATCATAACCTACCACGGTGGAAAAAAAAAGACCAAAAAGCAATGGATACACTACATACAATTCGGCAGAACCCATCGCAGTAAAGGGAATGTCGCGTAGTAGTAGTGGGTACTCAGAATTCGAGCAAGAGGGTATAACTTGGCGAAGTTCCACCAGTGAGCAGACGCTTCTCATACACTTCTTCAATTATAATCGATATTCACGGAGAAAATTAATTATCTCGATATCAATATACTTGGCGATATAGCCTCCGCTTTCGATAAACCTCAGAATTCACATACCGATTCTCACGCCGAAGCTTATCCTCGACGGAACCGCCATGTTTCATGGTGTTTATTGTGTTTACGTTGCAGGATCAGGACGTTTTAGGTGATTGGGACGTGACGAAAGATCTTGGCGTTAACACCCCATTTAAAGGTAAAGAGTCAAGACCATCACATCATGTAATCTTCTATCCATAAAATCCGCCCGAACACAGTTTCAATTTCTTGTTTAAACATGGGCCATTTGATTGATTGGGACGTACACTATCTTTATATACTCCACTATATATATATATATAGCTCTACATAATCTGACCACTCAATATCCTAATTACCATTGTCTGCTTAATAAAGTTCTTTCTTTTTTCCAAAATTAAATATACTTTTAAAACGATAAAATTTAAAAATAATTTTAAGTTTTAAATTTATTGCATAATATTAATTAACAAGTTAATTAATAGTGATGGTGTGATGGTTAACCTACTAGTATATATAAAAGTAACGATAAATTAAGAATATTATATTTATTTTATAGTTTTCATGCAAATAAATATATATATTTAAGATAGATGATGTCTGAAAAATGATTTTAACTATTATATATTTATGTATAAATTAAATAGGATGAATAAAGACAAAGAGGTTGCACCTTTTATCATATATACTCGAGAAAATATATTATTGGAAAGGACTTATAAGTTGAATAGATTTTGTGACTATGGTTTTCCATATTGTATTTTAATTTTAATACTTAATTTGTAAAAAATATGTTTGTTTAAGATAATATTTACAACAAAAGAAACTAACAACAACAAAACAAAAGTAATAGCAAGTACCAATTATATCATATCAACGAATTGACTAAAGATATTGGTATACCCAAAATATGGTGCTTTCAGCTTTGTGTATACTTTAAAGTTCAGTTAGGCTTTACCAAATGTGATACTGTAGAAATTAAGAGAGCTCAGATTCTCCTTATATTTTTGTGATCGAGGTGGGGTGGGGTGGGGTGGGGTGGGGTGGGGTGGGTGGGGAGAGTCTTATCCGTAAAATATAGTATTATTTAATATATATAAATATAATAAAACAAAACATGATTTTACATATTTATATATATATAACACATAAATTATTAATAATAAATTCAAGTCCTTTGAATTCATAAAGTCTCCTTAAAGCAAATTTATTCCCTCAAATGTGCTAAGGATTAATGAATAATTGCTTCCCAAGATAAAACGGATTTCCAGTTCTTAATTAGAAGACTTCAAAATTAAGAACAATTCGAACCAAATGATATGTTATGTACTCAGTTTTATATGAACAGGAATGATGCATGCATGAAAACTTACTGCAAAAAAGAAGAGGACGGGAAACGGGAATTATTTGTGAGACCCCAGATTTTATTAATAAAGATTTAAATTTAGTCGAAATAATTTTTAATATTATAGTGTGAATTTGAGATAATATTATAGTTGTGGGTAGTATTTATAAATTTTGCAAAAGTATGCAAGTGGTTATATTATTATATTCGATTGGTGGGGAAATATTCGGTTTAGCGAGGGAATATTAATACTAACTACTCAATCATTGGTGGACCCTACAATGTAATTATTGTTTCGGATTGAGAAAACGACAAAAATATTTTATTAAAATAACGGCGGAAGTTTCTTGGTAGTTCTTGTTGAACTACTTCGGTAGTAAAGAAATACGATGTCACGTGTGGTTGCGTAATGAAGCACTAAGTATTGATTATTGACGCTTTATGGAAAGTCACTCAACATTGATTACATTATTAATTAATAATATGAATTATTATAATGATAATGACGTTTTGTTTTATTCAGATTATTAACGTAATAAAACGAAACATCTTTTATATAAAATAGAATCTTTTATTAAAGTTATTACATAAATAGAATATATTATATTTTATTATGCGTAGTGTTGCGTATAAGCTGTTTTAAGTAAAATGTTTTTATATAAATAGAATATATTATATTTTATTTAAAAGATTTTTCTTTAAATATGAATGTCGATTAAAAGTAAATCAATCTGATCCGTTCAATGGATTGAATTCTTATCATTCCATTTTCCTATAAATAGAAGCTTTCATTCCTTCATTATTTTCTTACGAATTCATTGAAACTCAGAGAGAAATTATAGAGAGAAGGCTATAGAGAAAAATTATAGAAAGAAGAAGAGTATTCTCGCTACTTCACTACTTCTATATTCAGTTCTTTTTACGGTGAGGGTGTTATTCTTTCTTCTTGAAGAGAACTTACATTATTCCATTCATTATCATTCTGTTGGAATAACTTTGTAAAAGTGGCATACCCTATACATAACTTCAGTATACGCCAGATACCCTATACTTGGTGAAATCATTATGTTATTACATTCTTTATTATTCTCATTGGAATAACTTTGTATCTGGCAGTTTACCCTATACTTGGTGACATTCTTCTATTATTCTGTTGGAACATCCCATGCATGTGTTTTTACACCTGACCGGTTCGCTTTTTATTATTACGCTGGAACATCCTGTGCATGTGTTTTACACCTGGACTGGTTCCGCCTCTTTATTCATTCTGTTGGAATATCCTATCTGTGTGTTTTACACCGGATCCGGTTCCATCTTTATTATTCTGTTGGAACATCCCAGTCGGCGTGTGAATTTCACCGACACAGTTAAGAGTTATTATTATTACGTTGGAATAACTTTATATATCAAATCTGCACGTACGTGGTGATTTCTTTTGTTATTCCATTCTTTATTATACCCAAATGGTTAAAACTTTGACTTATATACTCCATGAAATTAGTAGAATATCCTCGATATTTGCGTTTCATCCAAAGATCTTTTCATGGAAATATTCTTCCGATCATTATTGAATTTTACTCTACGAAAACAAAGATGTCATGTTGACAATTTGGACGTTAATAATTCATGGATTAAATAATTCTTGAACTTGTTTTATTGAATTACTTATGTCGTTATCATCATCCTCCTCACGTTATATTATGTTATCTTTTGCTTACGTGCGTAGATGAACTTAGTATGATTATGACGAGGGATCATTCTATATATAATCACGATTTGATATAAATGATGTGACAAAGTCCTCGATTGGCTGTAGTCACGATGATGGATAGTTTTTGGTATGATTATGACCAGGGGGTGATTAGGTATAGTCACGACCATTGATAATTTGATGAAAATCCTTGGCCAGTGAGTACGGGGATGATTAGATGTGGTGGTTTATTATTAAATTGAGTCTCAAATGATAAAAATTGATGAAAACCTTTAAAACCTAAAAGATAGTAGACTTTATTCTCTACTTGACTCTTTTAATGGATTGCTTATTCCTTTCTGCAGCTTAAACCGGTTGTATCTATCAGATTTTATCGGTTTAACATTTGTTGAAGGCTAATGATAATTTATTCGCATTATCTTAGTCATAATATTTCTTCTTGGGCTAGTTGAATTCACCTTTCTTTCATTTATTCTCTTCTTGAAATGAGAACATAAATTTTAGACGACAGTCGAGAGGAACGAAGTAATGGTCCGGAGGATAGCATTAGTAGTCCTCACTATTCGTGAAATAGTGTGATAATAGTTGTAATGAGGACTCCTTTTGAGTTTGTATAATATCTAGTAGACAATATTTGTATTCAAACTCACAGGTTTATATCAGACGTATTATACTGCAGCGCTTATATTAAGTAAGTCGTATTTGAATTTATGTACCATGTAAGTGGCGACCCAAGATGGGTGACGTATACCCAATTTTTAGGGCGCGGTTGGTATCGAGCTTAGGGATATGATCCTGGTACGAGATGTGAGATAAGAACTAGGAGGAGAGACGGAATTCCTTTCGCTAGTATGACCTACCTAAATTTATTTGGTATTTAATTGGTCAATTCGTAGAGTATAGGATAATATGTGATATGTTAATTAACCCTTGTTTTGTGGCGGTGTTTGAGAATGATATCCGAAAATCTTTGAGATAAGCGATGAAGTGTAAAACCCCTAATTTTATGAAATAAAAGTATTCAATTTTTTTTTACTATTACTATTCATGAGTTCTTATTCAGCGAGTTACTATTCACGAGTTACTATTCATGAGTTCTTATTCACGAGTTCTTATTCATGAGTTACTTATTCACGAGTACTATTCATGAAACATGATAATGTTTTTTTTTTTTAAAAGGCATTACTCGATAATTGTTACGGTAATTACTGCTCAATATTTTATTTTATTGATTCAATAATTGCTACGTTGATATTTTATATTATTGTTGTTTCGATAATTGTCATTACACAGTATCTTTCATTATCGAAGCAATAATTCATATTATCTGAATAATATTATTAGATAACATTATTGGCAATGTCTAGAAAGTTACATCTAAGGAGAGGTTTGGTCATCTAATCATGCTACAAGTAAGAAGAAATTCTTATTGAAAGCCCCTCTTTCTGAGGAACCTACCTTTGGTTGTATCATTGTGATTACGTAATATTATTTGTGAATAATTAATTATTGATTTATATGATGAGAAAAATATTGATTTTATGTGGATATAGATGGAGAAAATTTTTAAAATGACAATTGTTGAAAATTAATATTTTATCTTTTTCGATAAAATAATTCATTTAAATATATTATTTTAATAATATATTAACGGTGATATTTTTACAATGAATGTGGGATATATGAGTATATGAGGAGGAAGAGTATTTTTGTGGCATTAAATGTTTAACACATGTTTTGTGTGTTGGTGGACACAATTATTAATCAAATTTGATTATAAACATATAAAATCGCTTGGTTTGTGGATTTCGGTCGATTTTTGTTTGGAATTTGGAAAACTTTCTTCTGCAAAGTTGTAGAGAATTGAATTTCCTATAAAACTCGTGTGATTAGAATTTTTCATGAAAGGGCTATTTATTATGAATTATTGAAGTTCAAGCTCTCAAATAATTGATTTTTGGGAGTTTAAATTATTTTTGTTAAGAAAAATGTTTTTGTATTTTTTGGACATCATTAACATGTGTGGCTGGTGTTTTTTGACCAAAAGGTGGGCTAAGGAAAATTTGTATAATTATATTAATATTATATTAAATTTTACTGCTTTGGTGTTCTAAGCGTTTTTCCTATAAATAGGGTGCTTGGGTTAGAATTGAAAATCACACCGTAAACCTGAGTTTTCTCTCTATTTCTCTCTCGATATTTTGAGCGTATTCTTGTGAGTATTTTGAGTATACTTTGAGTATTGCTATCTGGTTGCAAGTTCGTTCAACGTTATTCCAATCGGAAATCTTCTTTCTTTTGAGGTAAGGGATAGTAAAGAGATTTTAAGGGTTATTATGTTTTTAGTTTCGAAATTTTTCTGAACCTTCAAAATTCTGGAAAAATTTGAAATGATATTTTGATGAGTTTTATTGATTGTGTCCAAAATGGTGATTTTTGGATGTATAGATTAAGAGTTATGAATTTTACGGAAAAAAGACTATTTTAAAAGTAACCGCTTATAACTCCTTGTGATTAACTCCAAAATTGATGAAATTTTTATTGGGAGTACATCTATATAATATCAGTATACCGTGTTAATTTCAGAATTTTTGGATAAAAGTATAATTTATGATAAATGTTTAAATATTCAGTGGTTTTGGCCATATGAAAAATAGTAAATGAATTTTTAAAATTTTGAGAAAAATATATGTTCAATATGGGACTATGTTATGCTAAATCCCAGAAAAGAAATATTTTTGGAACTGATTTGGTATTTTTCATGAAAATATTCTAGTTATGAGTAAATGAATTAAATATGTTATGTGAAGTAAGAAAATTGGAAAATATGATTTTATGGCTTGAGAATCATATATGAGGTATATGCAGATTTTTGATGAGGGTTTTGGTTATTGGTGATGAAATCTTATGAGTTTGGCATTTTATGATGATTAAATGCATTAATTAGTAAAGTGTAAACAATTTAATTAAATTGTTTATAAGTTTTAGAAATGATTAAAATATTATTATAATATTAATAATATTAGATTATGAGATTTCTAAGTGATTTATAACATTTGGATTAAGGTGTTATAAATATGGATATGAATTTTATTATGAAACTTTATCTTTTTAAGTATGAGGATTCTTTATGCATATATCTACGATTACTATATGTATACGAATACGGAGTACTATTCACGACAAATTGGTTTCTTCTCTGACCAAATTATCGTTGATTTATGAATCTTACTCTTGAAATTAAAACCATGTTTTGATTATATTGTTTTTATATAACATTCTTATAACCCTAATGATGATATTTCTCTTTGACTTGAGTGTAAAGATGGGTAGATTAGTGGTATGATCGTGACCATAGGTTCTCTTTGGCGATGAGTGCAAAAAGTTAAATTGTTGGTTTGGTATGATCATGACCATTGAATTTACAATTGAATATTTTTAGCTTAAGTGCAAAGGTGAATTGATCAACATGGTTATAATTATTGTTATATAACTTCTGAGATGATTATGTATGAATATCTTAGCCTGTAGTGCAAAGATGAATTATTGATGAATATCTTTTGCTCGAAATGCAAAGATGACCTGTTGTTGAATATCTTTAGCCTGTAGTGCAAAGATGAATTATTGATGAATATCTTTGGCTCGTAATGCAAAGATGACCTGTTGTTGAATATCTTTAGCTTTGTAGGCGAGATGAATTATTGATGAATATCTTTGGCTCATCTTTGCAAAGATGACTGTTGTTGAATATCTTTAAATTTGTAGTGCAAAGATGAATTATTGATGAATATCTTTGGCTCAGTGTCTGCAAAGACGACTGTTGTTGAATATCTTTGCTTTGTAGGGCAAAGATGAATTATTGATGAATATCTTTGGCTCGTAATGCAAAGATGACTCATTGTTGAATATCTTTAGCCTGGTAGTATAAAGATGAACTGTTGATGAATATCTTTGACCCGTGGTGCAAAGATGAATTTATTAGTATGATTATGAACAGGAACTGTGATTTGGTATAACCATGATATTTGATGTTTCAGGTAAAGACAGGTGATGAAAATTATCTTCGTCCTGGATGAGAAGAGGAATTTAGAATCACCATTATGATTATGAGTTTTTCATATGATTGTGGAAAGGAACTGTTGATTGATGTTACAGGGATAAAACATTGTTGGTGGACTTTTAACGTGGAGAAGACAATAGACTTTATAGTCTATTTGACTCTTTTAATGGATTGCTCGTTCACCGCAACTATGGTTGAAAAGTTTTATCATCTACCATATGTTCTAAATCTACGATTTATTCTTGATGAAGACTATTGATAATTTATTTATCTTTAGTCATAATATTCTTTATCGAAGTAGTTGTGCTCACCCTTTTTTCACAATTCCTTTCGGGTAATAAAAGTGTAAATTTGGGTTGAAAGGGGATAACAAGGAATAGAATCGGTGGTCTATAGTTGTTGAGGTTCTCCACAAAGAGTATGAAAATAATTTTATTGAGGGCTTTAGTGTGTTGTATTTTTTACATCATTTAATAGTTATTTTGGTGAATTAAATAGGGTGAGGAGAACCCAACTTTGGAAGGGTGTTTTGTCACTATCATACAAGATGTCTAATGACATACAAACTCGTGTTATTATAAGACATGGTTGTGCTCATCCACTTGCTGAGTATATTTACGAGCACTACCTATATGATCTTGGTGTTTGTTTGGAGTATAATTCTCAATTTGAGACAGTGGAGATAATGATAAATCAAGAGAAGACTCGCCATTGGGAAGAATATGATAGTAATCTTCTCGTTTTTCTTTGGGGTCTATTGGGTCAACCAAGGATAATTCTGTGGCCATATGATATCTACCATAACCTAAAAGCATGGCCTCCCATGTACGAAGGTTTCCTTGAGCACTTCCCAAAGATTCTAATTTCTAAAACAGGTTTTTTGTTTGTACTTTATGTAAGGTGTCATGGTGACGTGTTATCCAAGTTGGTGTCCAGAGTTACATTTGGTATATATTGGTATCCAAACTCACGACAAATATATGTCGTTGTATTTTTGCACGACAATTGTTGTAATAAAGTTGTAGTTATTTCTGTACCATGTATTTAACGACTCAGAATAGGTTGGATGGAATGGACCTATTTTGGGGTTGTTACATGAAGCACATGAAAGTGTTGATTCAGCTCAAACAAAAGGTAACGACCAACAACACGATAATAATCATACTGGTGGCAACGGCTATCAGAACAATGATAACCATCGTGGGGAAAATTATCATGCTAAGAATGGTAACCACTTCGGTGGTAATCATGGCAAAGATAATTGAAGTGGAAATTGTAAGAAGAGAAGGTCATTTAGCTCAATTTTGTTGTGCACCAAAGTCAAGTCTAGCTGGGACGGTGGCACCAAAGGTGGATATAGACAAAACAAAGTCGTTGGTTTTAGGAAGTACATTTTTCATAACTTCTCAAAAAGCGAGTAAACCGAACGAAGTTAGCACGAGTAAGTTAATTATAAATTAATGCGAAGTCTATACTTTATTCAATACAAGTTCTACCCACTCTTTTATTTCACCTAGTTGTGTTCAACGTTTGAATTTGACTCCGAAGAAGTTAAACTTTGACTTATTGGTTGAAACTTCGTTAGTAGGAGCCTTCGTTACCGCTACTATTTTTAAATCTTGTTTAATTCAAATAAACACTTTCACGTTACCTGTCGATATTATCTCTTTGAAAATATTTGCCTTTGATGGTATTTTAGGAATCAATTGGTTAACTACTCATCATTCTTTTCGTAAGGTTGTTAGCTTTTATATTCATAACCAAACTACTAAAGTCAATTATTGTCATATCAAGCCATAAGTAAAGAGCCCCGAACCTTTCGTTGTTGACTTCCTTGTGTGGAAATGCAAAATATCGGGACTTTACTTTCTGTAAGCGACATCGTGAATGAAGATGGCAAGTTTATAGGTATCATTGTGAGGTGCTATCTCAGGTTAAGGGATAGAAGTCACATGGTTGGTATCAATGTGACGTCTTATCCAAGTCTTGGATGAGAGTCACAGCTTTTGAATGATATTTCTATTATTAATAAATTTCTGGCGTATTCATGAAGACTTCTTAGCCTACTTAGGCGTGAAATCGAATTTTGTATTGATTCGAAAGACAAAAAACCATTTCTTAAACCCTCAAATATTTCTTCAACTAAAAGGATCTGTTTACGTGGATTATGATGAAAGTCATAATAAAAGTATAGAACTAATAGAAATCATGGGTATATGAAGTATTAGTAAGTTTTATGATGAGTTATGTTGGTTAGTATGTAAAAACATGAAAGTTTCTTAAAAATCACAAAGAGTTGAAAATCAGATTTTGGTGAAAAACGTAACATGAAATTCAATAGACCATATCTCCTATTATATTTTGAATTTTTGAATGTGGTCAAGACCTAGAGTTAGATCTATGAGTTACCTAACTAATTCAAGTGGAATTACTGGAAAAGGTATTGTAGATTTTTGTGTGGACTGATTTTAGCAAAGGAGTGCAAAGCTGCAAAAACCGAAAAAGCTGCTGCCATGATTTTAGAGGGGCTGTTTCGGCCACTTAAATTATGAGAAAAATTCTGGGTTTTTGGGACATGAAAGTATATGGTATAAAGTACCTCCTGTCAAAAAATGAGCTCATTCTGACTTAAAATGAGCAAGTTATGACTATTTCAATATTTAGATTTTTCCGATGAAAAACGCTATAACCGGAGTTCTATAACTCAGATGACCATGAAATTTAAAACTGAAAGCTCACGTTAACATGTGTAAGATCCTGCCAAGATTTGGGGATTTTGGAGTTAAACTTGAGGTAGCTAATTTCTTAAGGAATTAATTAGAAATTGATTTTTGAAAAATAGTAAATGAATTTTAAAATTACGAGAAAAATATATTTTCATTATGTTGACTATATTATGCTAAATCCCAGAAAAGAAATATTTTTGGGACTAATTTGGTATTTTTCATGAAAATAGTTTAATTACGAACATATGAGTTAAATATGTTATGTGAAGTAACAAAGTTGAAAATAGGATTTTATGGCTGTAGAATCCTATATAGAGTATATGCATATTTTTTTTTGATGAGGGATTTGATAATTGGTGATGATATTTTATGAGTATGGCATTTTTGAATGATTAAATGCATTATATGGTAAAAAGCGTAAACAATTGAGATAAATTGTTTATAAATTTAAGAAGTGATTAAAATATTATTATAATATTAATGTTATTAGATTATGAGATTATTAAGTGATTGATAACATGGGGATATTCTTGAATCTGGATAAATTATATTATAAATGTTTAATATTTATTCTTTATCTCATTTGATTGATTCTTTATATCATTATCCTCATGCTTATATTATGTTGAAAGTCATCTGGCTGTAGTGCATAGATAGATGGACTTGGTATGATTACTGACAGTGGATTGTTCGGTATAATCATAACCAGTAATTGAAAACACAATTATCTTTGGTAGTAGTGCATGGATAATTTGTGGTCGTGATACTAATGAATACACAATTATCTTTGGTAGTAGTGCATGGATAATTTGTGGTCGTGATATTAATGAATACACAATTATCTTTGGTAGTAGTATTTGTGGATAATTTGTGGTCGTGATACTAAATGAATACACAATTATCTTTGGTAGTAGTGCATGGATAATTTGTGGTCGTGATATCTTAATGAATACACAATTATCTTTGGTCAGTAGTGCATGGATAATTTGTGGTCGTGATACTAATGAATACACGATTATCTTTGGTAGTAGTGCATGGATAATTTGTGGTCGTGATACTAATGAATACACGATTATCTTTGGTCGCGGTCATGGATAATTCGTGGTCGTGATACTAATGAATATCCTTGGCACAGAAGTGCGAGGATAATTCGATGATGTGGATTAATTATTGAATTGAGTCTCAAAGAATGAAATATTAATTCATGGATGTGGTAAAAGTCATCTTTGGTAGTAGTGCATTGATAGACTTGGTATGATTATGACCACGGATTATTCGGTATAATCATGATCAGATTGAAAACACGAATATCCTTGGCCAAGAAGGTATGGATAATTCGTGGTCGTGATACTTATGTCGAGTTTCAAAGATTATTGGTTTTATACGATTGTATATCTTTGGCCATGTGCAAAAAGATGAATTGTTAATGAATATCTTTGGCCGGATTGCAAAAATGAATTTAATGTTTTCAACGATAAAGGTATTCAAGGTATCCTCATCTCTTTATCATACCAGGTACGTACTCTAATTTCGAGGGCAAAATTCCATAAGGAGGGGAGATTGTGAGACCCCAGATTTTATTAATAAAGATTTAAATTTAGTCGAAATAATTTTTAATATTATAGTGTGAATTTGAGATAATATTATAGTTGTGGGTAGTATTTATAAATTTTGCAAAGTATGCAAGTGGTTATATTATATTCGATTGGTCGGGGAATATTCGGTTTAGCGAGGAATATTCGTAATGCAACTACAATCATTGGTGGACCCTACAAATGTAATTATTGTCGGATTGAGAAAACGACAAAAATATTTTATTAAAATAACTATGGAAGTTTTACCGTAGTTCTTGTTGAACTACTTCGGTAGTAAAAGTACAATGTCGTGTGGTTGCATAAGTAGACACGATATTGATTATCGATGCTTATGTGAGAAGTCACCATTTGATTCCATTATTGTCGATTAATAATATGAATTATTATAGCGATAATGACGTTTTGTTTTATTCAGTATTATTAACGTAATAAAATGTAAACATCTTTTATATAAAATAGAATACTTTATTAAAGTTATTCTATAAATAGAATATATTATATTTTATTATGCATATAGTGTTGTATAAGATTTGCATAGTAAAATGTTTTTATATAAATAGAATATATTATATTTTATTTAAAAGATTTTTCTTTAAATATATGACCGTCGATTAAAAGTAAATCAATACTGACCGCTCATGGATTAATTCTTATGCATTCCATTTTCCTATAAATAAGCTCATTCCTTCATTATTTTCTTTTAATTCATTGAAACTCAGAGAGAAATTATAGAGAGAAGCTATAGAGAAAATTATAGAAAGAAGAAGAGTATTCTGCTACTTCACTACTTCTATATTCAGTTCTTTTTACGGTGAGGGTGTTATTCTTTCTTCTTGAAGAGAACTTCATTATTCCATTCATTATCATTCATTGGAATAACTTTTAAAAAGTGGCATACCCTATATATAACTTTTGTATATACGCCGGCATACCCTATACTTGGTGAAATCCTTATGTTATTCCATCGCTTATTATTACTGTTGGAATAACTCAGATACGCGCCATTTACCCTATACTTGGTGACATTCTTCTATTATTCATTGGAACATCCTGTGCATGTGTTTGTTTACACCGACCCGGTTCTGCTTTTTATTATTCATTTGGAACATCCTGCTCATGTGTTTTACACCGGACCGGTTCCGCCTCTTTATCATTCTCGCTGAATATCCTATCCGTGTGTTTTACAATCAAATCAGTTCCATCTTTATTATTCTCTTTGGAACATCCCATCTTGTGAATTTCACCCCACCGTTCCGTTATTATTATTCTCGCTGAATAACTGCTTGCATCAAAGCACCGCATGCATGGTGATTTCTTTTGTTATTCCATTCTTTATTATACCCAAATTGGTTAAAACTTTGACTTCTATACTCCATGAAATTAGTAGAATATCCTTGATATTTGCGTTTTTCATCCAAAGATCTTTTCATGGAAATATTCTTCCGATCATTATTGAATTTTACTCTACGTAAACAAAGATGTCGTATTGACAATTTGGATGTTAATAATTCATGGATTAAATAATTCTTGAACTTATTTTATTGAATTACTATGTCATTGTCATCATCCTCATTTTATATTATGTTATCTTTGGCTTACGTGCATAGATGAACTTAGTATGATTATGACTGGGATCATTCTAAGATAATCATGATTTGATATAAATGATGTGACAAAAGTCCTCGAAGGGCACATGTAATGCGATGATGGATAGTTTTTGGTATGATTATGACCAGGGGTGATTCGGTATAGTCATGACCATTGATAATTTGATGAAAATCCTTGGCCAGTGGTACGGGGATGATTAGATGTGGTGGTTTATTATTGTTTGAGTCTCAAATGATAAAAATTGATGAAAACCTTTTAAAACCTAAAAGATAGTAGACTTTATTCTCTACTGACTCTTTTAATGGATTGCTTATTCACCGCAGCTTAAACCGGTTGTCTATTGTATTTTATCGCTTTAACATTTGTTGAAGGCTAAATGATAATTTATTCGCATTATCTTAGTCATAATATTTCTTCTTGGGCTAGTTGAGCTCACCTTTTTTTTTTCACTGTTCTCTTGAAATGAGAACATAAATTTGGACGAGTCGAACGAAGTAATGGTCCGAGAGGATAAGATTAGTAGTCCTCACTATTCTGTGAAATAGTGTGATAATAGTTGTAATGAGGACTCCTTTTTTGTTTGTATAATATCTAGTAGACAATATTTGTATTCAAACTCACAGCTTTATGTCGTATTATACACACACGCTTATATTAAGTAAGTCGATTTGAATTTATGTACCATGTAAGTGGCGACCCAAGATGGGTGACGTATACCTAATTTTGGGCGTCACAATTGGTATCGAGCTTAGGATATGATCCCCACCGAGATGTGAGATAAGAACTAGGAGGGAGAGACGGGAATTCCTTCGCTAGTATGACCTACCTAAATTTATTTGGTATTTAATTGGTCACGAGTATAGGATAATATGTGATATGTTAATTAACCCTTGTTTTGTGACGGTGTTTGAGAATGATATCTCGAAAATCTTTGAGATAAGAATGAAGCACATGAGAGTGTTGATTCAGCTCAAACAAAAGGTAACGACCAACAACACGATAATAATCATACTGGTGGCAACGGCTATCAGAACAATGATAACGGCTATCAGAATAATCATACTGGTGGCACATGGTCGAAAGTGTTTAAAAAAAAAATACATACTTGGTATATTATCTTTTAATGTTTTATATTGACTTAAAAATATTTAAATGACTTATATTTTGGAATAGAAAGAATACTTTTTTCTATATTTAAAGAGTACCATATACTTTTCTTTAATAATTTTAAGAGGCTTAAAGAATATACATGTAATTTTTAATATAATTCTTGGGAACCTAAAAGATACTCAAGTACGAAAAATTATAAAGTGTAAAATAAAAAATCTAAAAACTCAGGATAGCCTGGGCCCCCTAAGCCCAAGCATACCTTTGTCCCTGCCTAAATCCCTATTCCCTAAGATGAAATTAAGTTCTCAAAAAAAAAAAAAAAAAAAGTTCTCTAGCCTTTATAAATATAAATAAATAAACAAAAAACCACATACATTTCAACATGGACGAAGCCAGCCGGGTCAAGTGGGTCGCCACCTCTACTAGTTCTTTTTCCTTTGTTTGATATATGCACATTTTTATTTTAAGTCTCAACTAGGTTGACAGATTATTTAATAAAAAATTAATTTTAAACTAATAATTTCACACCATTCAATTCAGACAACTTTGTAATTTTTTTTAAAAATCAAGTAGTTTTGATTTTTTTAACAAATTATTTATCATAAAAAAATCTCTTTAATTATTTTAACATAATTAAAACTCTCTCAAAATATAAAGTTTGACTCGAGTTTATAGACAATTCTTATAGAATTTATTATCTATTCTATATTTCATTGGCCTTTACACACTTCATATAAATTATGATAAATATATTGCTTCTTTTTTGGGGTTAATGAATTCATGATAAGAAAATTTATATATAGTGGTTAAATTTATATTTTTTATTAAATATATAATTGTATCAAAATTCGGCCCCGCTAAAACTAAATCATAGATCCGTCCGTGCATTTCAGACACTAATATGAAATAGGAGTAGTTTAGAGTAAGTCAAAAGTTGAGCACTAGAAAATGAAAATGGCAGTCACATGTGTACTCAAAGAAGAATGTCAAAATGTCACAGCCTTTGAGAATATAAAAAGTCTACCACCTCCAGCTGCGTTAATATTTAATAATTGTTCATAATTAAGCCACCATACACAACATATGTTTAGGAATGTGAGGTGGCGTTTGTTAATATTATAATAGAGTTGAATGGTTAAATTGGTCAATTATTTAGTGTGTTTGTATTTAATAAAAAAATTTATGAATGATTGAATTGGTCATATTTTTTGATTGAATGGTCAAGTGTAATTTTTTTGGCTGAATGAAGTATTTTATATTTATTTTTTTTGTTTTACAATATTAACTTTATATTAAGTAATATTAAATAAATTTACAACAATTTTGTATTTTTTCAGAAAGGGTAAAATAATAAAAATATGTTATTCAGATATTTCAAACATGTCAATTATCAAACAATTTTTTCCATTCAGTATTCAGAATTCTGTTTCATTCATATTACTTGAACATTCAGAACTATTTCATTCAATTTTATCAAACACCTCCTAGGTCTAACTAAGATGCTCGGTGTTTCACTAGAGATCGATTCAAAAATATATATGATCCAAAATTCAAATTTAAAATTGATCCAAGTTGAATCTGAACTATATATACTTATTTTTCATTTAATAATACACGAGTCGAATTCGAACATATCAGTGTTCGCTCTGATTAGGGTTTGAATATTGTACTGTTTCATGAACTATACTCGATACCTACTAGATGGATCATACTCGAATATTAGTTTGATCCATACTCGAAGCTAAATATGTGATATTTGTACCAACCTTTGTAATTTACAAAGTATAGTATATAATTGGGTAAGCTCGTACTTAAATAAATCAATGAGATGTGATTGTCAATTTGTATTACATTTTTTATAATTTCTTTACATAAATAAAAGTGAATTTTTTTTATGTATAAACATTAGTTTATTAATGAATTTAGTATGTAGTGTTTTAGTTTTAAGTGATATAATTCATGTTTGAAATTCGTTTTGAAAGCTCGTGATCAACTCGTTTTATAAACGAGTCGAATATTTATGATATAAGTAAATCCGTACAGTGTAATGATCAGAATCTAGTCTAACACAGAATTAAAAATCTTTTATCAAATCTGAATTAAATTCGAACTAATTTTTTTTTGAGTGAAGCTGAATATGAACATGAGAGTATTGGGTGACACTCGTTTACACCTTACATATGTTCATAATAAGCTGCATTATTTAATCGCTAGTAATACACAAGTGTCAGTCAATGGTGTGGTCAAGAACATTAAGCTACATTCCTATCCTATTATTATATAATGTCAGCATAAACAAACTTGACCAAGTCTTCCAAAAAATATTACTCCGCCAAACTAAATAAAAAAAATAGTCAAAATAGTCGAATAATTTTGTAGTAGTCAAATTTCCATAGTTCGCCACGTAGATGATTTCATTAATTACTTCAACGAACAACTACTACTATATTCAATTTAATAGAGTAGGTTCAAATTTAGCGTTAGATTATTATTAATTTTTAAAAAATTAAATTTAAAATAATTTATTTAAATTTTTATAAATAGAAATTTCATAGATAGTAAATCTTTTAAGAAACTTGTTTCATAATCGTATTGACAAAAATAAGATGAATTTGTTTTTATATTAAATTTTAAAAAAATTAAACTGACTTTTAAAAATAAATTTATTATTTAAAACTTGTAGTAACTGTCTATAAAATAGTAATGGATAAACAAGTACACTCGTTTTATTTTTCTAAAAAAACTCTGTCTTTTAAGAGTTGATTTAAAATACAGATAGTTAATGATAATGCAATTTAATGTAATAAATCAAGTAGGCTGTGTTTATTTCAATTAAAATTTTGCAAAAGAATATATTCTTAATATTAAATAAAAAAATTGTAAAATTGAGATGAGTCAAATTCGTAGTAATAGACAAGCTAGTAAATGACGTCAAACCAACTTTGAACCCATAGTCATATCAACAAATATTGTACATTTAGAAAATAAGATACTCCATATTGTATAGGCTTCCTCGTTTGTTTTTGATTCCTAGTTTGATTACAAAGTTGTTTATCTTTTGTCTTGTTATTTATGAATTATGAGTAGTTTGCATGCATTGGGAATTTTTAAAGGTTATTATTTTTAAAGTTTTAATGTCAAAAGAGAAAGAAAACTTAAAGTTGAGAAGCAGACAGTAGTGTGGAACTTAGAACTTCAGAAACTCTTTTTGGATCAGTAATAATAGCATGAAATAAAAATGAGATTGTTGTACCATGCAAAATTAAGGAACCCCTATCTTCTTTAATCTAAGCAAAAATTAATCTCTCTTTTTTTTCAATAACTTTACATTTATACCTCCTCCTCCTCATGATTGTGTCAAATAATACATTAATTATTAACGCATAAATTTTGTAGAGGCCAAACTATATGGAAGAAATACTCCACGGTAAACCAAAAAAAAAAAAAACTGTCGAAATTGTATCACCGACAGATGTGGAAATGAAAGAGAGTTGGGAGAAGAGACAATACAAAACTTCCCTACATTAAACATAATAATTAATGTGGTTGGTCGTTGTTATGTCAAGTAAGTAAAATTTGTCTAATTTCTGATATTATGTGTTTTTTATTCATTTTCTGAATCATGCTCCTTATCCAACACCAAAATATCTTGAAAGACTATGGAATTAGCAGAAGTAACTAAACCCCAGCCTCCAAAAGTTTTTGGGTTAATTACTAGCTAGGCATGTTCCATTGGGGCTTGGGCTAATATTGTACTTATGGGTTTTGTGAATACGAATTAAGACGGGTCATAAACTCATAATAAAGTGCTGCTAAGTTTGTATCAAATGGTGGAAATTAAGGATCAAATCAAAAAGGTTTATGTTATACTAAAAGAAATCGATTTCCATTTTCAAGCCAATGTACGGAAAAAGAAATTGATCAATTCAATGTCCAATAAAAGTTTACTTGCTATATACTCTCTGTAATGAACTTTAGACTGATACGTCATTCTGGATTTGCTAAGGTTAACAAAGAGAATTAAGGTTAGCCAAATATCTTAATACAATGTATATAGTTGTAGCATTCACTATAAGACTGGGCCTTGACTAACCCATAACACGTCAATCAGTGAATCACCTTTTTTTTTTCTTTTTCAAGGTATCCTCGTACTCAAACTTTTTGCTTATCCAAAATTATTCTTTCGAGGTACAGTCGGACGTGAAAATGGGAATCTCTCCCGAGAAAGTTTGTTACATCCAAATATAAGACGAGTAGTACTTGGCCATCTTAAGGAGTATAAGGTATAGATAGTGGTGGAGGATATAAATTAAGGGCATTAATTTAGAAAATATGCATTCAATTTTAAAGGCCGACCTTTGTAGGTACGTACATATACAAGGCATGCATGATATATTAATTATTAATTAAGAAGAAAGTGGAAGTGCGTCGCTAGGTCGATCACCGTACGTGAAATTGCATTAGCATTAGCATTAGCATTAGCATATATAGAGCTTCAGGGACATCGATCCGGCCGAGTGTTATGTGACAAAGAAAGGCATTTAAGATGACAAAAAAAGGTTAGGTTAGGTTAGGTTAGAACAACTTGCTTAATTGTCCCACTCCCACATGAATATTTATATTTATATTGAAATCTCCTGCGCGCAAATATTTATATCTATGTCGACTAGTACGTAAATTTGTCCCAAATATCAGCAGACCACTTTCTACAAGTTGCAAACCAAACCAACTTTTCAACTTGTTTTCCCTCCCTAGAGTTCAAAGTAAAAGCACTAATTAATTAATTCCATGAAATGATAAAGATGAGTAATTGCTTCAAAAGGAGTTCGATAATCATTACAATTTTATTAATTATTTCAATAATAAATAACTTTTAGTAGTAATTGAAATTTTATGTTCAACTAATTTCAAAGGGAAAATAAGGATTTCACAAATTCCTTGTTTGTTAGTAAGAGTTTTAAAGAATGTAACTCCCACTTTTTTACTTTCTTCTGGAAAGAATAAAAGAAAATGGGAAGAGAGTGTTGAAAGATTAATAATTTATTACTACTAATTTACTGCTGTAATTCCAAGTTAATGCGAAAGAGAGGAACCATCGCAGCAATCAGGAAGGAAGAAGGAGTCCATTAATCCATTCCATATGACGCTGATAGTTGTTGACCCGGCCGGCCGTGAAAACAACTTTTCGTCAAGGCCGTGCGCAGGTCAAGCGCGTGCATGTGTGAAATTAATTAATCAATAGTGTGTGCCGTGATTGACCGCGCCTTTCCATTGTCCAAATGCCTCTGCTCAACCTCAAACCCACTCTAGACTCTTCAAATGCAAATACAAATACAAATACAAAATACATAAATTCACACAAACAGTGTAGGGACTAGGGAGGGAGGGACATAATATATATAGTTAATATTTTAGTATATCAGATTTTTTTAAACCTAGTCATTCAAAATACTACTCACTTACGATAATTTTTGCCTTATAATTTTCTTGAGATCAACAGTTTGATTCTTATGTGTGTGTGTGGAAATTAACAAAAATTAATAAAATACTACTCTATCCGTTTCATAATTAGAGATACAATTTGACTTTTGAAGTTAAACGACATATTAAACTTCAAATTAATATGAATTTATTCAATTTTAATTAGTTGATATAAAATTATTAGTAACAAAAATTTATTTTATTCTAAATTTTTATAAGTCAATTATGCACTTATGTTTTATGCATAGAAATAAAGAAAGGAAGAAAGACAAACAAAAAAAAAAAGACTTTGAATAAAAGTAGGGTTGAAGTTTGAGCTGCCCTTCATATATAGATAGATAGATAGATAGATAGATAGATAGATAAAAACAATTAGGTATTGCAATGGAAAACAAGTTTGAAATAGAGAAACAATCAAGGTTTCCAATAATAACCCAAAATTAGTTTATCATTGTCCCAAAAAGCTAGCCTAATTTGAAAGCTTCTTTAGCTAGGATGTTATATTCTTAATTTTAGATCACACGAGTGTTGATTGCTTATATATATATATATATATATATATATATATATATATATATATTGTTTTACTATCAGAAAATATTTATATTGTAATAAAAATTATATCTATTTTTATTGTAATTTACTATTAATTTACAACCCATTTGGTTATTTTTACTCTAAACAAGAATCCACATTTTTTTTTATCACAATATATAAGAAGGAAAATGATATTTTCACAATATTTTTTGATATTTTCACTTGAAAAGTGTCGCTACAGATATATAACGACGGAGAAAATCATCGCTATAGAATCTGTAACGACACTTTTAATGTGAAAATATCAATTTTTTTGTGTAAAAATATCAATTTTCTATAAGAAAGACTCTTTTACTATATCTCAATAAAATAATGAATAGGAGGACTCTTTAAATAATATAAGATACTCTATTCGTTTCACAAATAGTTTTTGATTTTGATTTTAAAAGACAATTCACAAGATCTTATAATTTAAAATTATTGATTGCTTAACATTTTAGAAAATTAAAATTTTAATTTTACTACATCTTGAAAAAGGACTATAAATTAAACAAAGTAACTCTCTCTGTTTGGTAAAATAAAAACCCACCATAGTGATTTCAAGAAGTACAAATCCTAGCATCATTTAAATTTGGTTTAAGTTTTTAATTAGTAATATTATTTTGATAATTTAAATATTCTTTATTTATTTTGAAAGCAATAATTTACAAAAATTCTTACTTGAAATTGATGTCAAAATATATATATATATATATATATATATATATATATATATATTTGTGGAATAATAGGAGTAGTAGTATTTATTCCCCCGCCACTAATCAACTCCTGTGTGTGCGTGACCCTTATGTTGTACTTACCTTACCTCCACTCAATTGTAAATGTCGACATTGTAAGCATCACTTCACCTCACCTCCTCAATTATTGAATTCTCTTGGCAACTCACATTTTAAACATTTATTTAATACTAACTAATATCCCAAGATGCTTTCTTTCTTACCACTTTTGACCTGCTTTATCATACTCCTACTCCACTTTCAATGCCCAATTTCCCCCACGGATACAAGTAAATTCTATACTACAAGTCTACAATCCTAAATAACTAGGTAACATCTTGTCCTTTCATAACATGAGTAAATCAAAATATTTAAACTTCTTATCCTCTTTTAAAGAAATTAAAATATTACTCAAATTTTAAACAAGCGTAGCGCCCAATTAAGATTACATCTATCTAACAAAATACAATTGATTTTGAATTTTTACTCACCTTAATAAATTATTTGAGCCGTCTAAAGTTTAGAATAAATCTCATTGTCCATGTAGTTCCAGAGACACGGAACACAACTAGTATATCTATATTTTAAAAAAATTAGTGTGCTATAATTATGAAGGTATTCACATCTAATTTTTTTTTGAGTAATGCTACACGGACATCTTTATTGGACATTTTCAATTTTTTTTTTTTTTGCTTGTGACTACCAAAAAATGTATAGTATTTATTTCAACAGAAATTTTTACAAAATATAGTGTTTTAGGTATAATTTGGATACATATACAAATACTGAGGTTATACACCAGATAACCTCGTATTTGTATATGTATCCAAATTACACCTAAAACACTATATTTTGTAAAAATTCCTGTTGAAATAAATACTATACATTTTTTGAAAATCACAATAAAAATAAAAAAATAAAATGGACCGGTCCAATTTTCCAGTCCGAATTTCCTGTTCGGCTAGACTTATTCATTTTTTATAGATCCAATTACTTTATGAATAGTGCTTAATATTGCGCATGTTTTATGTCTACGTGTCGGATAAGTATTGGTTATAATTTTTGTAGAAATATGTGTAATAAATGACCTATCAATTTTATATATATGAATAAACTTCACAAACATAAAATTATAACAATACATAAAAAAAAAAAGGATACTTTAGTCAAACTAAAGCATGCTTATTACTCTCTCCGTTCTAGGATAAAAGTCTTGGTTGACTATTGACTTTTCACACATATTAAGAAGATGAATGAAATGATAAAATTATTCATAATAATGTCATTAAATATGGAGAGAAAATTAGAATAAGAAAAGTATGAGATATTTAATACTACGTGTGACGCCCCCAAAATAGGTCCATTCCATCCAACCCATTCTGAGTCGCCAAATACATGGTACAGAAATAACTACAACTTTATTAATACATTTGTCGTGCAAAATACGACAACATATATACTATGAGTTTAAATACAATTATTGTCTTCTGCATAATATACATACCCAAATAAATCCCCATCATAATTATTGATACATTATTTTTTAAAAAATGGTGAAGACTACTAAACAACTCTCTCAGAACCTTCATTCCATACCCGACTAAAGACTCACTACATTCTCGCCTCCTCGAGAAGAAAAATGGAACAAAAAGAAAAGGGTGAGCTCAACTAGCCCAAAGAAGAATATTATGACTAAGATAATATACAACAAATTATCGTTAGTCTCCAACAGGAAAAATCTAATAGAATACAATAGACAACCAGTTTTAAATCAATCTCCTACAGCGAAAACAACAATTCATTAGAAGAGTTAAGTAGAGAATGCAAACTACTATCTTCTATATATGAATTTAAAAGTTCATCGTCGATATTTTATCCATGTAACATCAATCAATATATATCTGGAATCAAATATTCATCTTTGTACTACATGCCAAAGATATTCATCACCGTCCTGCTCATCTAAACACTGCTCATCTTTGCACTACGGCAAAAAGATATTAATCGATGAGTCATGTTCATCTAAACATCTGCTCATCTGCGCACTACTGGGCAAAAAGATATTCATCAAGAAATCATTCATCTTTGCACTACAGGCCAAAGATATTCAGTAATATCATCATTTAGGACTGAGGATGATGAAAAATATTTCAAAGAAAACGAATCTAGTGAAACAAAATAACAAATATTAAGGATTCGTATTTTAAACAATCCAAGTTCAAAATACTTCATAAGTAATCGAGTGGAGTAAAATTCAAGAATGATCAAAACATGGATACAATCAAAGCTAGTATCCATAATAGATATTTTGGACAAAAAAGAAAAATTTCATTTTTCGGTTGAATAATTATAAATATCGTGAATAGTAACTTCGACACCAAAAGATAGAAATTTTACAAAAAAAATATCTTCACGCTTTAATGAATAAGATTTCTTGAATAAGAATCGTGAATAAGAACTCATGAATAGTAACTCGTGAATAAGAACTCATGAATAAGAACTCCGACACGAAAAAAAGTTTCAAATTTGATAAAATTTCCAACCAATATTTCGGCGATAATGATATTGAAGAAATAATATCATTTTCGAATAAAATAACATCCCTTACTTGAAAAGACAAAGATTTCTAGTTGAAACACCTGGATATAAAGGCGACTTGAACTTGCACTCAGTATAGCAATACTCAAAGTATACTCAAAATACTCACAAGAATACTCGATAATATAGAGAGAAAACTTCATTTCTGGTGTGATTTTCAATTCTAACCCAAGACCCTATTTATAGGAAAATGCTTTAGAACACCAAAATGAGAAAATTTATTAAAATATTTATTATTTTTTCTAAAACTTCCCTACGCACATGTTTCTTAATCCAAGATCAGCCACACATGTAGCCCACCTCCCAAAAAGTAATAAAAACGTTTTTCTTATTTAAAATAATTAAAACTTCCAAAAATCAATTATTTCGGAGCTTCGGAACTTCAATAATTCATAATAAATAGCCATTTTATCAAAAAATTCGAATCTCGTGTTTTTTTATAGGAAATTCAATTCTCTACAACTTTGCAGAAGAAAGTTTTTCCAAATTCCAAACAAAAATTGAGCGAAATCCACAAACGGGCGATTTTACATCCTATAATCAAATTTCAGTCAAGAAATGGCGTCCACCGACACACAAAATATGTGTTAAACATTTAATGCCACAAAAATACTCTTCCTCCTCATATACTCTTATATCCCACATTCATTATAAAATATCACCGTTAATATATTATTAAAATAATATATTTAAATGAATTATTTTATCGTAAAAAGATAAAATATTAATTTTCAACAATTGTCACATTAAAAATTTTCTCCATCTATATCCACATAAAATCAATATTTTCTTCATCATATAAATCAATAATTAATTATTCACAAATAATATTACGAATCATAAGATTGGCAACCGTGCCGCTCCTCAGAAAAGAGGGGCTTTCAGATAAGGATCTCTCTTACTTGCGCCTTGATTAGGTGACCAAACCTCTCTTGTATGTAACTTTTTAGACATTGCCAATAATGTTATCCAATAATATTATTCAGATAATATGAATTATTGCTCGAGATAATAGAAAATACTATGTAATGACAATTTATTGAAACAACAATAATATAAAATATCAATGCAAAGAATTATTGAATCAATAAAATAAAATCTTCGAATAAGAATTACTATAACAATTATTGAGTAGTGCCTTCTTGCGTAAGAATCAATAATTGGTACAATACTGCGTCATTTGTTCAACAACGCGTAGATAGTGTGTTTTAACCAATAGGGTATTCCAACAAGATAATCTTGGAATAACTACGCCTGCTATTTATAAAACAACTTATATTTGTCGCTTTCTTCATCCAATCGCTTTCAGCTATAGGGCCCAATAAAAGATCACAGGCCGTCAAATATTTAATATTCCCGACAGATGCATTTAATATTTCAAACCAAACGAATATTCTCCGGCAATAATGAATATTTTATAACCACTTGCTTATTCAAATATTTGCGTATTTTACCCATAACTATCCACATTAATCAAATCAACCCTTACTATTTCAAAATAATAAATAGAGGAAAATAAATTTTATTTATTAATAATTTGGGGTCTTACACTACGGGTATAATAGGAAAATATGTGTAAAAATTTGGTTATTAAAGGAAAATAGATATTTAACATGAGACTACTCAAACTAGTAATGAAGACTTTTATCATGAAACAGAGGAATAGTATATTAATCTCAAATTTATATTATACTTTAATGGCATCATTGTTGAAGTCAACTGCCTATTTGCGTTATAATTTTCTTGATCTCAATTAAAACATTAGTTGAATTTTTCTATTAATTGTCCCTTTAGTTGATCTCTAAGGACTAAGGAGGAGTCCACCCTACTTGCTATTTTGAGAGCAGATTCTGTAAAATCTCAACTTTTTGAATAAAGATGAAATTTTTATAAATATTATTTTTGAATATTATGGAGTGAAATTGATTTAATAATTGTGGGTAATATTTATAAATTTTGTAAAAATCACGAAGTTGTTATATAATATTCGATTGGTGGGGAATATTCGTTTTAACAGGGAATATTAGTACAACAAGACAATCATTGGTGGACCCTATAACGGAATTATTGCCGGATTGAAAAACGACAAAAAATACTTTATGAAAATAACGGCGGAAGTTTTACTGTTAATCTGTTGAAACACCTTGTTAAAATAAAGATGTCTGGCGTGGTTGCATAGTAGCACCAGTATTAATTATTGATGCTAAAGTGATAAGTCACTCGCTTTTGTTGGTATTATTAATGTAATAATACGTAAAAATCTTTATATATAAAATGTAATACTTTTATAAAGTTATTCTATTATGCATAGTGTTCGATAGTGTTTTGCATAGTGTTTTTGCATAGTAAATTTTTTATAAAGTTATTCGTTTTATTAGATTATAAATAGAATATATTATATTTTATTTTGCTTTAAATATGGACCGCAGATTAAAGTAAATCAATCTCGACTGCTCATTAAGCGAGTTAATTACTATGCATTCTATTTTTCTATAAATAGAAGCTCATTCATTCATTATTTTCTTACGAATTCACTTTGAAACTCTGTAGAGATAAACTATAGAGAGAAAGAAGAAAGTATTCTATTATTTCACTACTTATATATCCAAGATTCTTCTTTCTAAGGTAATGAATATTATTTATTGTATTCGTAAGAAAGGTGTTATTCTTTCTTATTCATGAAGAGAACTGTTGTTATTCCATTTCTTATTATTCATTGGAATAACTTTTGTATCACGCTGTTTACCTATACTTGGTGACATTCTTCTATTATTCATTGGAACATCACATTCATGTGACCCCAAAATAGGTCCATTCCATTCAACCCATTCTGAGTCGCCAAATATATGGTACGAAAAAACAACTACAACTTTATTACAACAACAATGTCAGTAAAAAATACAACAACACATATATCTTGTGAGTTTGGATACAAATATATACCAACCAGAAGACGTCACAATAACACCTTACATAAAGGTATAGTCAAAACCTGTTTTAGAAATTAGAATCTTTGGGAAGTGCTCAAGGAAACCTTCGTATACGTGGGAGGCCATGCTTTTAGGTTATGGTAGATATCATATGGCCACGTAATTATCCTTGGTTGATCTAATAGACCCCAAAAGAAAAAGAGAAGATTACTATCATATTCTTCCCAATGGTGAGTCTTCTCTTGACATATCATTATCTCCACTTGTCTCTAATTGGGTATTATACTCCAAACAAATACCAAGATTATATAGGTAGTGCTTGTAAATATACTCAAAGAAGTGGATGAAACAACCATGTCTTATGATGACACGGGTTGTATGTCATTTGGGACATCTTGTATGATAGTGGCAAAACACCCTTCCAAGTTAAATTCACCTCACCTCTCAACATCTATAGACCACCATTCTATTCCGTCCGCTATCCCCGCTCGACCCAAATACACTTTTATTACACGAAAGGAATTGTGAAACAAAAGGGTGAGCACAACTAGCTTCGATAAAGAATATTATAACTAAAGATAAATAAATTATCAATAGTCTTCATCAAGAATAAATCGTAGATTTAGAACATATGGTAGATGATAAAACTTTTCAACCATAGTTATAATGAACGAAGCGATCCATTAAAAGAGTCAAATAGACTATAAAGTCTATTGTCTTCTCACGTTAAAAGTCCACCAACAATGTTTTATCCCCAGAACATCAATCAGCAGCCCTTTCCACAATCATATGAATAACTCATAATCATAATTGTGATTCTAAATTCTCTTCTCATCCGGGATGAAGATAATTTTCATCCTTTGTCTTTACCTCAAACATCAAATATCATGGTTATACCAAATCACGCCTCTGCTCATAATCATACTAATAAATTCATCTTCGCACCACTAGCCAAAGATATTCATTAACAGCCATCTTTACACTATAAAGGCTAAAGATATTCAACAACAGTCATCTTTTGCATTACGAGCCAAAGATATTCATCAATAATTCATCTTTGCACTACATGCTAAAGATATTCAACAACAGTCATCTTTGCATTCTGACGAGCAAAAATATTCATCAATAATTCATCTTTGCACTACAAAAGCTAAGATATTCATCAACAAGTCATCTTTGCACTACTGAGCCAAAGATATTCATATATCAAAGAAATACATAATCATTTCGGAAGTTATATAACAATAATTATAACCATGTTGATCAATTCACCTTTGCACTTAAGTTAAAAATATTCAATTGTTAATTCAATGGTCATGATCATACCAACCAACAATTCAACTTTTGCACCATCGGCCAAAGAGAACCTATGGTCACGATCATACCAATAATCTACCCATCTTTACACTCAAGTCAAAGAGAAATATCATCATTAGGGTTATAAGAATGTTATATAAAAAACAATATAATCAAAATATGGTTTTAATTTCAAGAGTAAGATTTCTAAATCAACGATAATTTGGTCGGAAGAAGAAACCAATTTGTAGTGAATAAGTACTTCGTATTCGTACATAATGACCGTGATATCGTGCATAAAGAACTCCTCGACAAAAAAGATAAAGTTTCATAATAAAATCCATATCAATATTTATAACACCTTAATCCAAATGTTATAAAATCATTTAATAATATCAAAATCTTAATATTCTTAATATTACAATAATATTTAATAATTTCTAAAACTTATAAACAATTTAATTAAATTATTTACACTTTACTAATTAATGCATTTAATCATCATAAAATGCCAAACTCATAAGATTTCATCACCAATAACCAAAACCCTCATCAAAATCAGATATACCTCATATATGATTCTCAAGCCATTAAATCATATTTTTCAATTTTCTTACTTCACATAACATATTTAATTCATTTACTCATAACTAGAATATTTTCATGAAAAATAACAAATCAGTTCCAAAAATATTTCTTTTCTGGGATTTAGCATAACATAGTCCCATATTGAACATATATTTTTCTCGAAATTTTAAAAATTCATTTACTATTTTTCATATGGCCAAAACCACCGAATATTTTAACATTTATCATAAATTATACTTTTATCCAAAAATTCTGAAATTTACACGGTATACTGATATTATATAGATGTACTCTCAATAAAAATTTCATCAATTTTGGAGTTAATCACAAGGAGTTATAAGCGGTTACTTTTAAAATAGTCTTTTCTCATAAAATCCATAACTCCTAATATATACATCCAAAAATCGTCATTTTTGAACACAATCTACAAAACTCATCAAAATATCATTTTAAATTTTTCCAAAATTTTTGAAGGTCCGGAAAAATACAAAACTGAAAAACATAATCACCCTTAAAAATCCCTTACTATCCCTTACCTCAAAAGAGCAGTACTTCTAACTAGAATAACGCTGAACGAACTTGCACCGTATAACAATACTCAAAGTATACTCAAAATACTTACAAGAATATGCTCGATAATATAGAGAGAAAAAACTTCAATTTCTGGTGTGATTTTCAATTCTAACATAAGCACCCTATTTATAGAAAAATGCTTAGAACACCAAAGTAGAAAATTTATTAAAATATTAATATATATATATATATATATATATAATCTTTACGCACACCTTGGACAATCTGATCTCAGCTCTTTTTCCATGCTAGTGGGCACACCTACCTTGTTAAAAACGTTTTTCTTTTAAAACAAATTTAAAACTTTTGAAAAATAATTATTTCGGAGCTTCGGAACTTCAATAATTCATAATAAATAGCCCTTTTGTCCGAAAATTCGAATCTCACAACTTTTGATAGGAAATTCAATTCTCTACAACTTTGCAGAAGAAAATTTTTCCAAATTCCAAACAGAAATTGACCGAAATCTATAAACGAACGATTTTACAAGCTATAATCAAATTTCAGTCAAGAAATGGGGTCCACCGACACACAAAACATGTGTTAATCATTTAATGCCACAAAATACTCTTCCTCCTCATATACTCACATATCGCACATTCATTATAAAATATCACTATTAATATATTATTAAAATAATATATTTAAATGAATTATTTTATCGTAAAAAGATAAAATATTAATTTTCAACAATTGTCACTTTAAAAATTTTCTCCATCTATATCCACATAAAATGAATATTTTTCTTATCATATTAATCAATAATTAATTATTCACAAATAATATTACGAAATCACAATAATGACAACCGTGCAGCCTTGGAAAGAGGGCTTTCGAATAAAGATTTCTCCTTCTTGGCCTTGCAATTAGGTGACCAAACCTCTCCTTGAGATGAACTTTCTAGACATTGCCAATAATGTTATCCAATAATATTATTCAGGATAATATGAATTATTGTCTGATAATAGAAAATACTATGTAATGACAATTTATTGGAACAACAGTAATATAAAATATCAACGCAGCAATTATTGAATCAATAAAATATAATATTGAACAGTAATTACTGTAACAATTATTGTGTAGTGCTTTCTTACGTAAGAATCAATAATTAGTGCAATACCGTGTGCTACTGTGTTTTAACCACCGAGTATTTTAACAGTATTAACGGTAACAACTACGTCGTCATTTATAAACAACTTATATTTGTCGTTTTCTTCATCCAATCGCTTTCCGTTATGGGGCCAACACAAGGCTGCGTCGTCGTACTGATATTCCCGACAAAAAGAATATTCCACGACCAAACGTGTGAGACCCCAGATTTTATCAATAAAGATTTAAATTTTGTCGAAATAATTTTTAATATTATGCTGTGAATTTGAGATAATATTATAGTTGTGGGTAGTATTTATAAATTTTGCAAAGTATGCAAGTGGTTATATTATATTCGATTGGTCGGGGAATATTCTTTAGCGAGGAATATTCGCATACAACTGGCTCAATCATTGGTGGACCCCATAATGTAATTATTGTTTGGATTGAGAAAACGACAAAAATATTTTATTGAAATAACAACGGAAGTTTTACCGGTGAATCTTGTTGAACTACTTTCGGTAGTAAAAAATACGATGTCGTGTGGTTGCATAGTAAGCACACCGGTATTGATTATTGATGCTTATGTGAGAAGTCACCAGTTTGATTCCATTATCACGATTAATAATATGAATTATTATAATGATAATGACGTTTTGTTTTATTCAGATTATTAACGTAATAAAACGAAACATCTTTTATATAAAATAGAATACTTTATTAAAGTTATTCTATAAATAGAATATATTATATTTTATTATACATAGTGTTGCATAGTGTTCTCGCATAGTATTTTGCATAGTATTGCATAAATGTTTGCATAGTAAAATGTTTTTATATAAATAGAATATATTATATTTTATTTAAAAGATTTTTCTTTAAATATGGATCGTCGATTAAAGTAAATCAATGCAGGACCGTTCATGGATTAATTCTTATACATTCCATTTTCCTATAAATAAAGCTCATTCCTTCATTATTTTCTTACGAATTCATTGAAACTCTGAGAGAGAAATTATAGAGAGAAGTTATAGAGAAAATTATGTAAAGAAGAAGAGTATTCTTTATACTTCACTACTTCTATATTCGGTTCTTTTACGGTGAGGGTGTTATTCTTTCTTCTTGAAGAGAACTTCATTATTCCATTCACTATTATTCTGCTGGAATAACTCAGTAAAAGTGACATACCCTATACATAACCTCGTATATACGGCGTATCCTATACTTGGTGAAATCCTTATATTATTCCATTCTTATTTATTCTCATTGAATAACTTTTATACGCTGTGTTTACCTATACTTGGTGACATTCTTCTATTATTCTCATTTGGAACATCACATCACATGTGTTTTACACCGGTCCAGTTCCGCTTTTATTATTCTATTGGAACATCCATGCATGTGTTTTACACCCGACCGGTTCCGCCTCTTTATCATTCTGCTGGAATATCCTATCTGTGTGTTTTACACCTGATCCAGTTCCATCTTTATTATTCTGTTGGAACATCCCTGCTTGGTTGTGAATTTCACCGACACAGTTCCGTTATTATTATTCGATGGAATAACCTGCCTACATGCAATCTGCATGCGTGGTGATTTCTTTTGTTATTCCATTCTTTATTATACCCAAATGGTTAAAACTTGGACTTCTATACTCCATGAAATTAGTAGAATATCCTTGATATTTGCGTTTCATCCAAAGATATCTTTTCATGGAAATATTCTTCCGATCATTCTTGAATTTTACTTTCTCTAAACAATGTCATGTTGACAATTTGGACGTTAATAATTCATGGATTAAATAATTCTTGAACTTGTTTTATTGAATTATTATGTCATTGTCATCATCCTCATGTTATATTATGTTATCTTTGGGCTTACGTGCGTAGATGAACTTAGTATGATTATGACCGAGGATCATTCGGTATAATCATGACTTGATATAAATGATGTGACAAAAGTCCTCGGTGGCTCAGTAATGCGTTGATGGATAGTTTTTGGTATGATTATGACCGAGGGTGATTCGGTATAGTCGCACGACCATTGATAATTTGATGAAAATCCTCGGCCAGGTAGTACGGGGATGATTAGATGTGGTGGTTTATTTATTAAAATTTGAGTCAAATGATAAAAATTGATGAAAACTTTTTAAAACCTAAAAGATAGTAGACTTTATTCTCTACTTGACTCTTTTAATGGATTGCTTATTCCACTGCAGCTTAAACCGGTTGTCTATTGTATTTTATCGGTTTAACATTTGTTGAAGGCTAATGATAATTTATTCTGCATTATCTTAGTCATAATATTTCTTCTTGGGCTAGTTGAGCTCACCTTTTTCTTTCACCGTTCTCTTCGAAATGAGAACATATACATTTGAGACGAGTCGGGAACGCAGTAATGGTCCGCAGGATAGCTTTAGTAGTCCTCACTATTCTCGTGAAATAGTGTGATAATAGTTGTAATGAGGACTCCTTTTGAGTTTGTTTAATATCTAGTAGAGATAATATTTGTATTCAAACTCACGCTTTATGTCGTATTGCATACTACGCTTATATTAAGAAGTTGTATTTGAATTTATGTACCATGTAAGTGGCGACCCAAGATGGGTGACGTATACCTAATTTTGGGGGCGTCACAAAACGAATATTCTCCGACAACAATGAATATTTTATAGCCACTTGCATATTTTGTAAAATTTGCATATTTCACCCATAACTTTAAATTTTTATCAATTTAACCATTTACTAAATAATAATTATAAGAAAAAATTGAATACTTGTATTTCATAAAATTCGGGGTCTTACACTGTCTGTGTGTTTTACACCGGACCTGGTTCCATCTTATTATTATTCCGTTGGAACATCCTGTCTGTGTGTTTTACACACCTGACTGGTTCCGCCTTATTATTATTCTGTTGTAACATCCATGCATCGTGTTTTACACCGGACTGGTTCCGCTTTATTATTATTCTGTTGGAACATCTTGTGGTTTGTGCAAATTTTGCACCGACTTTGTTCATTATTATTCTGTTGGAATAACTCTCGCCTACATGCAAGCACCGCATGCATGGTGATTTCTTTTTTTGTTATTCCATTCTTTATTATACTCGGTTGGTTAAAGTTTTGACTTATCTACTCCATGAAATTAGTAGAATATCCTCGATATTTAAGGCTTCATCCAAAGATCTTTTCATGGAAATATTCTTCGATCATTCTTGAATTTTACTCTACAAAACAATATCATGTTGACAATTTGGGCGTTAATAATTCCCTGATAAAATAATTCTTGAACTTGTTTTATTGAATTCTTATATCATTGTCATCATCCCCATATTTATATTTTGTTGAAAGTCATCTCATATTCAGAATGCATGTATGGACTTGGTATGATTATAACTGAGGATTATTCGATTGTAATCATTAATAGTAATGTTACAAATGATGTGGTAAAAGTTCTCATTGGCCGTAGTGCATTGATGGATGATTGTTGGCATGATCACGATCATTAATGAATACACAAATATTCTTGGCCGTTGTGCATGGATAATTGTGGTCGTGATACTAAAGAATATCCTTGGTCGTAGTCAGGGGAGATTCGATGATGTGGATTATTTATTAAGTTTGAGTCTCGGGGATAACGGTGATGAAAAACCTTTTAAATCATAAAAGATAGTAGATTTTATTTTCTACTTGACTCTTTTAATGGATTCTTGTTCACTATTGCAGCTTAAACTTGATGTTTATTATATTTTATCGGTTTAACATTGTTGGAGACTAATGATAATTTATTCTCATATTATCTTAGTCATAATATTTCTTCTTTGGCTTTAGTTGAAATTTCACCGCTTTTCACCAATTCTCTTGAAAAATGAGAATATAGTTTGACGAGTCTGAAAAACTGGAGTGATGGTCCGGAGGATAGTATTAGTAGTTCTCTCACTTTCTTACGTGAAATAGTGTGATAATAATTATAATGAGGACTTCTTTTGAGTTTGTATAATCTTTTAGTAGATAATATTTGCATTCAAACTCATATTTTATGTTTATTATTGTATTATCACATGACAGGTTGTATTAAGTAAGTTGTATTTGAATTACAGATCACGATATCCGATTTACCCAAGATGGGTGATGATACCTAATTTTGGGGGCGCCATGATTCTCCTATTCCTATTTTACATATTTATTTTATATCTCTACCATTTAATTTTTTGACACTTACTTCTTATTTAATTTTAAAATTAATTGATATTAAATAAAAAGTCATGTGTTAAAATTTAGCATGTAAAATGAGGACAGAAAATTTGCTATCATATTTCTAACCTCATGCTACATTTGATTATATTATACTAATTAATTAATGTAACCGTGTAATACACAATTATATATATACATATAAAATCATAGTGGGAATAATGAAAAGTGAGACTACTAAATATATGAACGAATAATGTGCCAACACCCAATAGAGATACGGACGGGAGTTAATAACTCAATTAAACAATAATGTGCCAACTCATTATCCAATTATACCTAATAAAAATTAGTTAGATATTTGATTAATATAATAAAAATATGATTTTATGTATATATTTTGAGAGTGATAATATATGCATACCCTAAATTACTAGTTAAACTCTCAAATATAAGTAAATGTCTAATTTGTCCTTAATAAATAAACAGTTGTTAATGTTATTTTTTATTTTATAGTTATTATGTGTAATAGGATAAATGACAAAATTAGAAAATAATAAATAAAAGAATTAGGGTCTTATTTATTAAAAACAAATTAAACAATCACTTACCATGATATTTTCATAATAATTTTTAATATTTTCACACATAAGACTCACTATTTTAATCATGATTTAATTAAAAAGTGAACTATAAATGTGAAAATATTAAAATTATTATGAATTTATCCATTCCTATATTAATTGAAACAAGAAAATTATGATAAGAGAACAAGACAGTGTTATAAAGACTTGATGCATAAGAAAAAGAAAATGAAAAAGAAAATGAAAATGAAATAATAATAATAATAATAATAATAATAATAATAATAATAATAGGAAATAGGGAAGTCGTTTCCTTGTTTAGGTCTGGGTTCGGAATTAGGTTCGGATGGTGTTAGACTGGGTGGATAAGAACGACCAACTCCTTCTCTTTCCTCTCAGTCTCTACAAAGCACCCTCCCCCTTCTGTCGCCGCCTCCACTTCCAAAACCCTCACTCTGTTTCTCTATCTACAGCAAAATACAAAATCTCTCTCTCTCTCTAGAAATCTTACAGGAATTAAAAAAGTGATAAACAGACCGCACAAATCAGTACATTCAAACTGGCGATTGATAATCAGGAAACCTCTGTCCGGGAATTCAAGCCCAAGAATAGGCGCATCATGGTAAGAATAAGAAATGACTATTTCCCTAATTTTTTTTTTTTTAAAATTGCTGTTTTTGATTCTGGGGTTAGCTGTATTAATGTGTTTTTTCCCTTTTTGCTCCCTTTCTAAAGGGTGCTGGAGGCCCAGATGAGGAAGACAACAGGTGGCCGCCATGGCTGAAGCCTCTGTTGCAAGAGAGCTTCTTTGTTCAATGCAAATTGCATGCTGATTCGCACAAGAGCGAATGCAATATGTACTGTTTGGATTGCGTTAATGGACCTCTGTGCTCTGTTTGTCTTACCTATCACAAAGACCACCGTGCAATTCAGGTTTGTGTGCTTAAAATCTTTTCATTCCTATCTTTTTTTTCTCCGCTTTTAGCAACTAGGTTTTCAACCATTTTTGTCAACTTTCCTTGCCACAAATGGAATCACAAAAGCTACCCTGTTTTCATCCTCTTTTAAGAAATGTAAATTTTTGGGTCAATTTTCCTACTTAATTTCTGTCACTAGTGCTGTGATTATAAAATGCCATTGTTTTTGAGGTGGGTTTGGTCCATTTTTCATCATTTCCGTGTAAATGTGAATATATATTTTTCAAATCTAGTGATAATTGATGAATTTGCTCTGTTTTTTGTTTGTATTATTACAGATAAGGAGGTCATCATACCATGATGTGATTAGAGTTTCCGAGATTCAGAAGTATTTAGACATTACTTCAGTCCAGACCTACGTTATCAACAGTGCAAAGGTTGTTTTTTTGAACGAGCGGCCACAGCTTAGGCCAGGCAAAGGTGTCACCAATACCTGCGAAGCTTGTGAAAGGAGCCTCCTTGATTCCTTCCGCTTCTGCTCACTTGGCTGCAAGGTACTTTATATATTAATGCCCTTTCAATTTCTGTCAATAATACTGCTATTCAATTAGGAGGAGTATGTTTTATATTTGAAAATTTCAAGAGATTAATTGGGGTTTTTGGGTTTTTATTGAGAAATTAAAATGTCCTGTTTTTTATCGAGTATGAATTGGTTAGGTGATTAAATCTTTTGAATGCAATTGTGTACAGATTGTTGGTACATCAAAGAATTTCGTGAAGAGAAAGCATTCGCCGGAGAAGCACAGGCCAATGATGGCGGCATCGTCGGATACCGAAGAATCATATAACAGCAGCAGCAGCCATGGACATGGCCATGGCCGGCTGATGGGTAACTTCCAAAGCTTCAGTCCGTCAACGCCACCTCCGACTGCAGCTAATTACAGAACAGCCAAGCGAAGAAAGGGTATTCCCCACAGAGCCCCAATGAGTGGACTGGTCATAGAATACTAGTAGTATTTTACTTAATTTTACCCAAAACATCACCTACAAATTATAATAGTCATGAAAATGCAAACCCCCCTCCCCCTCTCCCTCTCCCTCTCCCTCTCTCTCGTCTCCTAGAGTATTATTTATATTGTATATTACTTGGGTAGGAGTAAAAAAGAGAATAAAAAAAGCATATTAGTTTAAAATGTCTAATAAGTACAAGGTTACTTGAGTTTGAGCGAGTAGTTTTGTTATAATAACAATAGTAAAAGTGGCGAGTAAAAATGTAAATACAGTTTTGTGGTAGGGGTTAGAAGGAAATGACAATGTACTACCCCTACTTAGAAATAAGAACGGTGATGATGTTATATTACTATTGAATGAATTAATTATTAGTTATTACTACATACAATATGGTGTGATATTTGGAATTTATAATTGTTGTTTTATTTTATTTGTATGTATATTATATATATATATATATTGTAATTTCTTTCTATTTTTAGGAAGTATTGACCAGTTTTGTGAATTTATAAAGAAAACAAAGAAAGAAAGTGGGCAAAGCGGTGGGCAGTTTGTGAGAGAGAGAGGTTAAAATGGGTGGCGCTGTCAGATGGTGTCTGTGTGGAGTTGTGGTTGGCAGAAGAAACGGAGGGGAGCGAGGGATTAACTGAACAATAGTAGTATAATGCTTACACGCATAAATAGATTATCTTTCGACTTGTATATCAGAGATTAATTGATAAAAATTAATTTCACCAGTTCCGTATTTAATTTCTTAAAATTGATTACAAACAAATGTAAATAAAATAGATGAGTCTCCCTCGGACGTAATGTAGTCCATGTGAAAATGGGGTTATTCTGTATGGATGATGAGGTGGGGGTTGACAAAGTAATGGAAAATCCATTTAGAATATACAAGTTGATATAGTCATTGGCTAGCTAACACCGGTAAGATATGAAATGTAAGTTTGGTAATATTACATGCATGAATCATGATTATATATATAATAGTAGTAGTGGCGAAAGGCCGCATGCAAATGAATTTGTACATTTTATTTTCTTTGTCGTCTTGTCTTATTCAAAACAAAAGAAATAAAATGATGTTACATCTATCTATATAATAAATAATAAATAATAAATAATAAATAAAATAACAGAAAAATACTCCCCACTCCCCCCCGACAGAGAGAGAGTTTTAGTTGAGTTCGATCCTATCTAGTTAAATTTATTTTAAATTTTAAGATAATAATAATAATAATTTTATAATAGAAAATTTAAATATATAGGAGTCTCTTGCTAGGTAGATTCTAGTATTTTTTTATAGTATATATCAGTCTTTCACCAGCAATTAACAGATTAAAGGAAAAACAAATTAAGTAGTAGTCTCTACCATGCATGACCATCCATCCTAGTTTTCACCAATGCAAAGGAAAATTACTCCAATTCTCTAGTCATTAGTTTTTACTACCACTTGTAGTAATTTTTTTGACTCAACTTTCCTATTATTCCTTAATTTCCAATGAGCCTACGTTAAATTAAAATCAAAATCAAAATCAAAAAATAAATGGGCACCGCCACGTCGTCTTGCTGATGACACGTCACTCGTCATTCATCAAGTAACCACCGCCACGTGTGTGCCCATATTCTAGCCATTGGCTCAGATGTCTTGGATCTTCGCCAACGCATTAATTAAAACTGATGCTCTTACTTTTCTTCTTGCTTGCTTGCTTAGTTGAGCCGCCCCAAACACAGATGCTTAATGGAGACGGACGGACGGACGGTGTGATACTTGAGCCCCCCCAAAAAAAAAAAAGCAAAAAAATACTCTCTCATTTTTATATTATTATTAATTTTTTAAAATTAATTTAAAACTCAAAAGTAACATAAATATATTCTTTTAATTTTAATCAATATAATTATAAATGTTAAAATTAATTTAATCTATACTCCTCCTTTCTATATTATATTAATCATGGCTTTAATTGAGCGAGATACCATGTATGAATCTCAAATTCGTAAAAATATGAATCAATTCCAACATTTGAGTTTCCTAATCTATCGTCAATTAGGTGAATAAATAATTATATACTTATACTCAATTTTATTCTTACCCCAACTTGATTGATATTCATATTCTTGAATATCTTATCCTGTCTACATTCCTAACCTAACACTTGTTGACATATGTATAGTGTTACACAATGGTCATTCATGGAATTAATTGGGATGGACTACTCTTTCACGTTTTGTATAGAGATGATGATGTAGCCTCTTTTCGGTTAAGGATCGATGGTCTTGTAGCTTTGCATGTGTTGTAGAAATAATTTTTAAAGTATAAATATATATATATATATATATATATATATATATATCAAAAATTATTTATTGTATAACCTCTTTAATTTGAGGAGAAAAACATAAAACAACTGTCTCAATTTCAAGGATTTTGTTAGTATTTTCATTTCTAATACATTTTGACTTCTCATATAAATGAAAGAATAAATTAAAGTAATTGAAAATTTTATTAGAAAAATAATAATATATATTGTCTATATATATATATATAGACTTATCTCAAGTAAGCCAAATTGTAGAAGTAAATTTATCAAGACTAGTACTTGGTACTATGTTAACACTTGTCTCCCACGATACAATGACAACGTATGCTATACCAGCACTATAAATAGCATATACAATAAATCAAAGAAAATGTTGTGAACTTCTCTCTCAAATAAACTATGAATAATGAATACTAGAAGACTATAAATGTTTGGTGCTATATTGAATTGAATGAATAAAAAGAGTGACCTTTGCCATGTATTTATAGAGAGTGAACTTAATGACCTTTCAAATTTGTTATGTCCTTTTGACATGACATTCATTGGCAAGATCGATGTAATTTTGAGTTTTCGTAGAATGGACGCATTTATTAATATCAAAAACGACGTAGTTTTGAACTTATCAAAACAGACGCTTCCGTTCGGATAGATAGAGCTTTCCAAAAAGATGAAGTATTAGCACTTCTGTTTTAGTATGTACGTACTTGGTCGGCAAACCTTCGTAAATATGTAAATGCACACGTATGGCTTCTATCACACGTTGCACCTGAAAATATCCCCTTTTCCTACTTTCAGAGAGATCATCTCCTTTAATATATATCGGATAGTCGGCAATTCGTGGCATGCCTAATTTTATTTTTATTTTTCATCATAACCAAAAATAGGCATGCCTGCCTAATTAAACACCTGTCATTTAGGATAACAAAATGATATTATATTATAGTAATAATTGGGACAAAAATGATAGGACTGGACACCGATTCATTGTCTCTCTCTCTCAATGCTAAATTTAATTTATGCACTAAAATATTAAATCCCTAATGTCACATTAAAAACATATATTAAATGTTAGCGCCAAGGAAAAATAAATATATATATCTTTATATATTGCAATTTGAAATAATAAATAAAATAATACTCGAGTTATCAGTAAATGGCAATACGGAAAGTGAGATCTTAATCTTTTTATTTAAGTAGATCTTTCATTTTGAAAATTATTATTATTAAATAATTAAGTAATAGTAATAATAATAATAAGAGTTTATAGCTAGCTAGGGGCTACCAATGCGAACTCAAACAAATGCATTAATTAATTAAGTGGGATTAATGTTGTTTAGCTAGCTATTTTCTTTTGGTATTGTAATCCCCATCCCCATCCCCATCCCCATCCCCATCCCTTCTTTATTTCTTAATTTACCCAAAAACCACCGTCGCATGCATAATCTCACGTATTAATTAAAAAATCTCATTATTAGTAATACTAAGTAATTAATTTTGTTATAAAATCTCATTATTTTTATTCATTAATACTCCTCTCTCTCTCTCTCTCTCTCTCTCTTAATTACTTCTAATTTGTTCAATTTTCTGAACCCAACATGTAATTTTTTATTATTTTTTTCCTATTTTCTCCATAATTCTCTTATTAATTCTTTTAGATACGCAAAATATTTTATATTATGAAAAAAAAATAATTTCTATTTATTGTATATTTATGTAAAGGACTCATAATATTATATAGAAGATGAAATTTGATGTATCATCCATCCCATTCCCATGTTGCCCTTTTATTTCTTTTATGGGTCCTTTACATTAATATACAACATTTAGAAAGTAATTACAAAAATAAAACATACACAACATAATTACAAAAATAAAACATAAACAATATAACGCGCTTAAAATCACGTGTACCCAATTTCATATTTGAAATTAACCGTCCCTAAAATCATGCAACTTTGAAATCGGAACAACAGATCAACAACGGAGAAGACAAAAATACGAAGTCAAGCCTCTCATCGTCATGACTAAACTCAGAATCGGAGAAGACGAAATTTGGTTGTCGCGACGCATCTCTAAGATCGAAAATAGCATACAAAATCAACAACGCCTTGAAGATCGGTGACTCAATCATCTGCGGTGATTGTTGAATACAAGATCAACATCAACTTCGATCAAAAAATCTTTGAGGTATGTGAGTTTAAAATTTATAATCATATAGTTACCTATTGTTACTACTGAATTACTATATTGGTTACCTTTTTTAAGTTTTTGCACTTAAAATGGTCACACCTGTAAGAATAATGAATGTTTTGATTGCAATATATGAATGTTTTGATTGCAATTGCATGTAAAATGCAATTGTTCTTCGCTAACATTACATTGGTTACCGCCTAACTATGTCTATGTTATCTTTGTTTAATCTTTGGATTAGTTAATGCATAATGGTACTAACTAATGTTGCATTGGTTTCGATTAATAACGATTTGATTCTTCGTGTCCATTACATTGGTTACTGACTAATAATGAATTGGATATTGTGTACCATTGCTTTGGTTAATGACTAATAATGACTTTGTTACTGTGTAACATTATAATGGTTACTTGATTATTACTTGATTCTTGACTAATCTTTGACGACTTCTTATCGCTAACATTACATTAGTTCTTGTCGACTATGTTTATGTTACTGTTTAATTCTGGATTGGTTAATGCATAATGGTACTAACTAATATTGCATTGGTTACTGACTAATAATGATTTGGTTACTGTGCACCATTACATTGATTATTGACTAATAATGAATTGGCTACTGTGTACCATTGCATTGGTTACTGACTAATAATGACTTTGTTACTGTGTAACATTATAATGTTTACTAATGAAGACTTGGTTACTGACTAATTGTAAGACCCAAAATTATTAATAAATAAAATTTATTTTCCTCTATTTATTATTTTGAAATAGTAAGGGTTAATTTGATTAATGTGGACAGTTATGGTGTGACGCCCCCAAAATAGGTATACATCACCCATTCTGAGTTGTTAATACATGGTACAGAAACAACTACAACTTTATTACTACAACAGTAAAACTGTGAGTTTGAATACAAATATTATCTTCTAGACAATATCTATACTCAGATAAATCGTCATCACATTTATTGATACATTATTTTACAAAAATGGTGAGGACTACTAAACAATTCTCTCTAGAACTTTCATTCCATACCCCCACTTCGTACTTTCATTATATTCTCGCCTCCGAGAAGAAAAAATGGAACAAAAAGAAAAAGGTGAGCTCTCAACTAGCCCAATAAAAGAATATTATGACTAAGATAATATACAACAAATTATCGTTAGTCTTCAACAGGAAAAATCTAATAGAATACAATAGACAACAAATTTTAAATCAATATTCGCAGCTGAAATAATAATAATTCATTAGAAGAGTTAAGTAGAGAATGCAAACTATTATCTTCATGTATGAATTTAAAAGTTCATCGTCTATCTTTTATCCTCAGTAACATCAATCAATATATATCTGAATCAAATATTCATCTTTTGCACTACAGGCCAAAGATATTCAATAATATCATCATTTAAGATGAGGGATGATGAAAAATATTTTTAAAAAACGAATCCAAAGAAACAAAATGACAAGGATTAATGATTAAAGATTAGTACTTTGTTTTATCCATGTCCAAAAATACCTCAAAAATAATTATAGTGGTGTAAAATTCAAGAATGATCAAAACATGGATACTGATCAAAGCTTAGTATCCACAATAGATATTTTAGATGAAAAGGAAAATTTGTATTTTTCTATGAATAGTAAATATTCATAAATAAGGTAATTATCGTGAATAGTCTTCAGATACGTGAATAAAAATCTATGACACAAAAAGTTCCAAATTTGATAAAACTTGAGATCAATATTTCAAAGATAATGATATTGAAGAAATAATATCATTACGAAAAAAAATAATATCCCTTACCTCACAAAGACAAGATTTAGTTGAAACACAGGATATAAAGGCTATGACTTGAACTTGCACAGTATAGCAATACTCAAAGTATACTCAAAATACTCACAAGAATACGCTCGATAATATAGAGAGAAAACTTGAGCTTCGGTGTGATTTTCAATTCTATCCTAAGACCCTATTTATAGGAAAATCTTGAAACACCAAAGCAAAAAAATTTAATATAATAATAATATATATAATCAAATTTCCTCGCACACAAATCTGGTCCAAACTTCAGCCACACATGTGTGCAAAAAACAATTAAAACGTTTTTCTTAATAAAATAATTAAAACTTCCAAAAATCAATTATTTTGAGCTTGAAACTTCAATAATTCACAATAAATAGCCCTTTTGTCGGAAAAATTCAAAACTCGCGATTTTTATAGGAAATTCAATTCTCTACAACTTTGCGTAAGAAAGTTTTTCCGAATTCCAAATGAGAAATTGACCGAAATCCACAAACGGCGATTTTACGGTATAATCAAATTTCGATCGATAAATGGGGTCCACCGTCATGTTTAACATGTTTTAAACATTTATTGCAACAAAATACTCTTCCTCCTCGTATACTCATATATCCCACTTTCGTTGTAAAAATATCACCATTATTATATTATTAAAATATAATAATATATTTAAATGAATTATTTTATCGAGAAAAGATAAAATTTCAATTTTCAACAATTGTCACATTAAAATTTTTCTCCATCTATATCCACATAAAATCAATATTTTTCTCATCATATGAATCAATAATTAATTATTCACAAATAATATTACGAATCACAATATTGACAACTAGGCGGTTCTCCTGTGAAAGAGGTGGCTTTCAATAAAATTTCTCCTTCTTGGCCAATTGATTAGGTGACCAAACCTCTCCTTAGGCAGACGTAACTTTCTAGACATTGCCAATAATGTTATCTAATAATATTATTCAGATAATATGAATTATTTCCGATAATGAAAAAATCTTGTGTAATGACAATTATAACAATAATATAAAATATCAACGACAATTATTAAATCAATAAAATATTTGAACAATAATTATCTGTAACCATTATTGAGTAGTGCCTTCTTACGTAAGAATCAATAATTGGTGCAATACTGGTAATCTTCTTGTGTTTTAACCAATTTAGTATTTTAACAATATTAATCAGTAATAACTTCTGTTTATTATTTTTAAACAACTTATATTTGTCGTTTTCTTCATCCAATCGCTTTTTTTATGGGGCCCACAAAAGACCGCACTTGCCGTCATTTGAATATTTCCTCGACAAAGAAGAATATTCCACGACACGAACGAATATTCCCCGACAACAATGAATATTTTATAACCACTTGCTTATTTTGAAATATTTGCGTATTTTACCCATAACTATCCACATTAATCAAATCAACCCTTACTATTTCAAAATAATAAATAGAAAATTAAATTTCATTAATAATAAGTTGGGGTCTTCTGAACCTCCCTCCTTATGAAATTTCGTCCTCGAAATTGACGTGACGACAGTGTTTCGAAAAGGTGAGGATACCTCGCTTTCATTTCCGTTTCTAATTCCCGTGTCATTTCCTCTATAGCATGATTCCTCCACAAAACTTTAACTTGTGGTATGACCTTTCACGTAGGGCATGCTCCTTCCTATCCAAGATCTTGACAGTACCTCCTCATACGTTAAGTCTTCTGCTATTTCGTCCTGTTCTAACTCTATAACGTGGTTGGGTCTTTCACATATTTACTGAAGTACGGATATGTGAAACACATTATGAACACGAGACATACTTTCGAGGTAACGCAAGTCTATAGGCTACATTTTTTACTCGGTCAAGAATTTGAAATGGGCCAATAAATCGTGGATTGAGCTTTCCTCTCTTCCCAAATCTTGTAACTCCTTCCATGGAGCAACTCATGACAATACATGATCCCCTATACTAAATTCCACATTCTTTCGATGAAGATCTGCGCATAACTCTTTTTGTCGATCTTGTGCTTGCCGCTTTGTATCGTTGTCGAATCATTTGGATCTTTTCGGTAGTCATACGTACTAACTCGGGTCCCAACAATGTTGTTTCACCCACCTCATCCTAACATATTGGAGAGCGACACTTTCGTCCATATAATGCTTCAAATGGAGCCACACCTATATTTGCCTGATAACTGTTGTTGTAGGAGAATTCCACCAATGGTAAATACTTATCCCAACCCTTGAAGTCTAGGACACAGAGTCTTAATAGATCTTCAAGAGTTTGAATAGTCCTCTTTGATTGTCCGTCCATTGGGGATGGTATGCCGAACTAAATCGCAAATTCGTGCCCATAGCTTTTTGCAAGCTAACCCAAAATCTTGAAGTGAATCTTGGGTCACGATCCGAAACTATGGATACAGGTATGCCATGCAACCTCACAATCTCATTCACGTCATATACTAGCAAGGCGTTCAAGGGAATAAGTCTCCGTGTCGGCAAAAATGAGCGGACTTGGTTAATCTATCAACAATAACCCAAATAGCATTGATGCCTTGAGAAACCGTAGGAAGACCCAGTAACGAAATCCATGGTAATGTGTTCCCACTTCCATTTCGAATCTCAAGTGGTTGCAACGGACCCTTGAGTACTAGATGCTCGCTTTTACACATTGACAAGTTAAACACATTGAGATAAACTTTGCAATCTCTCTCTTCATATTGTTCCACCAAAATGTATGTCGAAGATCACGATACATTTTAGTACTTCCGGATGGATTGCAAATGGTGTATTGTGTGCCTCCATCATAATCTTGTACTTCAAATCGAAAGTCGTTAGGGACACAAAGTCTAGAGTGGACTCAAGTATTCCTTCTCCATCAATTCTCGCTTAGAATAGCTCCTTCTTGTACTTTCTTCTTCATACGCATCGACTCGGCCTGGTGGCTTGAAAGCAACCTTAACTTTTCTATTAAAGTTGGCTCTGTCGTATACTTGACATCATCGCACTCATTCCGCATATGATCTTCTTCTACTCAACGCGTCAATACCACGTTAAACTTTACCAAGATGGTATTGAATAGTGTGGTCGTAGTCTTTCAATAGCTCGTCTTAACGTCATTGCCGCGTGTTGAGTTCTTTTTGAGTGAAGAAATATTTAAGGCTTTTATGGTTTGAATATATCTCCACTTTCTCCCCATATAGATAGTGCCTCCATATCTTTAAGCGCAAAACGATTGCTTTGCTAACTCTAGATCATGAGTAGGATAATTCCTCTCATACTCTTTAAGTTGTCGCGAGGCATAAAGCATGACTTTCCCACATTGCAGACGAGAACACATCCTAACCTTTTGCACAAGCATCGTTTGTAGATAACAAATCCATCCAAACCGGATGGTATTGTTAGAACAGTGCAAATAAGTCTCCTCTTAAGCTCTTGGAAACTCTTCTCGCGTTCTTCGCTCCAAACGAATTGTGTATCCTTCCGAGTTAAATTTGAGTTAATGGAGTAGCGATTCGAGAAAACCCTTCCACGAATCTCCGATAATAACCAGCTAGACCCGAAAGCTACGTGCTTGATGGCCACCGACTTGGTTGCTCTAACTTTGTATTACTTCAATCTTCGCCGGGTCCACAGATACTCCATGTTTTGACACCACGTGCCCAAGAAATGCTACTTCCTCGAGCGAACTCGCATTTCTTCAATTTGGCATATAGTTTGTTTTCTGAAGCCTTTGGAGTACCGAACTTCAAATGGTGCTCATGACCTTCACGACTTTTGGAATATATGAGGATGTCATCAATAAAGACAACAACAAAGCCGATCCAAATATTCCTTAAATACTCGGTTCATCATATCCATGAAAGCGCGGGAGCATTAGTTAGTCAGAAAGACATGACTAAGAATTCATAATGCCCATACTGAGTTCTCAAGGCGGTCTTTGGAATATCCTCGATTTAATCTTCACCGATGATATCCGAGCGAAGATCGATTTTTGAAAAGAATTGTGCCCTTGCAATCTGGTCGAACAAGTCATCAATACGAGGTAGAGGATACCTATTCTTGATGGTGACATGGTTCAATTCCGATAGTCAATACAAAGTCGCATACTCCCCGCCTTTTTTTTTTACGAATAAAAGCAGGAGCACCCCAGGAGATGTACTAGGGGCGAATGAAACCGATGTCCAACAATTCTGTAGTTGGACCTTTAACTCTGAAGTTCAATAGGAGCCATTCGATATGGGGTTTTAGAAATGGGCTTTGTACGGGTTCAAGATCAATAAAGAATTCAACTTCACGTTAAGGGGTAGGCGGGAAGTTCTTCGAAAATCGTCGGAAAGTCAATAACAACAGAATATTATTCAAATTTGACGTGTCTTTATTCAAATCCATAACATGGGCTAAGAAAGCTTGACATCCGTTTTTCAATAAACGAATAGCTTTATGATTAGATATGACGTTGATTGATTTTAATGGTTTAGTTGCTTGAATTAAATACAACAGGTTGGTTAGGAATATGAAAACTAACAACAACCTTACGAAAACAATCAATTTTGGCATGATTAGTAGTTAACCAATCAATCCCTAAAATCACATCAAAAGCAAGTATCTTTAAAGAGATAAGGTCAACGGTGAGTGATGGTGCCAACTTGAATCAAACAAGATTTATAAGCGATTGGATGTGATGAAAGTTTCTCTAACGGAGTTTCCACGAGATAGGTCAAAGTCTAATTTCTCCGAGTCAAGTTTAAGCGTTGAGCACATGCAGAGTGATAAATAAATGGGTATACCGGTATCAAGTAAGGTATAAACTTAGCAAGAATTTATAAATAACTTACCCGTGATCACCTCATTTGGGTTCTCGCATTTTGACCGATCCTGACAACAAACGCTCTTCCGGAATCGTTGACTATGACTTTTTCCGGGATGATCTTTTGAATCACCGTCCCCATTGAACTAGGTTTCGCTATCTGTAAATCTCGGCGATATGTCCTTCCTTTCCACAATTATAGCATACCTTGAACTGTTGTGGACGGTTTGGACTAATATGTCCCTCTTTCTCGCATTTATAGCATATGACCGGTGGTCGCTTCTCCTCCTTAGAACTAGTTCTTTGTCAAAGCCTTTGTCGTCTTCATAATTCGTTGTTAAATCTCCTCTTTTTAAAATCTCCTCCCGACTCGCTTCTTCTATTTTCATGGCCATGATTACCACCAGAGTGGTTACCATTTTGTCCGTCTGTTTTTTTCTCATTTGGTTATCATTATTACATTGGCTTCGCTATCTCTGCAGTACGATCCACGGTTATGGTCCCCGGTTGAACATACTCGTTATCTCGCTTCTAACAATTAAGCCACATTAACAACATCTAAATAGAGAAAATTTATGAGAAATGAGATATTGTGCGTATCTTGGGTTTCAAACCTCTCGAAACATCCGCGTCGTCGTTCCTCATTCTCCACCAAATGAGGTCTGAAACTCGGATAACTCTATGAAACTTTGCCTCGTCTTAAGACACCGTCGTATTGTTTTGTTCTAATCGATGAACTCCACTTCCTTCATATGATGAACACTTTCGGAAAAGTATTTGTCATTAAATAGTTCTCAAACGTCTCCCAAGACATGATGAGTCTTGTTGGATGGGTATGCTTCACGAGACTCCCACCAAGATGTCCGCTTCATACGCGGAACATAAAGGTGGCGAATGGAACCTTCTGTTCTCCGTGCATCCCAAGACATCAAATATCTTGGTAATTTGCTTGACCCATGTTTCCGCCATGATCGGATCTGGCTTTCCCTTAAATTCTGGTGGTCCCAACTCTTTGAATCGCTTGGGCGTGACAACCCGTGAATTGCTATCATTTCTCTCAATATTTTGAAACACGAGTCTCCTCGTCGATTTTGCATGAATCGCAAAAGCTTCTAAACATCCCCTCGTTCATCATCTCGCTTCGGTGGTGTTGTTCACGGAGGAACATTGCCACTTATTACACGTTTCTCTAGTTGGTGAGTACAGGCGTCTCCACGGTCTCATTTCCATTGTTAATATTCTTAGTTGACATTCTCAAATACTGTCATAAAACAAGGGTTAATTAAGGAAATCAATATATCACATAATATCCTTATATACTGACCAACTAACAAATAAGCTTAGGTAGGACACACTAGCGAAGGATTTACTCGTCTCTCCCCTCCTAGTTCTATTCCCCGATCTCCGCCAGAGATCATATCCCTAAGCTCGACGATACCAACCGTGGCGCCCCCCAAAATAGGTATACATCACCCATTCGAGTTGTCAATACATGGTACGAAAACCACTACAACTTTATTATTACAACAATAAAAAGCGTGAGTTTGAATACAAATATTATCTTCTGTATAATATCTATACTCGGATAAATTCTCATCACATTTATTGATACATTATTTTACAAAATGGTGAGGACTACTAAACAATTCTCTCTAGAACTTTCATTCCATACCCGACTCGTACTTTCGCTATATTCTCCTCCCGAGAAGAAAAATGGAACAAAAAGGAAAAGGGTGAGCTCAACTAGCCCAAGAAAGAATATTATGACTAAGATAATATACAACAAATTATCGTTAGTCTTCAACGGAAAAAATCTAATAGAATACAATAGACAACAAATTTTAAATCAATATTCGCAATGAAAATAATAATTCATTAGAAGAGTTAAGTAGAGAATGCAAACTACTATCTTCTATGTATGAATTTAAAAGTTCATCGTCTATCTTTTATCCTGTAACATCAATCAATATATATCTGAATCAAATATTCATCTTTGCACTACTGAGCCAAAGATATTCATCGATTAGTCATGTTTCATCTAAACACCGCTCATCTTTGCACTACTGGCCAAAGATATTCTTCAAAATCATTCATCTTTACTTTCTGGGCCAAAGATATTCAATAATATCATCATTTAAGACCGAGGATGATGAAAAATATTTTAAAAAAGCGAATCCAAAGAAACAAAATGACAAGGATTAAGGATTAAGGATTCGTACTTTGTTTTATCCATGTCCAAAAATACCTCAAAAATAATTATAGTGGTGTAAAATTCAAGAATGATCAAAACATGGATACTGATCAAAGCTAGTATCCACAATAGATATTTTAGATGAAAGGGAAAATTTTCATTTTTCTATGAATAGTCTTAGTATTCGTAAATAGTCTTAGCATGTCGTGAATAGTCTTTGTATCGTGAATAGTAACTCTCAGACACCAAAAGTTCCAAATTTGATAAAACTTGGATCAATATTTCAAAGATAATGATATTGAAGAAATAATATCATTCTGAAAAAAATAATATCCATACCTCACAAAAGACAGTACTTACAGTTGAAACACTTGATATAGGCTATGACTTGAACTTTTAGCACCGTATCGCAATATTCAAAGTATACTCAAAATACTCACAAGAATATGCTCGATAATATAGAGAGAAAACTTGAGTTTAAAAGTGATTTTCAATTCTAACATAAGCACCTATTTATAGGAAAATGCTTAGAACACCAAAGCGAGAAAATTTAATATAATAATAATATATATAATCAAATTTCCTACGCACACAAATCTGGTCCAAACTTCACCACACATGTGCCAAAAAATAATAAAAACGTTTTCTTAATAAAAATAATTAAAACTTCCAAAATCAATTATTTGAGATTGAAACTTCAATAATTCACGATCGTAAAATTGAAACTAGTGACTTTTTATAGGAAATTCAATTCTCTACAACTTTGCGAAAGAAAGTTTTTCCAATTCCAAATGAAATTGGCCAAAATCCACAAGCAGACGATTTTACGAGGATATAATCAAATTTCAGTCAATAAATGGGGTCCACCGACATGTTTAACATGTTTTAAACATTTATTGCAACAAAAATACTCTTCCTCCTCGTATACTCATATATCCCACTTTCGTTGTAAAAATATCACCATTATTATATTATTAAAATATAATAATATATTTAAATGAATTATTTTATCAGAAAAAGATAAAATTTCAATTTTCAACAATTGTCACATTAAAAATTTTCTCCATCTATATCCACATAAAATCAATATTTTTCTCATCATATGAATTAATAATTAATTATTCACAAATAATATTATAGAATCACAATATATTACAACTGAGCGGGTTCAGGAAAGAGGGGGCTTTCCAATAAGAATTTCTCTCTTCTTGGCAAGCAATTAGGTGACCAAACCTCTCCTTGATGCGAACTTTCTAGACATTGCCAATAATGTTATCTAATAATATTATTCGGATAATATGAATTATTAGCTTCGATAATGAAAATCTTTGTGTAATGACAATTATAACAAAGAATATAAAATATAACCGCAACAATTATTAATTCAATAAAATATTTGAACAATAATTCTCAGAACCATTATTGAGTAGTGCCTTCTTACGTAAGAATCACTAATTGGTGCAATACTGGTGTCTTTCTCTTGTGTTTTAACCACCGTAGTATTTTAACAATATTAATCTTGAATAACTACTACCGTTATTTTTTAAACAACTTATATTTGTCGTTTTCTTCATCCAATCGCTTTCAGTTATGGGGCCCACAAAAAGATCGCGTCGTCATCGAATATTCCCCGAAGCATGAAGAATATTCCACGACCAAACGAATATTCCCCAACAACAATGAATATTTTATAACCACTTGCTTATTTTGAAATATTTACGTATTTTACCCATAACTATCCACATTAATCAAATCAACCCTTACTATTTCAAAATAATAAATAGAAAAAATAAATTTCATTAATAATAAGTTGGGGTCTTCTGGCGTACCCATTCAATTTTTCTCAAAGACATGTCATGGGAGACATTTGAAAACCTGTTCAAATGACAAGTACTTCCACAAAGTATTCCTCATATGAATGAAGTGGAGTTTATTATATTGGAAGCGAGAATAACATGGCGGTGTCCCGATATGAGAGGCGAAGTTCATGCGGAGTTATCCGGTGTTTTACCTCATTTGGTGGAGAATGAGGAACGTATGATCGCGGATGTTTCGAGAGTTTTGAAACCCGACATACGTCGATATCTTATTTCTCATAAATTTTTCTCTATTCAGATGTTGTCGACAACAAGGCTCAGTTGTTAGAAGCGAGATAACGAAAGTACGTTCAACGGAGGACCATAACCGAGGATCATACCAAGATAGCAATCATCGAACAATGATAACCAACGGAGAAAGAAGAATACTTTAACAAAGCGGTAACCACTCTGGTGGTAATCGTGGCCATGAAAATAGAAGAAGTGAGTCGGGAGGAGATTTTAAAAGAGGAGATTCAACAACAACCATGTGAAGACGTCGTGCCGCCAAGATGAATGGCGGTTCCAAGGAGGAGAAAGACCATTGTCGTATGTTACAAATCTTGAAAGAGGGACATATCATTGAAACGCCTGAACAGTTTAAGGTATGCTATAATTGTGGAAAAGAAGGACATACCTTACTAGAATCTGGGATTCTACCCATTCTTTTATCTCTTTTGCTTACTATTTCAACGTTTGAACTTGACTACGGAGAAATTAGACTTTGACTTTATTTATGGAGACTCAGATTGGGAGAAACTTTCATTACATCCGTTGTTTAGAAATCTTGCTTGATTCAGTTGGCACTATCACATTACCTGTTAACCTTATTTCTATAGAGATATTTGTTTTGATGTGATTTTAAGGTTAACTACTCATCATGCCGAAATTGATTACTTTCGTAAGGTTGTTAGTTTTCATATTCCTAAGCAACTTTGTTATTCAATTCAAGCAATCAAACCATTGTAGTCAAACATTTTCATATCAAGCCATGAAGTCATTCGTTTATTACGGATGTCAAGTTTTCTTAGTCCATGTTATGGATTTGAATAAAGACACGTCGATTTGAATAATATTCTGTTGTTATTGATTTTTCTGACGTATTTCTGAAGAATTTCTTAGCTTACTCCCAAAGCTCGATATTAAATTTTGTATCGACTTTGAACCCTAGACAAAACTCATTTCTAAAATCTCATATCGAATGGCTCTATTGAACTTGAGGAGTTAAAATTCAACTATAAATTTGGTACTGAGCCTTTATCTGGTGACTTCCTTTGTGGAATGCACCGAAGCATCCGTAGGGACACCATATTCGTGCGATAGTAAGAAATCGATAGGTATCATTGTAACGTGTTTTCCAAGGTTGGGATATGAGTCACGGTTGAGAATAACCTAAGTCGAGAATCGAAATCGTAGCTTTCTGAGGCTTAGTTGGTTATTATCGAGATTCGTTGAAAGGATATTCTCGAATCGCTATTCCATTAACGCAATGACTTCGTAGAGATACAAAATTCAAATGGAGCAAGGAATGTGGGAAGAGCTTCAAAGAACTCAAGAGGAGACTCATTTCAAACATGTTTTGACCATGCCATCCCGGAAAAGCGAGCGTGGTAGGCGACGTGTTGAGTAGAAGATCGTATACAAGTCTGAGTACGATATTGTCAAAGACTCATTTCGTATAATTTACAAATAATAGAGATGGAGATGAAAACTCTAGGTACCCACGTGATGATATCTGAGTATAATCGACTTTAATCGATAAAGTTAAAGTCGCTTCAAGCTACACACAATCGGGTGATGAATTTGAAGAAGGAGGTGCGAAGTTGTTATTTCAAAAGCAAGAATCGGTGAGGTGAGGAAAGCTCAAACCTTCGATTTATTAATCCATTTGAAATTCTCGATCGAATAGGAATTGTGGCCTATAGACTCGTTTTACCGCCAAGTATGATGCGTGTTCATAACGCTTTTCACGTGTCGATGTTACGTAAATATGTGACGACTCGAACCACGTCTATCGAGTTAGAACCCAGGACGAGATAACCAAAGAATTAACATACGAGGAGGTACCATCAAGATCTTGGATAGGAAAGAACATGTCCTATGTCTTTAGAGGTTATACCACAAGTTAAGGTTTTGTGGAGAAACCATGCTATTGAGAAATGACACGGGAGTTGGAAAGCGGAAATTAAAGCGAGGTATTCTCATCTTTTTCAAACACCAGTATGCGACGTCAATTTTCGAGGACGAAATTTCATAAGGAGGGGAGGTTGTAAGACCCCAAATTATTAATAAATGAAATTTATTTTCCTCTATTTATTATTTTGAAATAGTAAGGGTTGATTTGATTAATGTGGATAGTTATGGGTAAAATACGCAAATATTTCGAATAAGCAAGTGGTTATAAAATATTCATTATTGTTGGAGAATATTCGTTTGGTCGTGGAATATTCGTACTGTCGAGGAATATTCGTACGACGGCGCAGTCTTTTGTGGGCCACATAACGGAAAACGATTGGATGAAGAAAACGACAAATATAAGTTGTTTATAAATAACAGTAGAGTTATTACTAATTATCTTTATAATAGAATACGGTGGTTAAAACACACTAATACGGCGTTGTTGAGCAGATGGCACAGTATTGCACCAATTATTGATTCTAACGTGAAGAAGGCACTTTTCAATAATTGTTACGAAATTACTGCTCAATTATCTTATTTTATTGATTCAATAATTGCTTTGCGTTGATATTTTATATTATCGTTATTATTTGAATAAATTGTCATTACACAATATTTTCCATTATCGACAATAATTCATATTATCCTAATAATATTATTGGATAACATTATTGGCAATGTCTAGAAAGTTACTGTCTAAGGAGAGGCTTGGTCACCTAATTGCGGCGCATGAAGTGAGAGATCCTTATTGAAAGCCCCTCTTTCTTGGGACTACCGGGTTACCAAAGATCTTGTGATTCGTAATATTATTTGTGAATAATTAATTATTGATTTATATGATAAGGAAAATATTGATTTTATGTGGATATATATGGAGAAAATTTTAATGTGACAATTGTTGAAAATTAATATTTTATCTTTTTCTGATAAAATAATTCATTTAAATATAGTATTTTAATAATATATTAACGGTGATATTTTTATAATGAATGTGGGATATGAGTATATGAGGAGGAAGAGTATTTTTGTGGCAATAAATGTTTAACACATATTTTGTGTGTCGGTGGACACAATTATTGACCGAAATTTGATTATAGCCTGTAAAATCGCCCGTTTGTGGATTTCGGTCAATTTTTGTTTGGAATTTGGAAAAACTTTCTTCTGCAAAGTTGTAGAGAATTGAATTTCCTATAGTAGGTTGCAAGATTCGAATTTTTTGATAAAAGGGCTATTTATTATGAATTATTGAAGTTCCAAAGCTCCAAAATAATTGATTCTTGGAAGTTTTAATTATTTTAAATAAGAAAAACGTTTTTATTACTTTTTGGGAGGTGGGCTGCATGTGTGGCTGATCTTGGATTAAGAAACATGTGCGTAGGAAGTTTTAGAAAATAATAATAAATATTTTAATAAATTTTCTACTTTGGTGTTCTAAGTATTTTCCTATAAATAGGGTGCTTAGGTTAGAATTAAAAATCACACCGTAAACTCAAGTTTTCTCTCTATATTATATTATCGAAATGTATTCTTGTGAGTATTTTGAGTATACTTTGAGTATTGCTATACGGTGCAAGTTCAAGTCATAGCCTATATCCAGTGTTTCAACTAGAAGTATTGCTATACTTTGAGTATTGCTGACTTAATTCTTCGCTAACATTACATTGTTTCTTTCCGACTATGTCTATATTCTAATGACTAATCTTGATTTGATTCTCGTGTACCATTGCATTGTTTAATGACTAATAATGACTTTATTCTTGTGTAACATTATAATGGTTCTTGATGAAGACTTGGTTCTTGTTAATGATGACTTGGTTCTTTGCTTAACATTATATTGGTTACAGGCTAACATAGGTTATTGACTAATAATTAATTGGCTACTGTGTACCATTGCATTGGTTACTGACTAATAATGACTTTGTTACTGTGTAACATTATAATGGTTACTAATAAAGACTTGGTTCTTGACTAATCTTGACTTAATTCTCGCTAACATTACATTGGTTCTTTGTCGATTATGTATATATTATTGACTAATAATGATTTGGTTACTGTGTTCCATTGCATTGGTTACTAACTAATAATTACTTTGTTACTGTGTAACATTATAATGGTTACTGATGAAGACTTGGTTACTGACTAATGATGACTTGGTTACTGTTTAACATTATATTGGTTACAGGCTAACATAGGTTATTGACTAATAATTAATTGGCTACTGTGTACCATTGCATTGGTTACTAACTAATAATGACTTTGTTACTGTGTAACATTATAATGGTTACTAATAAAGACTTGGTTACTGACTAATGCTGACTTATTTATTGCTTAACATTACATTGGTTACTGTCTGACTATGTATATGTTACTGACTAATAATGATTTGGTTATCGTGTTCCATTGCATTGGTTTACTAACTAATAATTACTTTATTCTTGTGTAACATTATAATGAATTCTTGATGAAGACTTGATTCTTGATTAATCTTGACTTGGTTCTTTGTTTAACATTATATTGGTTACATGGATAACATTGATTTTGTTACTTATCATTACTTATTACATTGACGAACAATGAGATGATTCCAATTGTACTTTATTTCAACGTTACATACGGGTGATAGTAACTAATACACCAAATTTGAAGTTACTGTCATATTAGTTCCATCAATAATTTCGTTCAAAGAAATGCTAACCAAAATATGCAGTGCATTACGGCTAGACACAAACGCAACAACATTGTCAATCAAATTTTAGATTAGAAGCGACATTCCACCAATCAGTATATCAATGAAGCAACCTTACAATTCTTTTTGGAAATGAGTAGAAAATCTGATGAACAAGGTAAATTCCCACTGATTATGGATATTGAACACAGAATGGGACGCACAACGATCTTGCATAACTTGACAAATGTAGAAGAATCTACAATTCACGATGTAATGCCAATCGAGATCAACACAAGAGGAATTGAAAGATTAGTTCCACTAAGCAGCCAATCATGCCAATTTGGAACGCAATATCGATGACCGACTTGCAATGGAAATTATTGAACAACAACGAGAGATGAATAACATGACAAATCATACGCGGAAGAACGATATGATGATATAATATCGGATCCGAATGAACGTGAAGTAAAATTACATCAAACTCTTGCATGATAAAAAATCCTCTCACAAGCTATTAGGTCGATTCAATCGGAAAAAACAACAACACAAAGTCCAACGAACAAGTTATAGAGACTTTGTCTTTAGTAATGTGTATGCGATGAAAATTGCAAATGGAAGATGAGAGCATCAAGTTTCGTAAAAACCAAAGATGTTCAAGGTTAGAAATTCAATGATATCCACACTTGTTACTAATCGATGTATTGTTGGGAGACCACGCAGACGAACAAATAAATAGAGTTGAACGGTGAATGCATAATGCAAAATAATAAATTTGAAGAAAATATACACACCAACCGATATTGTGGAAGACATGATGTCGAATATAATGTGTGTGAGACCCCGATTTTATCAATAAAGATTTAAATTTTGTTGAAATAATTTTTTAATATTATGGTGTGAATTTAAGATAATATTATAGTTGTGGGTAGTATTTATAAATTTTGCAAAGTATGCAAAGTGGTTATATTATATTCGATTGGTGGGAATATTCGGTTTAGCGAGGAATATTCGCATAACTACCAATCATTGGTGGACCCCAATGTAATTATTGTCGGATTGAAAAACGACAAAAAAAATATTTTATTGAAATAACGGCGGAAGTTTTACGGTAGTTCTTGTTGAACTACTCATTAGTAAAAAAAATACGATGTACGTGTGGTTACATAGTAGCATTACGGTATTGATTATTGATGCCTATGTGAGAAGTCACTTTCGGTTTGATTCCATTATTGTCGATTAATAATATGAATTATTATAGCGAATAATGACGTTTTATTTTATTCAGTATTATTAACGTAATAAAATGAAACATCTTTTTATATAAAATAGAATACTTTATTAAAGTTATTACATAAATAGAATATATTATATTTTATTATGCATAGTGTTGCATAGTATTTTGCATAGTGTTTTGCATAGTATTGCATAGTGTTTGCATAGTAAAATGTTTTATATAAATAGAATATATTATATTTTATTTAAAAGATTTTTCTTTAAATATGGACCGTCAGATTAAAGTAAATCAATCTGGACCCGTTCATGGATTAATTACTTATGCATTCCATTTTCCTATAAATAAAGCTCATTCCTTCATTATTTTCTTACGAATTCATTGAAACTCTGAGAGAAAATTATAGAGAGAAAGCTATAGAGAAAATTATAGAAAGAAGAAGAGTATTCTGCTACTTCACTACTTCTATATTCAGGTTCTTTTACGGTAGGGGTGTTATTCTTTCTTCTTGAAGAAACTTCATTATTCCATTCACTATTATTCTCATTGGAATAACTTTTAAAAAGTGGCATACCCTATACATAACTCAGATACGCCAGACCTATCTATACTTGGTGAAATCCTTATGTTATTCCATTGCTTATTATTACTGTTGGAATAACTTTTATACGCCATTTACCCTATACTTGGTGACATTCTTCTATTATTCTGTTGGAACATCCATCATGTGTTTTACACCTACACAGTTCCGCTTTTATTATTCTGTTGGAACATCCTGCTCACATGTGTTTTACAATTTTGGTTAAAATCTTTATCATTCTGTTGGAATATCCTATCATGTGTGTTTTACACCGGATCCAGTTTCCATCTTTATTATTACATTGGAACATCACATCGATTGTGAATTTCACGACTTTGGTTCCGTTATTATTATTCTGTTGGAATAACTTTGTCTGCTGAAGTCTGCATGCATGGTGATTTCTTTTGTTATTCCATTCTTTATTATACCCAGGTTAGTTAAAACTTTGACTTCTATACTCCATGAAATTAGTAGAATATCCTTGATATTTGCGTTTCATCCAAATATCTTTTCACGAAATATTCTTACGATCATTCTTGAATTTTACTCTACTAAAACAATGATCATGTTGACAATTTGGACGTTAATAATTCATGGATTAAATAATTCTTGAACTTGTTTTATTGAATTACTATGTCATTGTCATCATCCTCATGTTATATTATGTTATCTTTGGCTTACGTGCATAGATGAACTTAGTATGATTATGACCGAGGATCATTGGTATAATCATGACTTGATATAAATGATGTGACAAAAGTCCTCGATGGCTGTAATGCGGTGATGGAAAGTTTTGGTATGATTATGACCGGGGGTAATTCGGTATAGTCATGACCATTGATAATTTGATGAAAATCCTTGGCGCGGTAGTACGAGGGATAATTAGATGTGGTGGTTTATTTATTAAAATCGAGTCTCAATGATAAAAATTGATGAAAACCTTTTAAAACCTAAAAAGATAGTAGACTTTATTCTCTACTTGACTCTTTTAATGGATTCTTATTCATTGCAGATTAAACCGGTTGTCTATTGTATTTTATCGGTTTAACAACATTGAAGGCTAATGATAATTTATTACGCATTATCTTAGTCATAATATTTCTTCTTGGGCTAGTTGAGCTCACCCTTTCTTTCACCGTTTCTCTTGAAATGAGAACATAAATTTGGACGAGTCGGGGAACGAAGTAATGGTCGAGAGGATAACATTAGTAGTCCTCACTATTCGCGTGAAATAGTGTGATAATAGCTGTAATGAGGACTCCTTTTGAGTTTGTATAATATCTAGTAGACAATATTTGTATTCAATCTCACAGTTTATGTCGTATTGTACACGACAGTTATATTAGTAAGTTATATTTGAATTTATGTACCATGTAAGTGGCGACCCAAGATGGGTGACGTATACCTAATTTTGGGGGCGTTACAGTTGGTATCAGAGCTTAGGGATATGATCCCTGGCTAAGAAGTGAGAATAGTACTAGGAGGGGAGAGACGGGGAATACCTTCGCTAGTATGACCTACCTAAAGTTATTTGGTATTTAATTGGTCGGTGAGAGTATAGGGATAATATGTGATATGTTAATTAACCCTTATTTTGTGGCAGTGTTTGAAAATGGCATCTGAGAATGTTGAGAATAGTAATGGAGCACAGGAGACTATTGATTCTCCACGGATCAATAATCGGGACAATGTCTGTGGGATGGCGATAATCCTCCTGTAAACAACAACAACCGATCAATTGACTAACGACGATGACGTTTAAGAGGTTTTAGAATTCATGCAACATCGTGCAAAGCGACTCTTCCCAAAAACGTAGGTGGAAACACGGAAAACTCTCGGTAGGTCACCGCTAAACAATTCAAGGAGCTGGGACCACCGGGAGTTTAAGGAGAGCCAAAACCACTTCAGCGGAAGCATGGATAAAGCGATTACCAAGATATTTGATGTCTTGGGATGCTTTCGAGGAGCAAAAGGTTCCTTTTGCCGCTTTATGTTCTTGCGAGAGAGGCGATTCTTGGTGGGAATCGGTAAAAACGTACTCAACCTATTATCTTTGAAGATATCTTGGGAGAAGTTCCAGGGGAGTCATTTCAACGACAAATACTTTCCCGAAAGTATTCGCCACATGAAGGAGGTGGAGTTTATCAAGTTGGAACAAAACAATATGGCCAGTGTCGCAATCGAGGCAAAATTTGCGGAGTTATCACGGTTCGTCCCAACTGGGTGGATAATGAAGAGAATGGCGCGAATGTTTTTAAGAGGTTTGAAGCCGAGATACGTCAACATCTTATTTCTCATAAACTGTGTTTTTATTCAGATGTTGTAAATAGGGCTCGATTAGTGGAAGCGCGATAACGAGTCAGCGAACTAAAAGAGAAAGCGTGAGAAAATTATAATACTAGCGAGTAGTCGTCGAGGCGGTGACAACAAGCGTGGAGGAATCAACGGGCCGAGATATGGTAACCACTTCGGTGGTAATCGGGGCAAAAATAATAAGAATGGACATTTCAAGAAAAGGAGATTCAACAATGATGGAAAGATGTCGGCACCAAAGACTTTGTTAAGGTTAAGGAAGGAGAAGGACCACTATCAGATGCATCAAATGCGGAGAGAGGGACACATTAGTCCTAACTGCGCGCATGTGCATTCAAAGCATGTTATAATTGTGGAAGAGAAGGTCACTTAGCTCGATTTTGTCGTTTCATCAAGACAAATTCAACTAGGATGGAGGCACCAAAGGTCATCCCTGACAAACCTAAGCCGGTAGTTTAAGAGGCGTTTTTTTTTCGTGACGAGGAACCCGAATAAAATTATCACGGGTAAGTTAATCATAAGCTCTTGCGAAGTCTATACCGTGTTAGATACCGATTCTACCCACTCTTTTATTTCACTAATTGTGTCAACGTTTAAATTTGACTCAAGAAGTTAAACTTTGACTTATTGGTTGAAACTTCGTTAGTAAAGAGCCTTCGTTCGCTACTATTATTTTTAAATCTTGTTGATTCAAATAAACATTTTCACGTTACACCGTCGATCTTATCTTTTTGAAAATACTTGCCTTTGATGTGATTTTTAGGAATCAATTGGTTAGCTAATCATCATGCTTTTTCGTGAAGGTTGTTAGCTTTTATATTCATAACCAACTGTTATATCTGAATTCAAAGTAACCAAACCCTAAAGTTAATCATTTGTTATATCAAGCCATAAGTAAAGAGCTCCGAACCTTTCGTTGTTGAATTCCTTGTGTGGAATTCACCAAAGCCGGACTTTCGTGGAGGCTACATCGTGAATGAAGATGGCAAGTTTATAGGTATCATTGTGAGGTTATCTAGGTTAAGGGATAGAAGTCACAGTTGGTATCAATGTGACGTCTTATCCAAGTCTTGAATAAAATAATGATTTTGAATGATATTTCTATCATTAATAAATTTCTTGACGTATTCTTGAAGATTTCCTAGCCTACCCTAGAGCGTGAAATCGAATTTTGTATTGACCCCAGTACAAAAACCCATTTCTTAAACCCTCAAATATTTCTTCAACTAAATAAACAGTTTACGTGGTTTATGATGAAAGTCATAATAAAAGCATTGGAATAATGAAAATCATGGGTATTCGTGGTATTAGTAAGTTTTATGATGAGTTATGTTGGTTAGTATGTAAAAACATGAAAGTTTCTTAGAAATCACAAAGAGTTGAAAATCGATTTTCGTGAAAAGCGTAACATGAAATTCAATTGACCATATCTCTTATTATATTTTGAATTTTTGAATGTGGTCAAGTCCTAGAGTTAGATCTATGAGTTACCTAACTAATCCAAGTGGAATTACTGGAAAAGGTGTTGTAGATTTTTGTGTGGACTGATTTTAGCAAAGGAGGCCAAAGCTGTAAATTTCAAAAATGCTACTGCCCAGAAACTTTAAGGGGCTGTTTCGGCCACTTAAATTATGAGAAAAATTCTGGCCTTTAGGGACATGAAGGTATATGGTATAAAGTATCTCCTGTCCAAAAATGAGCTCATTCTGACTTAAAATGAGCAAGTTATGACTATTTCAATATTTAGGTTTTTCCGACGAAAAACGCTATATAACCGAATTCTATAACTCAGATGACCATGAAATTTAAACTAGAAGCTCACGTTAACATGTGTAAGGTCCTGCCAAGATTTGGGAATTTTTGGAGTTAAACTTGAGGTAGCTAATTTCTTAAGGAATTAATTAGAAATTGATTTTTGAAAAATAGTAAATGAATTTTAAAAATTCCGAGAAAAATATATGTTCATTATGAGACTATATTATGCTAAATCCCAGAAAAGAAATATTTTTGGGACTGATTTGGTATTTTCATGAAAATAGTTTAGTTCTGAACATATGAGTTAAATATGTTATGTGAAGTAACAAAGTTGAAAATAGGATTTTATGGCTAAAGAATCCTATATAAAGTATATGCATATTTTTGAGAGATTTGATAATTGGTGATGATATCTTATGAGTATGGCATTTTTGAATGATTAAATGCATTATATGGTAAAAGCGTAAACAATTAAGATAAATTATTTATAAATTTAAGAAGTGATTAAAATATTGGTATAATATTAATGATATTAGATTATTAGATTATTAAGTGATTGATAACATGGGAATATTCTTGAATCCTGGATAAATTATATTATAAATGTTTAATATTTATCCTTTATCTTATTTGATTGATTCTTTATATCATTATCCTCATGTTTATATTTTTTTTTTAAAGTCATCTGTGGCTTACGTGCATAGATGGACTTGGTATGATTATGACCAGGGATCATTCGGTATAATCATAACCGTAATTAAAAACACAATTATCTTTGGTAGTAGTCATGGATAATTTGTGATCGTGATACTTAATGAATATCCTTGCTTTTGTAGTGCGAGGGATGATTCGACGATGTGGATTAATGATTGAAATTGAGTCTCAAAGAATGAAATATTAATTCATGGATGTGTTCAAAGTCATCCGTGGCTTACGTGCATAGATGGACTTGGTATGATTATGACCGAGGATCATTCGGTATAATCATAACCGTAATTGAAAACACGATTATCTTTGGTAGTAGTGCATGGATAATTTGTGGTCGTGATCTTAATGAATATCCTTAAATTTGTAGTGCGGGGATGATTCGACGATGTGGATTAATTATTGAAATGAGTCTCTCAAAGAATGAAATATTAATTCATGGATGTGTTCAAAGTCATCCATGTGGCTTACGTGCATAGATGGACTTGGTATGATTATGACCGAGGATCATTCGGTATAATCATAACTCAGTAATTGAAAACACAATTATCTTTAAGCCGTAGTCATGGATAATTTGTGGTCGTGATACTTAATGAATACACGATTATCTTTGGTAGTGAGCATGGATAATTTGTGGTCGTGATACTTAATGAATATCCTTGGCACGTAGTGCGGGGATGATTCGATGATATGGATTAATTATTGATTTGAGTCTCAATGAATGAAATATTAATTCATTGATGTGGTAAAAGTCATCTTTAGTAGTAGTGCATTGATAGACTTGGTATGATTATGACCACGGATTATTGATTGTAATCATGGCCGTAATTGAAAACACGAATATCCTTAGCCAATGGTGCATGGATAATTCATGGTTGTGATACTATTAAAAATTTGAGTCTCAACATTATTGGTTTTATGATTGTATATCTTTGGCACAGAGTGCAAAGATGAATTGTTAATGAATATCTTTGGTAGGATTGCGAAGATGAATTTAATATTTTTAACGATAAAGGTATTCAAGGTATCCTCACCTCTTTATCATATCGTGTCGTACTACCCTAATTTCGAGGAGAAATTCCATAAGGAGGGAGATTGTGAGACCCAGTTTTATCAATAAAGATTTAAATTTTGTTGAAATAATTTTTTAATATTATGGTGTGAATTTAAGATAATATTATAGTTGTGGGTAGTATTTATAAATTTTGCAAAGTATCACAGTGGTTATATTATATTCGATTGGTTGGGGAATATTCGGTTTAGCGAGGAATATTAAATACAACTACTCAATCATTGGTGGACCTAATGTAATTATTGTTGGGATTGAGAAAGCGACAAAAATATTTTATTGAAATAACGGTACGGAAGTTTTACTGTAGTTCTTGTTGAACTACTCGGTAGTAAAAGTAAATGAATGTCGTGTGGTTGCGTAGTAAGCACACCTGTATTGATTATTGATGCCTATGTGAGAAGTCACTCGGTTTGATTCCATTATTGTCGATTAATAATATGAATTATTATTGCGATAATGACGTTTTGTTTTATTCAGATTATTAACGTAATAAAAGCGAAACATCTTTTATATAAAATAGAATAATTTATTAAAGTTATTCTATAAATAGAATATATTATATTTTATTATGCATAGTGTTGCATAGTATTTTGCATAGTGTTTTGCATAGTATTGCATAGTGTTTTGCATAGTAAAATGTTTTATATAAATAGAATATATTATATTTTATTTAAAAGATTTTTCTTTAAATATGGACCGTCAGATTAAAGTAAATCAATCTGGACCGTTCATGGATTAGTTACTTATGCATTCCATTTTCCTATAAATAGAAGCTCATTCCTTCATTATTTTCTTATGAATTCATTGAAACTGTAGAGAGAAATTATAGAGAGAAGCTATAGAGAAAAATTATAGAAGAAGAAGAGTATTCTGCTACTTCACTACTTCTATATTCGGTTCTTTTTACGGTAAGGGGTGTTATTCTTTCTTCTTGAAGAGAACTTACATTATTCCATTCACTATTATTACTCTTGGAATAACTCCTGTAAAAGTGGCATACCCTATACATAACTTTTGTATACGCGGCATACCTATACTTGGTGAAATCTTTATGTTATTCCATTGCTTATTATTCATTGGAATAACTTTTGTATCTGTGCGGTTTACCCTATACTTGGTGACATTCTTCTATTATTACATTGGAACATCCTCATGCATGTGTTTTACACCGGACTGGTTCCGCTTTTTATTATTCTGTTGGAACATCCACATGCATGTGTTTTACAGGACTGGTTCCGCTTTTATCATTCTTGGAATATCCTATCGTGTGTTTTACACCGGATCCGGTTCCATCTTTATTATTCTGCATTGGAACATCCGCGTCGGTTGTGAATTTCACCGACTTCGGTTCCGTTATTATTATTCTGTTGGAATAACTCGCATACATGCGCGGCACCGCATGCGTGGTGATTTCTTTTGTTATTCCATTCTTTATTATACCCAAATTGGTTAAAACTTTGACTTCTATACTCCATGAAATTAGTAGAATATCCTTGATATTTGCGTTTCATCCAAAGATATCTTTCACGGAAATATTCTTCGATCATTCTTGAATTTTACTCTACAAAGCGATGTCATGTTGACAATTTGGACGTTAATAATTCATGGATTAAATAATTCTTGAACTTGTTTTATTGAATTACTATGTCATTGTCATCATCCTCATGTTATATTATGTTATCTTTGGCTTACGTGCATAGATGAACTTAGTATGATTATGACCGAGGATCATTCGGTATAATCATGACTTGATATAAATGATGTGACAAAAGTCCTCGGTGGCTTTGTAATGCGATGATGGAAAGTTTTTGGTATGATTATGACCGAGGGTAATTCGGTATAGTCATGACCATTGATAATTTGATGAAAATCCTTGACCGTAGTACGGGATAATTAGATGTGGTGGTTTATTTATTAAAATTCGAGTCTCAAATGATAAAAATTGATGAAAACCTTTTAAAACCTAAAAGATAGTAGACTTTATTCTCTACTTGACTCTTTTAATGGATTGCTTATTCATTGCAGCTAAAACTGGTTGTCTATTGTATTTTATCGGTTTAACATTTGGTTGAAGGCTAATGATAATTTATTCGCATTATCTTAGTCATAATATTTCTTCTTGGGCTAGTTGAGCTCACCTTTCTTTCACCGTTCTCTTCTCTGAAATGAGAACATAAATGGAGACGAAGTCGGGAACGAAGTAATGGTCCGAGAGGATAACATTAGTAGTCCTCACTATTCCGTGAAATAGTGTGATAATAGTTTGTAATGAGGACTCCTTTTGAGTTTGTATAATATCTAGTAAACAATATTTGTATTCAATCTCACGCTTTATGTCGATTGTACACCATGTTATATTAGTAAGTTGTATTTGAATTTATGTACCATGTAAGTGGCGACCCAAGATGGGTGACGTGTACCTAATTTTGGGGGCGTCACAAGGTGTCTATCTCTTACCAAAAAGCATGGAGATCGAAGGAGAAAGCGTTGGAAAAGGTGAGAGGAAATCCACACAACTACTCACTCATCCCATCATGGTTACACATGCTGAAGAAAACAAATCCAGGTAACACCTTAAAAACATTTATTGGTTTTACAGCATTATACAGTAACCAATATGATGTTCCACAGTAACCAAGATATCATTACACGATAGATTATTTACCAATGTAAATTGTTTACTGATTAATATTGTATTGGTTACCTTCATGCAACATGCTGGTTACTGTATAATGCATTGGTTACCAAACATGTGGTTACCAAGCATTAGTCAGTAATATTATTCAGTAACCAAAATAGCATTAGTCAGTAACCAATTAAGCATTATACAGTAAATAATAAACTATTACACAGTAACCAATACACCTTTAGACAGTATGCATGTTTAGTTATTATTAGTATTAGACCATTTGTATGCGGTTATTATACATGTTTGGTTACCTTAATAAGCATGTTTAGTTACTAAATGTAATATACAATTTGTATACCTTTAACCACATGAACGGTTACCGATTACTAGTGATTTGGATACAGTATACTACTTGTAATTCTAATGATAGTGCTGATGTTTTATATCAGGTTCCATCACAGCCCTTGAGTTGGAAACAAATGGTCGTTTCAAGTATCTATTCTTTGCCATTGGAGCATCCATTCAAGCATGGCACCATTGTTTTCCAATCATTGTAATCGATGACACATTCATACAATCAACTTACGGGGGGACATTACTGATAGCAATCACACAAGATGCAAACCGAAACATTATTCCGATTGCTTTTTCAGTTGTTGACAGCGAAAATGAATTGTCTTGGAAATGGTTTTTCGTAAATTTGAGAATTGCTTGTGGAGTTAGGGAAGGTCAATGTATTGTTTCAGACAGACATGAAGCCATTATACAAGGACTAAATTGTGTGTTTCCGGATATCATGCATGGTTCCTGCACATATCATATACTAAAAATATATAAAAAGCAGATTCAAAAGAAAGAAAGGAAGAAGTTAAACAGAACTTACAACGGGGTTTGTGAGAGCTTACATCATTGAACAATTCAACAAACACATGGCTGAACTTGATGCCATTGATCCTCGAATAAGGACATATCTGGAGGAAGAAGTCAAGTTGGATAGGTGCACCAGGCTCTATGGGACTGTAAGCAGGTACTCAACAATGACTTCAAACACCGCCGAATCTATTAACAATGCAATCAAGTTTATCAGGGATCTTCTAGTTGTGACAATGATTGAATGCCTATGTTGTCTGGTTCAAAGATGGTATTTCACAAACAAACAAGCAGCCATATCAACATTCACAACACTTTCCACAACAGCTGAGAGAAAGTTGCAATCTAATATCTTTAAATCAAAGATACTTAAGGTAATTAATACTCGATTTAAATTATTGCATCCTAATTTGCATTTGCAATCTACTGACTATTACTAACTTGGTTACTTACTAATGCTAATTTAGTTACTGTGTAACATTAAATTGGTTACTGACTATTGCTGAATTGGTTACTGTGTAACCATAAAATGGTTGTTGGCTATTGCTGAGTTGGTTACTGTGTAACATTATACTGACTAACAGTAACTTGGTTACTGGATAAAATTATAATCTTTACTGGTTGCAGACTAATGCTAACTTACTTAATGTGCAACATTATATTGGTTACTGATTACTACTGAATTACTTCATCGTGTGCTTATATACCGTTACTATATAATGCTTATTTGTTCTTGTGTAACATTATATTGATTCTTGATCAATCTTGACTTAGTTACTATATAACATTATAATGTTACCGAGATTTATAATTGTTTCTTTTATATTGGTGGTTACTTATTGACTAATATTGTGTACTAGTTAATTGGTTATCGTATATTTGGGATCTGACTCTTAATCATATAATGGTTCTTGACTATTCTTGACGACTTGGTTCTTTGTGTAACCATATAATGGTCATTGGTTATTCTTGAGTTGGTTCTTGTGTAACATTATCTTACTACTGAAACTTGGTTCTTGGATAAAATTATAATCTTTATTGCATAATATTCTTGAATAATCTTGACTTGGTTACATCTATTGTTGACTTCTTAATGTGCAACATTATATTGGTTACTAACTACTACTTAATTGCTTCTTCGTGTAATTATATAATGGTTCTTGTATAATGCTTATTTGGTTCTTTGTGTAACATTATCTTTGATTCTTGATCAATCTTGACTTAGTTACTATGTAACATTATAATGTTACTAAGATTTATAATTGTTTCTTTTATATTGGTGGTTACTTGTTGACTAACATTGTGTACTAGTTAATTGGTTACTATATATTTGGCATGCAACTGAATCGTTAATCGATTGTATACATTGGGTGTTGTAGGTTGAGACATCAAACTTAGTGATTTTCAATTTATTTATGATGTCTCTAAACAATATATTAATGGACAACGAACAAAAGACATGCACATGCTTAGTAAATTTCAAGATTACCATGAGATGCCTTGCGCTCCTTATTCTTTCATCATTGTTTTGAAAGAAGAAAAATTTGAGCTGTTATGGTTTTTGCTCAAGAAATTACACTAAAGCAACTTTGGTCAAGACATATTCAGCTTCCATCATGCCATTAGATGACAAAGAAAACTGGGATGTATCAGAAGAAGTAAAAAACATATGTATAAAACCACCCAACACAAGAAGGCCAGCAGAAAGACCAAAAAAAGGGAGGTACAAACACGGATCTGAAATCAAAATTCAAAACAAATGCAGCAGGCGCCAAGAAAAAGGACAAACAGAAAAACATGCAGTAATCCCCCGGTTTTAAGATCACTAAAAAGGGTCTGATATAGTGCAGTTAAATTAAGAGTGTAAATACATGAATGTATTATTGTTTACTTTGAGTAACCATTAAACGATTGGTTTGTAAAATTTTTGATTGTGTATAGTAAACAAAATTATTATTCATTTATATATTGATTTCTGATTTCAATGAAACATTAACAATAACAGTAATCAAATAAATACATAACAATTTTTAATGGTAACCACATATTTACATAACAGTAACCATAACAGTTACCAGCTAATAACATAACAGTAACCATACCAGTTTTTAACCAAATAATTACATAACAGTAACCATAACAATGTTTAATGATACCCAAATAATTACATAACAGTAACCATCACAGTAACCACCTAATTTCATAACAGTAACAATACCATTTTATAATGGTAACCATAACATAAACAACCTGTATATCCAGCAACATATAATTAAAAGGGTATTAAAGTTTATGAAACCTATGTATACTCACACATGTCCACTTAACATATGACATATGTCCTGATACATATTATAACTCTCCGTTTTCTTATCAAATCATTATCTGGTTTACCTATTTATACATGATTGGTTACCAACTGTATATTACATAATTATAATTGGTTACCATTTTATACATGACAGTAACCATAACAGTAACCATTCCAGTTTTTAATGTAAACCAAATAATTACATAACAGTAACCATAACAATGTTTAATGATACCCAAATAATTACATAACAGTAACCATCACAATAACCACCTAATTTCATAACAAGAAACTAAACCAGGTTTATAATGGTAACCACAACATAAACAACTCAGTATATTCAAAGAACTCGTAATTAAAAGGGTATTTAAGTTTATGAAACCCGTATACATAACACATGTACACTTAACATATGATATATGTCCCGATACAATCTTGTAACTCTCTCGTTACTTATCAAATCATTATCTGGTTACCCTTTATACATGATTGGTTACCAACTCAGTATATTTCAAAAAATTCAACAAACCTGACTTAAAAAGAAACAAAATACCAACCAACAAACAATATCTCTTTCATTAATGCTAATATAATCAAATATGTAATTCCATCTACATAAGATCCAATGAACATCAAAAAATCATAAACCATACACAAATGTTGTGTATAACACCAAAACTTAAAAAAAATACACAACAAAATTAATAAAGACAAAACAACAAAATCTGAACTAATCAAAGTCTAGAACAAATCTTCCTGGAAATTCTCTATCAGTATCATAGCCCTCCAACTGCTTGTTCCTAGCATGCATATATAGGTTTGTGCATAACTTTTTTCGATACTTTGTAATGGGGAAAGGAATATGAATCTGATCAAACTTCTGATGAATGACATGCTCAGCAAAACAAATTGTGAACATCCCACAATCACTGTAACAACAAACAACATATAACAAAAATCAAAAATAAAATCAACCTATATGTAATAATTAAAAAAATGTACACAATTTAACCCTTACCCCTCTACTTGTTCAGGAACCGTCTCAGCAAATTCCAACTCAATTATATCGTCTTCGTCCTTGTTGCGATACGGGTCACTGCTGAAGTCAATGTCAGACCTATCCTTCCAAAAACCAGACTTGCGCAGTAGTATGGGAAGAATGAAGATGTACGGCTCACAAACATCAGATATTTTAGTTTGCATGGATTTCCTTTTTGGTTGTAGAGAATTGTAAACAGTTAGACACCTACGATGCACATCAAAAGACAACAACAACCAATGGTCCGGTGATGACATATGAATTGGGAACAACACATAGTCAACGTTCCTCCATGGTGTGTTGACATCCATAAACAAAATACCCTATGATGTATTCAAAGAACATCACCCTCCCTGCATGTAACAATTTTGTCATAATTTTTTTATACTCCTCGAAAAGAGCGGTGATCTTGCTTGTGAAACCAACAATCCGTGGTCGTTACCCTTATAGAACACTTTCTAATGTCTTGCCATTTCTTCAAATAATACAAGGCAATATTGATGTCTTTGAGCCAAAAAAAAATTAATAGGATATTAACAGTTGTTGGAAAATGTAAGTATGTGATTAATGTAACTAAATAATGTAAACATAACTACAAAAACATAATTTTAAAAAAAATACTCACATCGTCGCGTCAACCAACGCTTGCAGCGTCTTTAATTTATAGAACCACATCTTCGATGATATTGCAATGGATCCAAATACAAAAGAAGGCATGATAATATCGTTCTTTCCAAGAAATTTGTCCGTCCTTTAATATAATAACATAATATTAGTATACACACTAACATTAACAATTACCGTATTAATATACACACTATTACAAATCAAACTTGCACGTTCTATAATTAACATACTAATCAACCAACTTAATTTTAAACAGTACCCTACTAACCAACAAATATTAAAATAATAACCATAATCAAATAGTAACTAATACATAACTAATAGGTAACCAAAACATAAACTAATATTAACCGTAATATAAAGTAATAGTAACCATAACATTTATTTAATAAGAACCACACCATTTTTTAATATTAACATTTATTAAATATTTAATATTATCAAGAACTAAAACAAAGATTAATCGGAACCAATTAAGTATTATACAGTAACCAATGTAATGTTACACAGTAACCAATACAACATTCGACAGTAACCAATACATCATTAGACAGTAACCAAAACAGCATACCAAAATCAGTAAACTAATCAACAACTTAATTTTAAACATTAATCTGGTAACCAAACCATAATCACATAGTAACCGAAACATAACTACTAGGTAACCAAAACATAATCTAATAGTAACCAGAATATAAAATAATAGTAACCATAACATTTATTTAATATTAACCATATGTTACTACTGATAATACAAACTTATTTGTTTCATAAAAAAAATATAGCATTGTTAACAACAAAAAACAAACCTTTTTCACATTATTTATTCCAATTTTGAACCATTCTTCAAACAATGCCTCTTCAAATTTTGAGGCATCTCCATGCATGATTTGGGAATGCACTTAAACGCATAAGTGTTTGATCCCACTATACTAGATGATGAACCAAATTGATCCGAACTCACATGGAGACCGTAAATGGCACTCTTTGGTTCACGTCTAAATTACCAACTTTTTGTGACACTCTTCCCCAACTCATCACACTTAGCTATGTCATGTGTGGTGAGAACCATAAAATCAAGAGCATACCTTGTGACGCCCCCAAAATTAGGTATACGTCACCCATCTTGGGTCGCCACTTACATGGTACATAAATTCAAATACAACTTACTAACATAACTCAGTTGGTACAATACGAATATAAATCGTGAGTTTGAATACAAATATTGTATACTAGATATTATACAAACTCAAAAGGAGTTCTCATTACAACTATTATCACACTATTTCACGTAATAGTGAGGACTACTAATGCTATCCTCTCGACCATTACTCCGCTCCCCGACTCGTCTCCAAATTATGTTCTCATTTCCTCAAGAGAACAAAGGAAAGAAAGGGTGAGCTCAACTAGCCCAAGAAGAAATATTACGACTAAGATAATGCGTAATAAATTATCATTAGCCTTCAACAAAGTTAAACCGATAAAATACAATAGACAACCGCTTTAATCATAGCTGAATATGCAATCCATTAAAAGAGTCAAGTAGAAAATAAAGTCTACTATCTTTTAGGTTTTAAAAGGTTTTCATTAATTTTATCACTAAGACTCAGCTTTAATGAATAAACCACAATATCTAATCATCCCTCGCACTACTTGGCCAAAGATTTTCATCAAATTATCAATGGTCATGACTATACCGAATCACCCCCGTCATCATAATCATACCAAAAACTATCCATCATCGCATTACATGTGCCACCGAGAGACTTTTATCACATCATTTATAACAAGCCACGATTATACCGAATGATCCTCGGTCATAATCATACTAAGTTCATCTACGCACGTAAGCCAAAGATAACATAATATAACATGAGGATGATGACAATGACATAATAATTCAATAAAACAAGTTCAAGAATTATTTTATCCAGAATTAAGAACGCCCAAATTGTCAACAAGATATCTGCTTTTGTAGAGTAAAATTCAAGAATGATCGTAAGAATATTTCCATGAAAAGATACCGGATGAAACGCAAATATCAAGGATATTCTACTAATTTTATGGAGTATAAAGTCAAAGTTTTAACCAACCGGGTATAATAAAGAATGGAATAACAAAAGAAATCACCATGCACGCGATATTTCAGATGATAAAAAGTTATTCCAATGTAATAATAATAATCTAACCAGTCGTGTGAAATTCACACCGATCGGATGATGATCCAATGTAATAATAAATGCTTTGAATAATAAACAATGGAACCAAAGTCCTGTAAAACACACGCATGTGATATTCCAATGTAATAATAAATGCGAAATAATAAACAATGGAACCAGTCCTGTAAAACACACGCATGTGATATATTCCAATGTAATAATAAAGAATGGAATAATGTAAGAAGATCACCAAAATATAGGGGATTCACAGACACAAAAGTTATTCCAATGTAATAAATAAGAATGGAATAACATAAGGATTTCACCAAGTATATGGTATGCCATGACATATACAAAGTTATGTATAAGGTATACCACTTTTACAAAAGTTATTCCAATGTAATAATAATGAATGGAATAATGTAAGTTCTCTTCATGAATAAGAAAGAATAACACTTTTACGGCACAACAAATAATACCCTTACCGTAAAAAGACACCGGATATCAAAGTAAAAGCATCGTATCACTCTTCTTCTTTCTCTATATTTTCTCTATTTTTTCTCTATAATTTCTCTCTGAGTTTCAAAGAATTCGTAAGAAAATAATGAAGGAATGAGCTTCTATTTATAGGAAAATAGAATGCATAGTAATTAATCCATGAACTATCCAGTATTGATTTACTTTAATCGACTTTATTCATATTTAAAGCAAAATCTTTTAAATAAAATATAATATATTCTATTTATATAAAAATATTTTACTATGCAAACACTATGCAACACTATGCAAAACACTATACAACACTATGCATAATAAAATATAATATATTCTATTTATGTAATAACTTTAATAAAGTATTCTGCTTTATATAAAAGATGTTTCGCTTTTATTACGTTAATAATACTAATAAAAACAAAACGTCATTATCGCTATAATAATTCATATTATTAATCGACAATAATGGAATCAAACCGAGTGACTTCTCACATAAGCATCAATAATCAATACCGCAGCTACTACGCAACCACACGACATCGTATTTTTAATTTACTACTGAAAGTAGTTCAACAAAGATCAACCAGTAAAACTTCCGCCGTTATTTCAATAAAATATTTTTGTCGCTTTTCTCAATCCGACAATAATTTCGCTAGGGGTCCACCAATGATTGAGTCATTGTATTTAATATTCCCCGCTAAACCGAATATTCCCCACCAATCGAATATAATATAACCACTTACATACTTTGCAAAATTTATAAATACTACCCACAACTATAATATTATCTCAAATTCACACCATAATATTAAAAATTATTTCGACAAAATTTAAATCTTTATCGATAAAATCTGGGGTCTCACAATCTCCCATCCTTATGAAATTTCTCCTCGAAATTAGGGTACGACGCACACTGTATGATAAAGAGGTGAGGATACCTTTAATACCTTTATCGTTGAAAACATTAAATTCATCTTCTTGCAATCCTACCAAAGATATTCATTAACAATTCATCTTTGCACTACAAAAGCAAAGATATACAACTCAGAAACCAATAATGCCGAGACGCAGCTTTAATAAGATCTTGACCACGAAATTATCCATGCACTCATCGCCAAGGATATTCGTGTTTTCAATTACTACCATGATTATACCGAATAATCCTTCGGTCATAATCATACCAAGTCTATCAATGCACTACTACCAAAGATGACTTTTACCACATCCATGAATTAATATTTCATCACGAGACTCACCAATAATTAATCCATATCATCAAATCATCCCCGCACTACGTGCCAAGGATATTCATTAAGATCACGACCACGAATTATCCATGCACTACTACCACCAAAGATAATCGTATTCATTATTATCACGACCACAAATTATCCATGCACTACTACCAAAGATAATCGTATTCATTAAGATCACTTACGACCACAAATTATCCATGCACTACGGCCAAAAGATAATCGTGTATTCATTAAGATCACGACCACAAATTATCCATGCACTACGCCCCAAAGATAATCGTGTATTCATTAAGATCACGACCATTAAATTATCCATGACTACGTACCAAAGATAATCGTAGTATTCATTAGTATCACGACCACAAATTATCCATGCACTACGTACAAAGATAATCGTGTTTTCAATTACTACCATGATTATACCGAATAATCCCTCGGTCATAATCATACCAAGTCCATCTACGCACGTGAGCCATGATGACTTTCAACATAATATAAGCATGAGGATCATGTCAATGATATAAAGAATCAATCAAATGAGATAAAGGATAAATATTAAACATTTATAATATAATTTATCCAGATTCAAGAATATCCCCATGTTATCAATCACTTAATAATCTTATAATCTAATATCATTAATATTATAACAATATTTTAATCACTTCTTAAATTTATAAATAATTTATTTCAATTGTTTACGCTTTTACATATATAATGCATTTAATCATTCAAAATGCCATACTCATAAGATATCATCACCAATGATCAAATCCTCATCAAAAAAAAATATGCATATACTCTATATAGGATTCTCTAGCCATAAAATCCTATTTTCAATTTTGTTACTTCACATAACATATTTAACTCATATGTTCAGAATTAAACTATTTTCATGAAAAATACCAAATCAGTCCCAAAAATATTTCTTTTCCGGGATTTAGCATAATATAGTCCCATAATGAAAATATATTTTTCTCGAATTTTTAAAATTCATTTACTATTTTTCAAAAATCAATTTCTAATTAATTCCTTAAGAAATTAGCTACCTCAAGTTTAACTCCAAAATTCCCAAATCTTGGCAGGACCTTACACATGTTAACGTGAGCTTCCAGCTTTAAATTTCATGGTCATCTGAGTTATAGAACTCCCAAGCATAGCATTTTTCATCGAAAAAAACCTAAATATTGAAATGGTCATAACTTGCTCATTTTAAGTCGAATGAGCTCATTTTTGGACACGAGTTATTTTATACCATATACTTTTATGTCCCAAAAGGCCTGAATTTTTCTCACTAATTAAGTGGCCGAAATAGCCCTTACAAAAACGTGGCAAGCAGCTTTTTTGACATTTTAAAGTTTTGACTCCTTTACAAAAATCACCCACACAAAAAATCTACAACACCTTTTTCAATGATTCCACTTGGATTAGTTAGGTAACTCATAGATCTAACTCTAGGACTTGACCACACTCAAAAATTCAAAATATAATAGGAGATTTGGTCAATTAAATTTCATGTTACCATTTTCACCAAAAATCTGGTTTTTAACTCCTTGTGATTTTAAGAAACTTTCATGTTTTCACATACTAACCAACATAACTCATCATAACACTTACTAATACCACGATATACCATGATTTTCATTAGTCCAATGCTTTTATTATGACTTTCATCATAAACCACGTAAATGCTCCTTTTAGTCAAGAAATATTTGAGGGTTTAAGAAATGGGTTTTGATCGGGGTCAATACAAAATTCGATTTCACGCCTAAGTAGGCTAAAAGTCTTCAAGAATACACCAGAAATTTATTAATAATAGAAATATCATTCAAAATCGTGACTTTCGCCCAAGACTTGATAAGACGTCACATTAATACCAACTCATGACTTCTATCCCTTAACCTCGATAAGACCTCACAATGATACCTATCAACTTGCCATCTTCATTCACGATGTCGCCACGTAAAGTCCGCTTCTGCATTCCACACAAGGAAGTCAACAACGAAAGGTTCGGGCTCTTTACTTATGGCTTGATATGACAATAATTGACTTTAGTGGTTTGGTTACTTGAATTCGCATAACAAAAGTTGGTTATGAATATAAAAGCTAACAACCTTACGAAAAGCATGATGAGTAGTTAACCAATTGATTCCTAAAATCACATCAAAGGCAAGTATTTTCAAAAAGATAAGATCGACAGTAACGTGAAAGTGTTTATTTGAATCAAACAAGATTTAAAAATAGTAGCGTAACGAAGGCTCCTACTAACGGTTTCAACCAATAAGTCAAAGTCTAACTTCTCCTGAGTCAAATTTAAACGCTGAACGCAAAGCAAGAGAGATAAAATAATGGGTAGAACCCAGATCTTATAAGGTATAGACTTCGCAATTTATAATTAACTAACCCGCGCTAACTTCGCTCGCTTTACTCTTTGAGAAGTCATGAAAATGCACTTCCTAAAACCAACGACTTTGTTTTGTCCATATCCACCTTTGGTGCCACCGTCCCAAATAGACTTGACTTTGGTGCACAACAAAAATCGGGCTAAATGACCTTCTCTTCTTGCAATTTCCACTTCTATTATCTTTGCCATGATTACCAATCAAGTGGTTACCATTCTTAGCATGATAATTTCCCCACGATGGTTATCATTATTCGATAAATTGCCACCACCAAAGATGATTATTATCGTGTGTTGTTGGTCGTTACCTTTTGTTTGAGTCAATCAACACTCTCATGTGCTTCATTGCTTATCTCAAAGATTTTCGATGTCATTCTCAAACACCGCCACAAAACAAGGGTTAATTAACATATCACATATTATCCCTATACTCGACCGACCAATTAAATACCAAATAAATTTAGGTAGGTCATACTAACAAGGAATTCTGCGCTCTCCCCTCCTAGTTCTTATCTCACATCTCTAGCAGGATCATATCCCTAAGCTCGATACCAACCGTGACGCCCCAAAATTAGGTATACGCCACCCATCTTGGGTCGCCACTTATATGGTACATAAATTCAAATACAACTTACTTAATATAATCGCCGTGTACAATACGACATACATAAACCGTGAGTTTGAATACAAATATTGTCTACTAGATATTATACAAACTCAAAAGGAGTCCTCATTACAACTATTATCACACTATTTCACGTAATAGTGAGGACTACTAATGCTATCCTCCTGACCATTACTCCGCTCCCCGACTCGTCTCAAATTTATATTCTCATTTCCAAGAGAATAAAGGAAAGAAAGGGTGAGCTCAACTAGCCCAAGAAGAAATATTACGACTAAGATAATGCGTAATAAATTATCATTAGCCTTCAACAAAGTTAAACCGATAAAATACAATAGACAACCAGCTTTAATCATAATGAATATGTAATCCATTAAAAGAGTCAAGAGAAAATAAAGTCTACTATCTTTTAGGTTTTAAAAGGTTTTCATAAATTTTATCACTAAGACTCAGCTTTTAATGAATAAACCACAATATCTAATCATCCCCGCATTACTTGGCCAAGGATTTTCATCAAATTATCAATGGTCATGACTATACCGAATCACCCCCGGTCATAATCATACCAAAAACTATCCATCATCGCATTACAAAAGCCACCGAGGACTTTTATCACATCATTTATAACAAGCCATGATTATACCGAATGATCCTCGGTCATAATCATACTAAGTTCATCTATGCACGTAAGCCAAAAAGATAACATAATATAACATGAGGATGATGATAATGACATAATAATTCAATAAAACAAGTTCAAGAATTATTTTATCCAGAATTAATAACGCCCAAATTGTCAACAAGATACTCGCTTTTGTAGAGTAAAATTCAAGAATGATCGTAAGAATATTTCCATGAAAAGATATCGATGAAACGCAAATATCAAGGATATTCTACTAATTTCATGGAGTATAAAGTCAAAGTTTTAACCAACCGGGTATAATAAAGAATGGAATAACAAAAGAAATCACCACGCATGCGCAGATTGATATGATGTGTTATTCCAATGTAATAATAATAATCTAACCAGTGTCGTGAAATTCACAATCGATGTGATGATCCAATGTAATAATAAATGCTAATAATAAACAATGGAACCAGTCCTGTAAAACACACGCATGTGATATTCCAATGTAATAATAAATGCGAATAATAAACAATGGAACCAGTCCTAAAACACACGCATGTGATATTCCAATGTAATAATAAAGAATGGAATAATGTAAGAAGATCACCAAGTATAGGGGATTCACACATATACAAAGTTATTCCAATGTAATAAATAAGAATGGAATAACATAAGATTTCACCAAGTATAGGTATGCCATATATACAAAGTTATGTATAGGTATACCACTTTTACAAAAGTTATTCCAATGTAATAATAATGAATGGAATAATGTAAGTTCTCTTCATGAATAAGAAAGAATAACACCCTTTACGCACAACAACAAATAATATCCCTTACCGTAAAAGACACCGGATATCAAAGTAAAGAAGTACCGTATCTTTTTCTTCTTTCTCTCTATAGATTTTCTCTCTATAGCTTCTCTCTATAATTTCTCTCTGTAGTTTCAAAGAATTCGTAAGAAAATAATGAAGGAATGAGCTTCTATTTATAGGAAAATAGAATGCATAGTAATTAATCCATGAACTATCCAGATTGATTTACTTTAACTGACTATCCATATTTAAAGCAAAATCTTTTTAAATAAAATATCATATATTCTATTTATATAAAAATATTTTACTATGCAAACACTACGCAACACTATGCAAAACACTATGCAAACACTATGCATAATAAAAAATATAATATATTCTATTTATGTAATAACTTTAATAAAGTATTCTCGCTTTATATAAAAGATGTTTCGCTTTTATTACGCTAATAATACGAATAAAACAAAACGCATTATCGCTATAATAATTCATATTATTAATCGACAATAATGGAATCAAACCGAGTGACTTCTCACATAAGATCAATAATCAATACCGCAAAGCTACTACGCAACCACACGTGACATCGTATTTTTTTACTACCGAGTAGTTCAACAAGATCAACCAGAAACTTCCGCCGTTATTTCAATAAAATATTTTTGTCGCTTTTCAATCCGACAATAATTTCGCTAGGGGGTCCACCAATGATTGAGTCATTGCATTAATAATATTCTCGCTAAACCGAATATTCCCCACCAATCGAATATAATATAACCACTCAGATACTTTGCAAAATTTATAAATACTACCCACAACTATAATATTATCTCAAATTCACACCATAATATTAAAAATTATTTCGACAAAATTTAAATCTTTATCGATAAAATCTGGGTCTCACAATCTCCCATCCTTATGGAATTTCACCTCTAAATTAGGGTACGACTGGTATGATAAGAGAGTGAGGATACCTTTAATACCTTTATCGTTGAAAATATTAAATTCATCTTTGCAATCCTACCAAAGATATTCATTAACAATTCATCTTTGCACTACAAAAGCCAAAGATATACAACCGTAAAACCAATAATGCCGAGACGCAGCCTTAATAAGATCACGACCACGAATTATCCATGCACCATCGCCAAGGATATTCGTGTTTTCAATTACTACATGATTATACCAATAATCCTCGGTCATAATCATACCAAGTCTATCAATGCACTACTACCAAAAGACGACTTTTACCACATCCATGAATTAATATTTCATCATTTGAGACTCACCAATAATTAATCCATATCATCAAATCATCCCCGCACTACGTGCCAAGGATATTCATTAAGATCACGACCACGAATTATCCATGCACTACTACCAAAGATAATCGTGGTATTCATTAAGATCACGACCATAAATTATCCATGCACTACTACCAAAGATAATCGTATTCATTAAGATCACGACCAATAAATATCCATGCACTACGCCCAAAGATAATCGTATTATTCATTAAGATTATCACCAAAATTATCCATGCACTACGTACCAAAGATAATCGTATTCATTAGTATCACGACCACAAATTATCCATGCACTACTACCAAAGATAATCGTATTCATTAAGATCACGACCACAAATTATCCATGCACCACGTACCAAAGATAATCGTATTCATTAGTATCACGACCACAATTATCCATGCACTACGTACAAAGATAATCGTGTTTTCAATTACTACTATGATTATACCCCAACAATCCTCGGTCATAATCATACCAAGTCCATCTACGCACGCGTGAGCCACGTATGACTTTCAACATAATATAAGCATGAGGATCAAATGATATAAAGAATCAATCAAATGAGATAAAGGATAAATATTAAACATTTATAATATAATTTATCCAGATTCAAGAATATCCCCATGTTATCAATCACTTAATAATCTTATAATCTAATATCATTAATATTATAACAATATTTTAATCACTTCTTAAATTTATAAACAATTTATTTCAATTGTTTACGCTTTACCATATAATGCATTTAATCATTCAAAAATGCCATACTCATAAGATATCATCACCAATTATCAAATCCTCATCAAAAAATATATATATACTCTATATAGATTCTCTAGCCATAAAATCATATTTTCAACTTTGTTACTTCACATAACATATTTAACTCATATGTTCAGAATTAAACTATTTTCATGAAAATACCAAATCAGTCCCAAAAATATTTCTTTTCCGGGATTTAGCATAATATAGTCCCATAATGAAAATATATTTTCTCTAATTTTTAAAATTCATTTACTATTTTTAAAAATCAATTTCTAATTAATTCCTTAAGAAATTAGCTACCTCAAGTTTAACTCCAAAATTCCCAAATCTTGGCAGGACCTTACACATGTTAATGTGAGCTTCAGCTTTAAATTTCATGGTCATCGGAGTTATAGAACTCCTGTTATAGCATTTTTCGTCTAAAAAACCTAAATATTGAAATAGTCATAACTTGCTCATTTTAAGTCGAAATGAGCTCATTTTTGGACACGATGTTCTTTATACCATATACTTTTATGTCCCAAAAGGCCTGAATTTTTCTCACTAATTAAAGTGGCCAAACAGCCCTTACAAAAAACATGGCAAAGCAGCTTTTTCGACATTTTCAAGTTTTGACTCCTTTATAAAATCACCCACACAAAAAATCTACAACACCTTTTCAATGATTCCACTTGGATTAGTTAGGTAACTCATAGATCTAACTCTAGGACTTGACCACACTCAAAAAACTCAAAATATAATAGGAGATTTGGTCAATTAAATTTCATGTTACGCTTTTCACCAAAAATCGATTTTTAACTCCTTGTGATTTTAAGAAACTTTCATGTTTTCACATACTAACCAACATAACTCATCATAACACTTATTAATACCACGATACCCATGATTTTCATTATTAGTCCAATGCTTTTATTATGACTTTCATCATAAACCACGTAAATGCATCCTTTTAGTCAAGAAATATTCGAGGGTTTAAGAAATGGGTTTTGATCGGGTCAATACGAAATTCGATTTCACGCCTAAGTAGGCTAAGAAGTCTTCAAGAATACACCAGAAATTTATTAATAATAGAAATATCATTCAAAATCATGACTCTCGTCCAAGACTTGATAAGACGTCACATTAATACCAACTCGCGACTTCTATCCTTTAACCTGGATAAGACCTCACAATGATACCTATCAACTTGCCATCTTCATTCACGATGTCGCCTACGTAAAGTCCGCTTCTTCGTGCATTCCACACAAGGAAGTCAACAACGAAAAAGGTTCGGCTCTTTTACTTATGGCTTGATATGACAATAATCGACTTTAGTGGTTCGTTACTTGAATTCGCATAACAAGTTGGTTATGAATATAAAAGCTAACAACCTTACGAAAAGCATGATGAGTAGTTAACCAATTGATTCCTAAAATCACATCAAAGGCAAGTATTTTCAAAAAGATAAGATCGACAGTAACGTGAAAGTGTTTATTTGAATCAAACAAGATTTAAAAATAGTAATGAGAATCGAAGGCTTCTACTAACGGTTTCAACCAATAAGTCAAAGTCTAACTTCTCCTGAGTCAAATTTAAACGCTGAACGCAAGCAAGAGAGATAAAATAATGGGTAGAACCTGTATCTTATAAGGTATAGACTTCAAATTTATAATTAACTAACCCGCTAACTTCGCTCGGCTTTACTCGCTGAGAAGTCATGAAAATGCACTTCCTAAAACCAACGACTTTGTTTTGTCCATATCCACCTTTGTGCCACCATCCCAAATGCTAGACTTGACTTTGGTGCACAAATGTAATCGGGCTAAATGACATTCTCTTCTTGCAATTTCCACTTCTATTATCTTTGCCATGATTACCACCAAGTGGTTACCATTCTTAGCATGATAATTTTCCCCACGATGGTTATCATTATTCGATAAATTGCCGCCACCAAAGATGATTATTATCGTGTTGTTGGTCGTTACCTTTTGTTTGAGTCAATAAACACTCCCATGTGCTTCATTGCTTATCTCAAAGATTTTCGGATGTCATTCTCAAACACCGCCACAAAACAAGGGTTAATTAACATATCATATATTATCCCTATACTCCGACCGACCAATTAAATACCAAATAAATTTAGGTAGGTCATACTAGCGAAGGAATTCCCGCCTCTCCCTCTCTAGTTCTTATCTCACATCTCAGCAGGATCATATCCTAAGCTCGATACCAACCGCATGACGCCTCAAAATTAGGTATACGCCACCCATCTTGGGTCGCCACTTATATGGTACATAAATTCAAATACAACTTACTAACATAACTGCTATACAATACGACATAAAATCGTGAGTTTGAATACAAATATTGTCTACTAGATATTATACAAACTCAAAAGGAGTCCTCATTACAACTATTATCACACTATTTCACGTAATAGTGAGGACTACTAATGCTATCCTCTCGACCATTACTCCGCTTCTCCGACTCGTCTCCAATTTATGTTCTCATTTCCTCAAGAGAATAAAGTGAAAGAAAGTAGCGAGCTCAACTAGCCCAAAGAAGAAATATTATGACTAAGATAATGCGTAATAACTATAACTATAACTTTATTAATACATTTGTCGTGCAAAATACGACAACATATATACTGTGAGTTTAAATACAATTATTGTCTTCTAGACAATATCCACACGCAAATAAGAAGAAAAGTGCCGTATCCATAGTAGATATTTGGACAAAAGAAGAAATTTCATTTTTCTATTGAATAGTGCAGATTCGTGAATAGTGTCGTCGATACGTGAATAAAGTCAGATACGTGAATAAGAACTCCAACACCAAAAGATAGAAATTTCACAAAAACATCTTCACGCTTCGTGAATAGTACTTTCGTGAATAAGAACTCGCGCTGAATAGTAACTCGTGAATAAGAACTCATAAATAAGAACTCATGAATAAGAACTCTCGCATGAAAAAGTTTCAAATTTGATAAAAATTTCCAACCAATATTTTGGCATAATGATATTGAAGAAATAATATCATTTTCGAATAAAATAACATCCCTTACCTCGAAAGACAGTATTTCTAGTTGAAACACCGGATATAGGTTATGACTTGAACTTGCAATCCGATAGCAATACTCAAAGTATACTCAAAATACTCACAAGAATACGCCGATAATATAGAGAGAAAAACTTCAGCTTTCGGGTGTGATTTTCAATTCTAACCTAAGCACCCTATTTATAGGAAAATGCTTAGAACACCAAAGTAGAAAATTTAATAAATTAATATTATTTATTTTTTTTCTACATCTTCCTACGCATCAAGCATCTGAATTCAAAGAATCTTGACATGTGTTAAAGATGCCCACCAAACACAAAAAACGTTTTTCTTATTTTTAAATATTTTAAACTTCCAAAATCAATTATTTTGGAGCTTCTAACTTCAATAATTTATAATAAATAGCCCTTTTATCGTAAAAAAATTCGAGTTTTGCAATTTATTTAGGAAATTCAATTCTCTACAACTTTGCGTAAGGAAGTTTTTCCAAATTCCAAATGTAAATCGATCAAATCAATAAATCCAAGCGATTTTACAAGTCGTAATAAATTTCGGCCAAGAAATGGGGTCCACCAACACATAAAAATATGCTTTAAATATTTTTGGTAACAAAAATACTTCTCCTCCATATACTCATATATCCCACATTCATCGTAAAAATATTATCATTATTATATTATTAAAATATAATAATATATTTAAATGAATTATTTTATCAAAAAAATAAAATTTCAATTTTCAACAATTGTCACATTAAAATTTTCTCCATTTATATCCACATAAAATCAATATTTTTCTCATCATATGAATCAATAATTAATTATTCACAAATAATATTACGTAATCACAATATCGACAACCGTGCGCTTCCTGTGAGAAGAGGGGCTTTCAATAAGAATTTCTCCTTCATCTACGCCGTAATTAGGTGACCAAACCTCTCCTTAGATGATGTAACTTTCTAGACATCGCCAATAATGTTATCTAATAATATTATTCAGATAATATGAATTATTTCTTCGATAATAGAAAATAATCGTGTAATGACAATTTATCAAACAACAAGAATATAAAATATCAATGCAACAATTATTGAATCAATAAAATAAAATACTTAATAAGAATAATTAGTAACCATTATCGAGTAGTGCCTTCTTACGTAAGAATCAATAATTGGTGCAATAATGCTCAACAACGCAGATAAATGTTTTTAACCAATTTAGTATTCCAACAAAGATAATCTGTGAATAACTACGCCATTATTTATAAACAACTTATATTTGTCGCTTTTCTTCATCCAATCGCTTTCCGCTTATGGGCCCACAAAGATCGATCACCATCGCATTTAATATTCCCCGACAAAGATTTAAAATTCCACCACCAAACGAATATTCCCTAATAATAATGAATATTTTATAACCACTTGCTTATTCAAATATTTGCTTATTTTACCCATAACTATCCACATTAATCAAATCAACCCTTACTATTTCAAAATAATAAATAGAGGAAAATAAATTTCATTTATTAATAATTTGGGGTCTTACAACCTCCCTCCTTATGAAATTTCGTCCCTCGAAATCGACGTGACGCATTCGGTGTGTTTTCAAAAGATGAGAATACCTCGCTTTCATTTCCATTTCCAACTCCCAGTGTCATTTCCTCAATAGCATGGTTTCTCCACAAAAAACTTAACTTGTGGGTATAACCTCAAGACATAGGACATGTTCTTTCCTATCCAAGATCTTGACAGTACCTCCTCGATCGTTAAGTCTTCTATTATCTCGTCCGGGTTCTAACTCAATGACATGGTTCGGGTCGTCCACATATTTACGTAACATCGATACATGAAAACGTTATGAACACGCCATTATACTTCAGTAAAAACGAGTCTATAGGCCACAATTCCTATTCGATCGAGAATTTCAAATGGATTAATAAATCAAGGTTTGAGCTTTCCTCACCTCACCGATTCTCGCTTTTGAAATAACAACTTCGCACCTCCTTCTTCAAATTCATTACTCCGTGTGTAGCTTGAACATCTTTAACTTTATCGATCAAAGTCGATTATACTCAGATATCATCACGCGGGTACCTAGAGTTTTCATCTCCATCTCTATTATTTGTAAATTATACTGAATGAGTCTTTGACAATATCGTACTCGTGATTTGTATACAATCTTCTACTCAACACGCCACCTACCACGCTCGCTTTTCCAAGATGGCATGGTCGTAACATGTGCTTGAAATGGGTCTCCTCTCGAGTTCTTCAAGCACTTCCCACATTCCTCGCTCCATTCGAATTTTGTATCTCTACGAGTCATTATGTTAATGGAATAGCGATTCGAGAATATCCTTCAACGAATCTCCGATAATAACCAACTAAGCCTCAGAAAGCTACGATTTTGATTACCGACTTAGGTTGTTCTCAATCGTGACTCATATCCCAACCTTGGATAAAGACGTTATAATGACACCTATCGCTTTACTATCGCATTTAATATGGTGTCCCCTACGGAGAGTCTCGGCTTTGCATTCCACAAAGGAAGTCACCAGATAAAGCTCTCAGTACCAAATTTATAGTTGAATTTTTAACTCAAAATTCAATAGAGCCATTCGATATAAGATTTTAGAAATGAGTTTTGTACCGGGTTCAAAGTCGATACAAAATTTAATATCGCTTTGGGAGTAAGCCAAGAAATTCTTCAGAAATACGCCAGAAAAATCAATAACAACAGAATATTATTCAAATCGACGTGTCTTTATTCAAATCCATAACATGGACTAAGAAAACTTGACATCCGCAGAATAAATGAATGACTTCATGGCTTGATATAAAAATGTTTGACTACAATGGTTTGATTGCTTGAATTCAATAACAAAGTTGCTTAGAATATGAAAACTAATAACCTTACGAAAGTAATCAATTTCTTGCATGATGAGTAGTTAACCTTAAAATCACATCAAAAGCAAATATCTCTATAGAAATAAGGTTAACAGTAATGTGATAAAGCCAACCGAATCAAGCAAGATTTCTAAACAACTGGATGTAATGAAAGTTTCTCCTAATCTGAGTCTCCATAAATAGGTCAAAGTCTAATTTCTCCGTAGTCAAGTTCAAACGCTGAGCGCAAAGCAAGAGAGATAAAAGAATGGGTAGAACCCAGATTCAGTAAGGTATAAACTTTGCAAGAATTTATAATTAACTAACCTGCTAACTTCGTCGTTCCTCCTCGATTTTGATTCCCATCACGACAAACGCCTTCCGTAAAACCGTTAACTTTGACCTTTCTCGGACATCCTTTTGAGTCACCATTCCCGCTTGACTGGTTTCGATATCGCATAATCTCGAGCGATATGTCCTTCTTTTCCACAATTATAGCATACCTTAAACTATTGTGGGCGCTTTGACCGATATGTCCCTCTTCCCCGCATTTATAAGATACGACCGGTGGTCGCTTTTCCTCCTTAGAACCGGGCTTGCTACCGCAGACCGCCGCCTTCACATGGTCATTGTTAAATTTTCTCTTTAAAATCTCCTCCCGACTCGCTTCTTCTATTTTCATGGCCACGATTACCACCGAGTGGTTACCGCTTTGTCCGTATTCTTCTTTCTCCGCCGGGTTATCGTTATTCGATGATCGCTATCTTCTTGATGATCCTCGTTATGGTCCCTCATTGAACGTACTCGTTATCTCGCCTCTAACAACTAAGCCCTCGCTGACAACATCCGAATAGAGAGAAAATTTATGAGAAATGAGATACCGACGACGCCGGGTTTCAAACCTCTCGTAAACATCCGCATCATACGCTCTCATTCTCCACCAATCGAGGTGCAAACTCGATAACTCCGCCGGGACACCGCCATGTTATTCTTCTCCCACCTAATAAACTCCACTTCCTTCATACGACGCGAATACTTTCGTGGAAGTACTTGTCATTGAACTGCTTCAAACGCCTCCCACGACATGCCGAAAGCGTACCGGATGGGTACGCTTCACAGCTTCCACCAAGAATCCGCCTCGCTACGAACATAAAAGTAGCGAATGGAACTTTCGTTCTCCGCATCCCAAGACATCGAATATCTTGGTAATTTATTTGACCCACGCCTCCGCCTTTTAATCGATCCGGCTTTCCCTGAATTCGTGGTCCCAACTCTTTGAACTACTTGGCCAGGACCACCCGTGAATTGCTATCGCTTCATCCTCAGATTTTGAACACGAAGTCTCCTCGTCTGATTTTGCATGAATCGCAAAAGCTCTAAACATCCCCTCGCTCATCATCTCGCTTTCGGTTGTGTTGTTGTAAGACCCCAACTCGCTGGTATTATTAATTAATGAAATTTAATTTTCTATTTATTATTTTGAAATAGTAAGGGTTGATTTGATTAATGTGAATAGTTATGGGTAAAATACGCAAATATTTTAAAATAAGCAAGTGGTTATAAAATATTCATCATTGTCGGGAATATTCGTTTGGTCGTGGAATATTCTTGCATTTGGGAATATTCGCATTTACGCACAAAGCATTTGTGGGCCCATATAACTAAAAAGCGATCGATGAAGAAAACGACAAATATAAGTTGTTTAAAAATAATCTACAGAAGTTGTTACTGCAGTAATATCGTTAAAATACTCTGGGTTAAAACACAAGAAGAAGATACCAGATTGTACGCAATTATTGATTCTTACGTAAGAAGGCACTACTTAATAATGGTTACAAAATTACTGCTCAAAGATTTTTTTATCGATTTAATAATTGTCATATTGATATTTTATATCATTCATTTGTTTCAATAATTGTCATTACACAAAAGATTTTTCATTATCGATGCAATAATTCATATTATCCTAATAATATTATTAGATAACATTATTGGCAATGTCTAGAAAGTTCTGCCTCTAAGGAGAGGTTTGGTCACCTAATCAAGCGCCCCAAGAAGGAGAAATTTTATCGAAAGCCCCTCTTCCTGAACCGCCTCGTCACAATATTGCAGATTCTCAGAATATTATTTGTGAATAATTAATTATTGATTCATATGATGAGGAAAATATTGATTTTATATGGATATAGATGGAGAAAATTTTAATGTGACAATTGTTGAAAATTGAAATTTTATCTTTTCTCGATAAAATAATTCATTTAAATATATTATTATATTTTAATAATATAATAATGGTGATATTTTTACAAAGAATGTGATATATATGAGTATACGAGGAGGAAGAGTATTTTTGTTGCAATAAATGTTTAAAACATGTTAAACATGCTCATGACCCCATTTATCGATCGAAATTTGATTATAAATTTGTAAAATCGTCTGCTTTTGTGGATTTTGGCCAATTTCTGCTTGAATTTGGAAAACTTTCTTCCGAAAAGTTGTAGAGAATTGAATTTCCTATAAAAAGTTGTGAGATTCAATTTTTCCGATAAAAGGGCTATTTATTGTGAATTATCAAGTTCAAGTTCAAATAATTGATTTTTGAAGTTTAAATTATTTTAAATTAGAAAACATTTTTTTTACTTTTTTCTAGAAGGTGGCATGTGCTTATTGAGTCAAAATCAGATTTCAAGAGTGGCGAGAAATTTTGATATATATATAATAATATTAAATTAAATTTTCTCGCTTTTGTGTTCTAAGCAATTTCCTATAAATAGTGTGCTTAGGTTAGAATTGAAAATCACACCGTAAATCAAAGTTTTCTCTCTATATTATCGAGCGTATTCTTGTGAGTATTTTGAGTATACTTTGAGTATTGCTATACTATGCAAGTTCAAGTCATAACCTATATCCTGTGTTTCAACTGTAAGTACTATCTTTCGAGGTAAGGGATATTATTTTTTTTCTCAAATGATATTATTTCTTCAATATCATTATGTTGAAATATCGATCCAAGTTTTTATCAAATTTGGAACTTTTGGTGTTTGAGTTACTATTCACGATACGACACTGACTATTCACGATACTATACACTATTCACGAATCACGTTACTATTCACTATTCATCTAAAAATGAAAAATTTTTTTTTCGTCTAAAATATCTATTCGGATACTAGCTTTGATCAGATCCATGTTTTGATCATTCTCAATTTTACACCACTATAATTATTTTTGAGGTATTTTTGACGTGGATAAAACAAAGTACTTAATCCTTAATCCTTAATCCTCCTTAATCTCGCTATTTTGTTTCACCGATTCGCTTTTTAAAAATATTTTTCATCATCTTCACCTTAAATGATGATATTATGGAATATCTTTGGCCTTCAGAAGCAAAGATGAATGATTTCTCAAGAATATCTTCGCCCGTAGTGCAAAGATGAACAATGTGTTTTAGATGAATACGACTAATCGATGAATATCTTCGCCTCAGTAGTGCAAAGATGAAATATTTGATTCCGTATATATATCGATTGATGTTACAGGATAAAAGATAGACGATGAACTTTTAAATTCATACATGTAAGATAGTAGTTTGCATTTTCTACTTAACTCTTCTAATGAATTATTATTTCACCAAGTAATATTGATTTAAAATTTGTCGCCTATTATATTCTATTAGATTTTTCCCCGTCAAGACTAACGATAATTTGTTGATATTATCTTAGTCATAATATTCTTTACCGGGCTAGTTGAGCTCACCCTTTTCCTTTTTGTTCCATTTTTCTTCTCGTGAGGCGGTAAATATAATGAGTACGAGCTTGGGTATGGAATGAAAGGTTCTAGAGAGAATTGTTTAGTAGTCCTCACCATTTTTATAAAATAATGTATCAATAAATGTGATGAGGATTTATTTGAGTATAGATATTGTCTGTAAGATAATATTTGTATTCAAACTCACAGCTTTATTGTTGTAATAATAAAGTTGTAGTTGTTTCGCATCATACGATCGACAACCTGTAATGGGTGATGTATACCTATTTTGGGGCGCCACAATGGTATCGTAGCTAGGATACGATCTCTCATGAGATCGGGGAATGTAATCTAGAGGGAGAGACGAGTAAATCCTTCGCTAAGGTGTCCTACCTAAGCTTATTTGTTAGTTGGTCAAGATATAAGGATATTATGTGATATATTGATTTCTTAATTAACCCTTGTTTTACGACAAAGATTTGAGAATGTCGATCGAGAATATTAACAATGGAAATGAGACCGTGGAGACGCTCAGTACTCACCAACGAGGAGAACGGTAACAGTCGGGCAATGTTCCTCCCGCGAACAACACCACCGAAAGCGCGATGATGATGAACGAGGGATGTTTAGAAGCTTTTTGCAGCTCATGCAAAATCGCATTTGTGGAGACTCGTGTTCAAAATACAGAGAGAAATGATAGTAAATTACCAAGTTGTCACAAATGCAGCAGCTCAAAGAGTCAGGGACCACCGTAATTTAAGGAAAGCCGATCCGATCACGCCGAAAACACGGGTCAAGCAAATTACCAAGATATTCGATGTCTTGGGATGCACGGAGAACAGAAGGTTCCATTCGCCACCTTTATGTTCCGTGGGCGAGGCATCATCACTGGTGGGAGTCTGTAGCGCACTCCATCCAAATTCGCACTCAAAGATGTCTTGGGAGACGCTTTCAGAACTATTTAATGACAAATACTTTCCGAAAGTGTTCGCTATACGAAGGAAGTGGAGTTCATCGATTAGAACAAAACAACACGACGGTTGTCTCAAAGACGAGGCAAAGTTTGCAGAGAGTTATCCAGTGTTCAGACCTCATTTGGTGGAGAATGAGGAACGATGACGCGGATGTTTCTCGAGAGGTTTGAAACCCAAGATACGCACAATATCTCATTTCTCATAAATTTTCTCTATTCAGATGTTGTTAATGTGGCTCAATTGTTAGAAATGAGATAACGAGTATGTTCAACCGAGGGACCATAACCAGGATCGCACTGAGAGATAAAGCAATAATGTAATAATGATAACCAAATGGAGAAAGAAACAGACGGACAAAAATGGTAACCACTCGTGGTAATCATGGCCATGAAAATAGAAGAAGCGAAATCAGAGGAGATTTTAAAAGAGGAGATTTAACAACGACCATACGTGAAGACGACAAAAGCCGTTTAAAGAATCGGTTCTAAGGGAGGAGAAAACACCACCCCATTATATGCTATAAATGCGAAAAGAGGGATATATCACCAAACCGCCCACAACAACAGCTTCAAGGTATGCTATAATTGTGGAAAGGAAGGACATATCGCCGAGATCAGACAAAGAATAAAACCTAGTTCAATGGGATTTATGACTCAAAAGATCGTCCCCAAAAGTCAAAGTCAACGATTCCCGGAAGAGCGCTTGTTGTCGATCGGTCAAATGCGAGAAACCCAAACGAGGTGATCACGGTAAGCTATTTATAAATTCTTCAAGTTTATACCTTACTTGATACCTAAGCATACCCATTCATTTATCTCTCCGCATGTGCTCAACGCTTAAACTCGACCGAGAAATTAGACTTTGACCTATCTCGTGGAAACTCCGTTAGAGAAACTTTCATCACATCCACTCGCTTATAAATCTTGTTTGATTCAAGTCAGCACCATCACCTTACCTCGCAACCTTATCTCTTTAAAGATACTTGCTTTTGATGTGATTTTAGGATCGATCGTTAACTACTCATCATGCCAAAATTGATTATTTTCGTAGGGTCATTAGTTTTCATATTCCTAACCAACCCGTTGTACGAATTCAAGCAACTAAACCATTAAAATCAATCACTATCATATCTAATCATAAAGCTATTCGCTTATCAAAAACTGATGTCAAGCTTTCTTAGCCCATGTTATGGATTTGAATAAAGACACGCCAAATTTGAATAATATTCCCGTTGTTATCGACTTTCCCGACGATTTCAAGAACTTCCTTGCCACCCCCGTAACGTGAAGTCAATTCTTTATCGATCTCAACCCGCACACAAAGCCCATTTCTAAAACCCCATATCGAATGGCTCCTATCAACTTCAGAGTTAAAGGTCCAACTACAGAATTGTTGGACATCGGCTTTCATTCGCCCCCAAGACATCTCCTCGGGGTGCTCCTGCTTTATTCAGAAAGAAGAAAGACGGAGTATGCGACTTTCAGATTGACTATCTGGAATCAACCATGTCACCATCAAGAATAGGTATCCTCACCCTCGTATTGATGACTTGTTTGACCAACCGTAAGGGCACAATTCTTTTCAAAATCGATCTTCGCTCGATATCATCAACAAGATTAGAATCCGAGGATATTCCAAAGACCGCCTTTAGAACCCTAAGACGGCATTATGAATTCTTAGTCATGTCTTTCTGACTAACTAATGCTCTCGCGGCTTTCATGGATATGATGAACCGAGTATTCAAGGAATATTTGATCGCTTTGTTGTTGTTTTTTATCATGACATCCTCATATATTCCAAAAGTCGTGAAGATCATGAGCACCATTTGAAGTCGGTACTCCAAAGGCTTCGTGAAAACAAACTATATGCCAAATTGAAGAAATGCGAAGTTCGCTTGAGGAAGTAGCATTCCTTGGGCACGCGGTGTCAAAACACGGAGTATCCGCTGATCCGCCAAGATCAAGCAATACAAAGTCGGAGCAACCGGTTTGCGATCAAGTACGAGCTTTTTGGGCTTAGCCGGTTATTATCGAGATTCGTGGAAGGGTTTTCTAATCGCTACTCCATTAACTCAAGCTAACTCCTAAGGATACAAAATTGCTTGGAGCGAAGAATGCGAGAAGAGTTTCCAAGAGCTTAAGAGAGACTTATTTCTAAGACTGTTCTAACAATACCATCCGTTCTTGATGGATTTGTTATCTACAAATGATGCTTCGTGCAAAGGGTTAGGATGTGTTCTCACGCAACGGGGGAAAGTCATAGCCTATGCCCTCGCGACAACTTAAAGAGTATGAGAGGAATTATCCTACTCATGATCTAGAGTCAAGCAGCAAAAGCTGCTTCAACGCTTAAAGATATGGAGGCACTATCTATACGGGGAGAAAGTGGAGATATATTCGCACCATAAAAGCCTTAAATATTTCTTCACTCAAAAGAAACTCAACACGCTAAGCAAATGACGCTGGCTCGAACTATCGAAAGACTACGACCACACTATTCAATACCATCCCGAAAAGTTTAACGTGGTAAATGACGCATCGAGTAGAAGATCATATGCGAACGAAAAGCGATGATGTCAAGTATACGACAGAGCCAACTTTAATAGAAAAGTTAAGGTCGCTCAAGCCACCGAATCTTGAAATGATGCGTATGAAGAAGAAAGTACAAGAAGGAGCTATTCCTAAGTGAGAATCGATGAAGAAGAAATACTTCGAGTCCACTCTAGACTTTCAGGTTCCTAACGACTCGATTTGAAGTACAAGATTACGATGGAGGCACACAATACACCATTTGCAATCCATCCTCGAAGTACTAAAATGTATCGTGATCTTCTACATACATTTTGGTGGAACAATACGAAGAGAGAGATTGCAAAGTTTATCTCATGTGTTTAACTTGTTAACGTAAAAGGCGGAGCATCTAGTACCTAAGGGTCCGTCTGAACCACTCGAGATTCCGAAATGGAAGTGGGAACACATTACCATGGATTTCAAGTTTTGTCTTCCTACTAAGCTTCTCAAGGCATCAATGCTATTTGGGTTATTGTTGATAGATTAACCAAGTCCGCTTTCATTTCTTGCCGACACGGAGACTTATTCCTCGAACGCCTTGCTAGATGACGTGAATGAGATTGTGAGGTCGTATGGCATGCCAAGATCCATAGTTTTGATCGTGACCCAAGATTCACTTCAAGATTTTGGGTTAGCTTGCAAAAAGCTATGGGCACGGATTTACGATTTAGTTCGCATACCATCCCCAAACCCGACGGACAATCGTAGAGGACTATTCAAACTCTCAAGATTTATTAAGACTCGTGTCCTAAACTTCAAGGGCGCTGGGATAAGTATTTACCATCGGTGGAATTCTCCTACAACAACAAAGCTATCGTGCAAGTATAGTGTGGCTCCATTCAAGCATTATATGGACGAAAGTGTCGCTTCTCAATATGTTGGGATGAGGTGGGTGAAGCAACATCATTGGGACCCGAAAGTTAAGACGTATTGACTCACCGAAAAGATCCAAATGATTCGACAACGATACAAACGGCAGACAAGATCGACAAAAGAGTTATGCGATCTTCATCGAAAGGACGGGAATTTAGTGTAGGGGATCATGATTGTCATGAAGTTGCTCCACGGAAGGGAGTTACAAGATTTGGGAAGAGAGGAAAGCTCAATCCACGATTTATCGTCCATTTCAAATTCTCGACCGAGTAGGAAATGTAGCCTATAGACTCGCTAAGCACCTCCGAGTATGTCTCGTGTTCATAATGTGTTTCATATATCCGCATTTCAGAATATGTGAAAGACCCAATCCACGCTTATAGAAGTTAGAACCGACGAGATAGCCAAGACTTAACGTATGAGGAGGTAATTGCACAAGATCTTGGATAGAAGGAGCATGTCCCACGCTAAGAAAGGTCATACCACAAGTTAAAGTTTTCAGGAGGAATCATGCTATAGAGGAAATGACCGAATTGAAACGAAATGAAAGCGAGGTATCCTCACCTTTTCAAACACTGTACGTACGCCAATTTCAGGGACGAAATTTCATAAGGAGGGAGGTCAGAAGACCCCAACTTATTATTAATGAAATTTAATTTTCTATTTATTATTTTGAAATAGTAAGGGTCGATTTGATTAATGTGGATAGTTAGGGGTAAAATACGCAAATATTTCAAAATAAGCAAAGTGGTTATAAAATATTCATCATTGTTTGGGAATATTCGTTTGGTCGTGGAATATTCAGACTGCTCGTGAATATTCGTATTTACTCACAAGCAAATGGCATGTGGGGCCCCATAACTGGAAAGCGATCGATGAAGAAAACGACAAATATAAGTGGTTTAAAAATAATCTACAGAGTTGTTACCAAGTAATACCGTTAAAATACCCTATGGGTTAAAACACAAGAAGATACCAGTATCGCACCAATTATCGATTCTTACGTAAGAAGGCACTACTCAATAATGGTTACAGTGAATTACCGCTCAAAGATTTTATCGATTTAATAATTGTCATATTGATTTTATATTGTCATTGTTTCAATAATCATCATTATTACAAAAGATTTTTTATTATCGGGCAATAATTCATATTATCCTAATAATATTATTAGATAACATTATTGGCAATGTCTAGAAAGTTCTTCTAAGGAGAGGTTTGGTCACCTAATCATGCCACAAAAGAAGAAAAATTTTATCGAAAGCCCTCTTCCCGGAACCGCCTCGTCACAATATCAGTGATTCTCGTAATATTATTTGTGAATAATTAATTATTGATTCATATGATGAGAAAAATATTGATTTTATGTGGATATAGATGGAGAAAATTTTAATGTGACAATTGTTGAAAATTAAAATTTTATCTTTTTCCGATAAAATAATTCATTTAAATATATTATTATATTTTAATAATATAATAATGGTGATATTTTTACAACGAATGTGGGATATATGAGTATACGAGGAGAGAGGAGTATTTTTTTGTTGCAATAAATGTTTAAAACATGTTAAACATGCTCATGACCCCATTTATCGACCGAAATTTGATTATAAATTGTAAAATCGTCCGCTTTGTGGATTTCGGCCAATTTCTATTTGAATTTGGAAAACTTTTTTCCGCAAAGTTGTAGAGAATTGAATTTCCTATAAAAACACGCGAGATTCAATTTTCTGATGAAAGGGCTATTTATTATGAATTATTGAAGTTCAAGTTCAAATAATTGATTTTTGAAGTTTTAAATATTTATATTCACAAAAACGTTTTTTTTGTTACTGGTGGGCATCTTTAACACATGTCAAGTTGCTAAATTCAGATGCTTGATGTATGAGGAGGATGAATAAAAATTATATATTATTATTATATTAAATTTTCGCTTTTGTTCTAAGCAATTTCCTATAAATAGGTGCTTAGTTAGAAATGAAAATCACACCGTAAACCCAAGTTTTCTCTCTATATTATCGAACGTATTCTTGTGAGTATTTTGAGTATACTTTGAGTATTGTTAGACTATGCAAGTTCCTTCAAAGACTATATCCTAGATTCCAAATAAGTACTTAATCTTTCGAGGTAAGTGGATGTTATTTTCTTCTTAATGATATTATTTCTTCAATATCATTATGCTAAAATATCGATTGAAACTTTTATCAAATTTGGAACTTTTCCATGTCTTGGGGTTACTATTCATGAGTTACTATTCACGAGTTACTATTCATGAGTTACTATTCACGATTACTATTCATTTAGTACTATTCATTAACACGAAGAAGATATTTTTGGGAAATTTCTATCTTTTGGTGTCTGAGTTACTATTCACGATACAAATTCACGATACTAAAGACTATTCAATCAAAAATAAAATTTCTTCTTTTTGTCCAAAATATCTATTCGGATACTAGCTTTGATCAGATCCATGTTTTGATCATTCTCAATTTTACACCACTATGATTATTTTTTTGAGGTATTTTTGAAACATGGATAAAACAAAGTACTAATCCTTAATCCTTAATCCTCGTCATTTTGTTTCACCGGATTCGCTTTTTTAAAAATATTTTCATCATCCTCATACCTAAAATGATGATATTATTGAATATCTTCGGCCCTAGTAGCAAAAGATGAATGATTTCAAGAATATCTTCGTCAGAGTAAAAGATGAACAGTGTGTTTAGATGAACACGACTAAATCGATGAATATCTTCGCCCAGAGCAAAAGATGAATATTTGATTCCGTATGTATATCGATTGATGTTACAGGATAAAAGATAGATGATGAACTTTTAAATTCATACATGTAAGATAGTAGTTTGCATTCTCTACTTAACTCTTCTAATGAATTATTATTTCACATGCTAATATTGATTTAAAATTTGTTGTCTATCAGATTCTATTAGATTTTTCCCCCCGTTGAAGACTAACGTAATTTGTTGTATATTATCTTAGTCATAATATTCTTTATCGAAAGCTAGTTGAGCTCAACCTTTTCCTTTTTGTTCCATTTTTCTCGTGAGGCGAGAATATAAATGGCACGTAGCCTGGGTATGGAATGAAGGTTCTAGAGAGAGTCGTTTAGTAGTCCTCACCATTTTTGTAAAATAATGTATCAATAAATGTGATGAGGATTTATTTGAGTATAGATATTGTCTAAGATAATATTTGTATTTAAACTCACAGCTTTATTATTGTTGTAATAAAGTTGTAGTTGTTTCTGCATGCACCATGTATTGACAACCCGTAATGGGTGATGTATACCTATTTTGGGGGCGCCATATACCATTATTCACGATATCAAGACTATTCACGATACTTACACTATTCATCGAATACTAAAGATTATTCATCTAAAATGAAAAATTTTCTTTTCTTCCAAAATATCTATTCGATACTAGCTTTTGATTGTATCCATGTTTTGATCATTCTTGAATTTAAACACCACCGTAATTATTTTTGAGGTATTTTTGACGTGGATAAAACAAAGTACGAATCCTTAATCCTTAATCGTTGTCATTTTGTTTCACAGTATTCGTTTCTTTAAAATATTTTCATCATCTTGATCTTAAATGATGATATTATGGAATATCTTTGGCTTAGTGCAAAGATGAATGATTCTCTTTGGCCCGTAGTCAAAGATGAGCAGTGTTTAGATGAACATGACCGATGAATATCTTTGGCTGTAGTGCAAAGATGAATATGATTCGGATATATATTGATTGATGTTAATGAGGGATAAAAGATAGCGATGAACTTTTAAATTCATCATAGAAGATAGTAGTTTGCATTCTACTTAACTCTTCTTACAATGAATTATTATTTCAATATTGATTTAAAATTTGTTGTAATATTATTCATTATTATTTTTCCCTGATTTACGATAATTTGTTGTATATTATCTTAGTCATCATTCTTTATTTGCGTTTAGTTGAAACTCACCCTTTTGCTTTTTACATTTTCTTCTCGGGAGGCGAGAATATAGCGAGTCAATGGGAATATGGAATGAAAGTTTTATTCGAGTAGTCTTCACCATTTTGTACTATGTATCGATAACTGTGAATGGGTGATGGATTTTGGGGGCGCCACAAAGTATAGATATCTAACTACGATAATATTTACTCCAATCGTCAATATTCTTGTAAAGTGACATTCTCAAATACCGCTATAAAACAAGGGTTAATTAAGAAAATCAATATATCACATAATATCCCTATATACTAACTAACTAACAAAAAAAGCTTAATTAGAAACACATATCACTAATATCAATATTTACTCGCCTCTCTTCCTAGTTCTATTCCCCAATCTCCCGCCTGTAGATCATATCCCAAGCTCTTATATCCACTAACCGAACGCACCCAAAATAGGTCCATTCCATCCAACCCATTCTCGAGTCGCCAAATACATGGTGTATGTAAATAACTACAACTTTATTAATACATTTGTCGTGCAAAATACGAAACATATATATCGTGAGTTTAAATACAATTATTGTCTTCTAGATAATATCCACACGCAAATAAATCCCCATCACAATTATTGATACATTATTTTACAAAAATGGTGAGGACTACTAAACAACTTTCTCTAAACCTTCATTCCATACCCCGACTAAGACACGCTACATTCTCACCTCCCGGAAGAAAAATGGAACAAAAGGAAAAGGGTGAGCTCAACTAGCCCAAAGAAGAATATTATGACTAAGATAATATACAACAAATTATCGTTAGTCTCCAACAGGGAAAAATCTAATAGAATACAATAGACAAACCGCTTTTAAATCAACAATCGCAATGGAAACAACAATTCATTGAAGAAGAGTTAAGAGAAATGCAAACTACTATCTTCTATATATGAATTTAAAAGTTCATCGTCGATATTTTATCCTTGTAACATCAATCAATATATATCTAGAATCAAATATTCATCTTTGCACTACAGCCAAAGATATTCATCACCGATCATGTTCATCTAAACACTGCTCATCTTTGCACTACGGCCAAAGATATTAATCACCATTATATTCATCTCAACACATGTTCATCTTTGCACTACGAGCCAAAGATATTCATCAAGAAATCATTCACCTTTGCACTACAGGCCAAAGATATTCAGTAATATCATCATTTATGACTGAGGATGATGAAAAATATTTTAAAGGAAACGAATCCAAAGGAAACAAAAGAACAAATATTAAGGATTCGTATTTTAAACAATCCAAGTTCAAAAATACTTCATAAGTATTCAGAGTGGAGTAAAATTCCAGAATGATCAAAACACGGATACAATCAAAGCTAGTATCCATAAGTAGATATTTGACAAAAAGAAAAAATTTCATTTTTCTATGAATAAGGTCGATATATCGTGAATAAAGGTCAGATACGTGAATAGTAACTCCAACACCAAAAGATAGAAATTTCACAAAAAAATCATCTTCACGCTTCAGTGAATAGTACTCGTGAATAAGAATCCATTAATAAGAACTCGTGAATAAGAACTCTTGAATAAGAACTCATGAATAAGAACCCCATATGAAAAAGTTCCAAATTTGATAAAAATTTCCAACCAATATTTCAAGATAATGATATCAAGAAATAATATCATTTTCTAATAAAATAACATCCCTTACCTCGAAAAGACAAGATTTCTAAATAAACACCTGGATATAAAGTTATGACTTGAACTTGCAGACCGTATAGCAATAATACTCAAAGTATACTCAAAATACTCACAAGAATACGCCGATAATATTGAGAGAGAAAACTTCGCTTCTGTGTGATTTTCAATTCTAACCCAAGACCCTATTTATAGGAAAATGCTTGAAACACCAAAGTAGAAATTTAATAAATTAATATTATTTATTTTTTTCTACATCTTCCTAGGCATCAAGCATCTGAATTCAGCAAACTTGACATGTGTTAAAGATGCCCACCAAACACAAAAAAACATTTTTCTTATTTTAAATATTTTAAACTTCCAAAATCAATTATTTTGAGCTTCTAACTTCAATAATTCATAATAAATAGCCCTTTTATCGTAAAATTGAATCTCACCACTTTTTATAGGAAATTCAATTCTCTACAACTTTGCGTAAGGAAGTTTTTCCAAATTCCAAACAAAAATTGACCGAAATCCACAAACCAAGCGATTTTACAAGCTATAATCAAATTTCAAATAAGAAATGGGGTCCACCATTTACACATAAAATATGTTTTAAATATTTTTGGTAACAAAAATACTCCTCCTCCACATATACTCATATATCCCACATTCATCGTAAAAAATATCATCATTATTATATTATTAAAATATAATAATATATTTAAATGAATTATTTTATCAAAAAAAAAATTTCAATTTTCAACAATTGTCACATTAAAATTTTCTCCATCTATATCCACATAAAATCAATATTTTTCTCATCATATGAATCAATAATTAATTATTCACAAATAATATTACGAATCACAATATCGACAACCAGCATAGCCCCTGTGAAAGAGGGCTTTCAAATAAGAATTTCTTCTTACTCAACGCCAAGCAATTAGGTGACCAAACCTCTCCTTAGACAAAACTTTCTAGACATCGCCAATAATGTTATCCAATAATATTATTCGGATAATATGAATTATTGTCTCCGATAATGGAAAATATATGTAATGACAATTTATCAAACAACAAAGAATATAAAATATCAATGCAAAGAATTATTGAATCAATAAAATAAAATAATCGAATAAGAATTATCGTAACCATTATTGAGTAGTGGCCTTCTTACGTAAGAATCAATAATTTGTGCAATACCGCTGCCATACTGCTCAACAACGCCAGATTAGTGTGTTTTTAACCACCGGGTATTCCAACAAAGATAATCTGAATAACTACGCCAAGTATTTATAAACAACTTATATTTGTCGCTTTCTTCATCCAATCGCTTTCAGAAGCATGGGGCCCACAAAAAGACCGCTACTATTGCATTTAATATTCCCTGACAGCTCAATATTCCACGACCAAACGAATATTCCCCACAATAATGAATATTTTATAACCACTTGCTTATTCAAATATTTATGCGATTTTTACCCATAACTATCCACATTAATCAAATCAACCCTTACTATTTCAAAATAATAAATAGAGGAAAATAAATTTCATTTATTAATAATTTGGGGTCTTACAAACGGACATCCGATTTGATGCTCGTCATTATCATATATATACCCCGACTTTTGAATGTCTCAATAGTTTCAAACATAAAACTTGGAATACATACTAAGCCCATTCAACTTATGCAGTTTGGTGTAATGATCCATGTAAAAATTGTATGTTGAAACACCATTCTTTCCTTTCCTATAACGCCCCTTCAAAGCATTAGACAAAGAGTACTTTGTCATCTAAAAAGCAACTTTCCCCCAAAAAAAACTACTAACATCGCCGTAACACAAAAAATTAACCATTGCCCCATCAACGTAATTTTCAGAAAATATGCACATAATGAAATTAAAGACCAAAAATATCATAGACATCTTAATAGCCTCGTCATCATCATCAAAAACTGCCTTTCTATATATCCTACCTATACTACTACGTGTCACAGCTTCGTCACCAAAAAACTTACCAATAAGCATATTCTCCATACATTTATATGGAGTTATATCATCCTCACCTTTCCATCTCAACCCAGATATCATACAAAACTCAGGCAAACCGAACCTGACCCTTTTCTCTCCGAACAAAAACTACATTTCACCATCATCCCTCTGGTGAAACTCCCTCACAAGTGCGTGGTGAATAATCTGGGAATACATTTGGTGCTCACCAAACTCAAGAAAATTCCCAAAACATGTTGCCTTAAATTTATCCAGCTGACTTTATTCAATTTATTTGCAATGATCATTGGGACTTCCATGTCGCATCAATATATCACTTTTCCTGAATTTTCCGCTTCCATTCCTCGTAATAAAGATCCCATAACTGCAAGTAAACAAAATCGATTTACAAAGTTAACCAACCAATCATATGATAGTAACTAAAACAACATAGACAAGTAACCAATATAGCTTTAGTCATTAAAACAAAACATCGTTAATCAATAACCAATCCAAAGATTAGACAAGAACTAAGACAAACATTACACAATATAATAGTTAGACAAAGAACCAATTAATCATTAGACAAGAAACGAAGACAAAGATTATACAAAGAAATGCGATGTTGCAAAAAGGTAACTAATGTAAATCGGTTATTTATTAATCTTGTCTTGGTTATCTTCATGCAACATCTTTGATTATCGCTCAATACATTGGTTACCAACCATGTGCTTACCAATCATTAGTCGAAATATTATGCAAAGAACCAAAACAACATTAGTCAAGAACCCATTCAAAGATTATACAAGAACAATACAATGTTGCATAGTAACCAATACAACTTTAGACAATATATTGGTTAGACAGTAACCAAAACATCATTAGACAGTAATCAAGACATCATAAGACAGTAACCAAGACATCATTAGACAGTAAACAAGACACACATAATACAGTAACCAAGACAGCATTACACAATATAATAGTTAGATAGCAACCAATAAATCATTAGACAGTAACAAATACAGCATTATACAGTAAACAACATGTTTCCAGAAGGTAACCAATGTAAATTGGTTACTTATTAATGTTGTCTTGGTTACCTTCATGCAACATCTTTGATTCTCGTCTAATACATTGGTTACCAACCATGTGCTTACCAATCATTAGTCAGAAATATTATGTAGTAACCAAAACAAAGATTAGTCAAGAACCCATTCAAAGATTATACAATAACTAATATAATGTTGCAGACAAGAACTAATACAACTTTTAGATAATATATTGGTTAGACAGTAACCAAAACATAATTAGACAATAACCAAGACATCATAAGACAGTAACCAAGACATCATTAGACAGTAAACAAGACACACATAATACAGTAACCAAGATAACATTAGACAGTAACCAAAACATCATAAAGACAAGAACCAAGACATCATAAGACAAAGAACGAAGACATCATTAGACAATGAATCAAGACACTCATAAGACAAGAACCAAGACATCATTAGACAAAGAACCAAGACATCATAAAGACAAGAACAAGACACTCATAAAGACAAAGAACTAAGACATCATAAGACAAAGACCCAAGTCGGGCTTTGGTTACCTTCATGCAACAACACGGTGGTTATTATTTAATGCGATCATTATTAATCATGTGGTTACCAAGCATTAATCATTAATATTATGCAGTAACCAATTAAGCATTATATAGTAACCAATTAAGCATTATACAGTAAACAATAACAATATTTAAATTAACACACCTTTAAAATTCGTTGAGTTGGAATTATCTTCTGGATAAGTACTTGAGCTTCATTCTTAACAGGGACATCAAAATAAGAATCTAATTGCACTTCGGAATGTTTGATATCACTATGTATCACCAAACTACTATCATTCTTACTCGATTTATTACCTACATCCTTCCCCTTTCCCTTCCCCTTGCTCTCCACAACAAACTTCTTCAAGTTCTTAATAGAATCACCCTCCACGATCCTTTTCCTCTTTCCATCCTTCTTACTTATATCATTTCTTGTATCAACCATTCTATACAAAACATAAAAACAACACAAACCAAAATAATGAATACTCCATTCTGTTAGTAAACTACTTTAATATATAATACATTAAACTTAATAAGAAAATACTCACTTGAAGCAATAATAAACAAAGCAGAAATCGATCAATGGAGAAAATAACGAGTAACAACGACAATGAACCGATTTAGTAACAACGACAATGACGAGCAACAACAACTCAACGGTAGTATGCCAACAACTAAACAAATATGATAGAGATGAAGAACACACGAACACGGATGAACAACAATCACCGAAACAAGAGTTTTAACTCCGATTACGCTTAGTCGCGACGAGAGAGGAAAACGAGGTTTCAAAGATGTGCAAAAGGGTTTAGGTAACTGTAGAGTCCCGTATAAATGATAGGCGGTTATCACGCCGATTCAAAAAAATAACTTTTGCCATGTCACCATTAATATTTATCCCTTAAATTAAGGACTCTTAATTATATTAGTATTGTAAATATATATGATGAAATGTCATATTTTTGTAATTATTTTATTAGTGTATGCTTTTTGCAATTACTTTTCATAAATGTACTATAATATGTAGAACAATTACATATTCTAGTACATTTTAAAAATAATTACATCAATAAGGCACTCATATAATATTTATATAACTAATACACTTTTATATTTATTTACATATTCTAGTGTAATTAGATTCCTTAATTTAAGGAATTATAATTCAATTAGAATTCCTTAATTTAAGGACTCCACTTCCGTTGGCATGTGATTTACTAGCACCTTTCCATCTCATTAAATTCGGAGTATATACCTCAAAGACAAGACAGAGACTCACCATCCATCCCATAGCCACCAACTGCAATAAATCATTCCATTAACTTCTCAAGACAAGCAAAATCGTGGCGAGCAACGTTCATGTTGGCTAATTTGCTCCAAATGCAATTGAAAATGGCGTGGCCGTGTAGAATCGCGGTGATCGTCGACATGGGAGAGAAATCGGATCGGCGACCACCCATTGAATAAATTGACCACGTGGAGAAGTCGGTCCCGGCGCCTAAGACGGGAATGAGGATTGATCCCATTTTGAGGCGATGAGGGTGGGGTTGAAAGCGGTGTTGGTCGTCCCCGGTTAGTGTTAGTATAAAAGATATTGCCACGCTTTTAAAAATAAAATTATTTTGAATGTGTGAGATGCGGTTGGTAGCCAAAACTTTGATACAAAGGTAACCATGTTAGTTTTTTTGGGTAACCAAATATTCATAAAAAAAGGTTACCTTAGTATAAAGGTTTGGTTACCTTGGTATAAATATTTAGATACCTTGACGGGCCGGTTTGGTTATCAATATTACATTACACATCACTCTATTATCTCTTCCTACGCAGTGTTCTATTTTTATTTACCTTCATGAAATTGGTTGCCAAACTTTTAGACCAAAGAAATAAATTCGCATCTACATCTGTGAAGGTAGATTTGGTTACCTTGGTATAAAGGTTTGATTACCTTTGTATAAATGTTTGATTACTTCTTGATGAAAAGTTTAGTTATCAATATTATATTTCACATCGATCCTCTTATCTTTCTCTTCCTACGCAGCCGTTTCTATTTTTTATTGGTTACATTTTGGATAAACGTGAACACGGTTGTAGTAGTAAAATACTTAGAGGAGGAAGAGAGAGAAATGATAATGGATGTCCACCGTCAACTCGTTATTATTTTGATTTTAGTTTTGTTGTTAGATCCCAAATGTTTGAATTTGAATTTGAAATTGAAATTATGGCAGTTATTTTCCTTGATTTTAGGTTTCTTTATTAATGTGAATTGTACTAGTTTTTTGTAATATGAATCCTAATTACACTTTTTTTGTAATTATTTAGTTGATGCACTTTTCTTGTAATTACTTTTTTTTTTTGTATATTTATGTAAAGGACCCTAATATGTAATTGTTCCTTCTTTTATTATGCACCCATGACCCATCAATTGTTTCTTACTTAGTGGGTTTGGGCCCCACCTTAATCAAGTTGCCTAAGAGCCAGCCCATGATTCATTTAGTTTACCGACTGAAGTCCAGTTTCATGCCCACACCATGCAGATGTTCGTGATTTCCTTCATGCCTATGTGGGGCCCCGGCATCTCATTTGTTAAGATTGATTCGTTAGTCTTTTTGTCAGATCACCTACTTTAGCCATGACTTTAATACTATTTCCCAAAATCCTACAAAAAGAATTCTGAGCTTCTTTTATTTTCTCAAAATTATACTTCATTCGATCTATAAAAAAAAATTATTTTAATTTATTTGAAATATTTTCATATTCATGACTATTGTGATTAATTTAAAATTGTAACTATTATATCTACCATCATTTTATAAATAATGTACAATATTTATTACTATATTAATTAAAATTAAATAAATTTAAAGTTACCTTTTGTTATGATGCTGAAGTTTATTTACTCACTAGTCGATTAGAGTCGGTCCTGAGTTTTCTAAGGTACTGGTCAAATTTTCTTAAGTGTGCCCTTTATACAAATTAAATAAATAAATAAATAATTTATTAACTAATAACAAAGAACAATAAAATCTGAATTTTGAGCATATTTTCTTCCACTTGAAACTTCCAATTATAAAGAACAATAATCCCAGCCAAGTTTTCTGTTGAATCAAATAATAAATAAGAAAAAAGTTAACAAAGATATGTATTACAACTTACAAAATTTATACATCTAGATTCTATATGAATCTTTAAAAAAAATTACCTTCAAAGAAAGACAATGGTCTAATGTTATAAAGATTTCCAAAGAAAGACATTGGTCTAGTGTTATAAAGGATAGATTTATACTCTCAAAAGATTTAGTTGTTTTGAGAAGTTAAAAATGGTAAATTTCATTGGTTATGTTTGTTTATAAAATTATAATCTCAAATGATTATAATTATAATGTCAAGATTATTAAATCATTTATAATTTTAAAATTAAAAATTTTAAATTTAAATTTAAAAATAAATAAAATATTTAAAATTAATAGTCATATCTTAAATATAATCATCCCAAACAATAGGATTTCATCATCTTCAACTTAATAAATGGTAACGTATATAAATTTGACACAAGTTATTGGGGGGACAACTGAAGTCTGAATCAATGATCCATTGGCCATCTTCCGGGCACCAGTTCAAAAAAATTAAGAGACTAGCACATTTTTCTCTCATAAAATAATAACGCAGCGAAAATAATAGTAAAAAATATTTGAAAGAAAATAATTACACATAACATAACATTTATGTGATTCATCTAAAATATTTGGATTAGTCCACGGTTGACGGCCGACAATTTTACTATCTTGTAAAAATTTCGTATACCATATAATTATAAGATACCCTCTTTATTTATATAACGAACATAATTAACCCTAATTCGTCTAAAAATATAAAACTATCGACCCGAAACTAATCCAGCTACCTTTTACATAAGTTTATAATCACCTCTAAATAATTAAAAGTTTGGATCTCAATCTAAAAATAGACAATATTCCACTTGGGCTTTAGTGGGAGTGGAACCTACTATTATACGACCATTAAGGTTAAAATTTGTTGATTACTCCAACAATTTTTTTGGACGATTCATCTACAAAAAGTTATTATCTCTGGTTCGTATTATTTATTGTTAAAAAAATATATCCACAAATAATAATTAATAACTTAATTTTAAAAGAAAAATGATATTATAGTCTTTTTTATTAAAAAGAGAGAGAGAGAATGAAAATAATTATTTAATTATGGTGTGACATAATATTTTTGTATTTGTATTACAAATTGGTTGTGTTGTGTGAGTAGCTAGTAATGTATGAAAAAGCAGATACAATAATATTTGGGTACTTTACATAAGATATCTAACAAATAGAAAGTAATTACAAGAAAAGTCATCAACTAAATAATTACAAAAAGAATGTAATTATTACAAAATAGTACAATTCACATTAATAAGGAAACCTAAAATCAAGGATAACTAATGATTCAAATTCAAATTCAAATCTTGTCTCTAACAACAATTTCAAATCCATGTTTCAAAATTCAAATCAAAATGAGAAAATTAAAATAAAAAATTATGAAGGAGCTAATGTTCATCATCCTCCTCTCTCGCCATCATTGCTTGCCACCGCCACATCATTGCTTGCCACATTGCATGGGCAGTCAAGTTGCTATATCAAATTTCTTTTGACGATTTGATTACCCACAAAATTGAAATGGTTACCTTATCAAATGGTTTGGTAACCAACTATATGAAATTTGATTACCAACTGCATCACATCCAAAATAAATTAGTAACCTAATAAACTAAATTGGTTACCTTATCGGAAGGTTTAGTAACCAACTGCATAAATTTTGGTTACCAACTGCATCACATTCAAAATATATTAGTAAGCTAATAAAACTGAATTGGTTACCTTATCAAATGCTTTGGTAACCAACTATATGAAGTTTGATTACCAACTGCATCACATCCAAAATAAATTAGTAACCTAATAAAACTAAATTGGTTACCTTATCGAAAGATTTCGTTACCAGTGAAAATAAAGAATGGACCGGTGGCGGTGGGAGGCAGAGGGATCGAGGAGAGAGGAGGCGGGAGGAGGAGGGGGGGGCGTGGGGTGGGGGGAGAAAAGGGTGGAGGAGAAAGGCGGGAAGGGGGAGGAGAAAGGGAGGCGTGAGGAGGAGGGGATGGGAGGAAGGGAGGCGAGAGGAGGGGAGGTGGTGAGGCGCAAGGGTGGAGGAGGGGGAAGGCAAAGGAGGGGGGAGGGGAGGGAAGGGGAGGGAGGTGGAGGAGGAGGGGGCGGCGGAGGAGAAAGGGCGGGAGGAGGAGGGAGTGGGGGAGGAGGTGGAGGCGGAGAGGAGGAGGAGGAGGAGGAGGAGGGGGAGGGAGGCGGAGGCGGGAGGAGGGGGAGGTTGGACAGGAGGAGGAGGAGGCGGAGGGAGGGAGGAAAAGAAGAAGGGAAACAGAAATGGAGTGGGAGAAAATTGTGTGCATAATTAAAGGGATAAGATTACACTCTTTTTGTAATTAAGTATTGCACTAGTATTGTAAATAAATATGGAAGTGTATTAGTTGTGTAAAATTTTTATGAGGACACTATTGTTGTAATTATTTTTAAAAATGTAATAGAATATATAATTGTCCCATAATGGGTATGACGCCCCCAAAATTAGGTATACATCACCCATCTTGGGTAGTCAGATACATGGTACAGAATTTAAATACAACTTACTAATATAACTGCATGTAATAAATACTTATATAAACCGTGAGTTTGAATACAAATAATGTCTACTAGATATTATACAAACTCAAAAGGAGTCCTCATTACAATTATTATCACACTATTTCACGTATTAAGTGAGGACTACTAATGCTATCCTCCGGACCATTACTCCGCTCCCAGACTCGTCCCAAATATGTTCTCATTTCAAGAGAACAAAGGAAAGAAAGAAAGGTGAGCTCAACTAGCCCAAGAAGAAATATTATGACTAAGATAATGCAGAATAAATTATCATTAGCCTTCAACAGTGTTAAACTGATAAAATATAATAAACATCAAGTTTAACTGCAGCGTAACAAATAATCCATTAAAAGAGTCAAGTAGAAAATAAAATCTACTATCTTTTATGATTTAAAAGGTTTTTCATCATCATTATAAATTGAGACTCGAATTTTAATAAATAATCCACATCATCGAATCACCCTTAACACTACTGGCCAAGGATATTCTTTAGTATCACGACCACAATTATTCTGCACTACGGGCCAAGAATAGTTGTGTATTCATTAATGGTCATGATCATGCCAACAATCGTCCATCAATGCACTACTACCCATTGAGGACTTTTACCACATCATTTGTAACATTACTACCATGATTACAAATGAATAATCCACAGTCATAATCATACCAAAGTCCATCCATGCTTCTACAGGCCACGTATGACTTTAAAAAAAAACATGAGGATGATGACAATGATATAAGAATTCAATAAAACAAGTTCAAGAATTAAGTTATTCAGAACTAATAACATCCAAACTGTCGACATGATCTTTGCTTTGTAGAGTAAAATTCAAGAATGATCGGAAGAATATTTCCATGAAAAGATCTCGGATGAAACGCAAATATCAAGGATATTCTACTAATTTCATGGAGTATAGAAGTCAAAGTTTTAACCAACCGGGTATAATAAAGAATGGAATAACAAAAGAAATCACCATGCATGCGATAGGCCATGCAGGCGCAGTTATTCCAATGTAATAATAAATAACGGAACCGGGTTAGGTGAAATTCACACCGACGGGATGTTCCAATGTAATAATAAAGATGGAACTGCATCCGGTGTAAAACACACGATAGAATATTCCAATGGAGAATGATAAAAAGCGGAATCAGTCCCGTGTAAAACACACGCATGCATGATGTTCTAACAGAATAATAAAGATTTTAACCAGTCCTTGTAAAACACATGCATGTGATGTTCCAAATGTAATAATAGAAGAATGGAATAAAAGAAGAAGATCACCAAGTATAGGGGATTCCAGCATATACAAAGTTATTCCAATGAATAAATAAGAATGGAATAACAAAAGAAGTTCTCTTCATGAATACAAAGAATAACACCCTTACGGGTACAACAAATAATATTCCCTACCTTAGAAGAACCAATATTGGCAAAAGTGAAGTAGCGAATACTTTTCTTCTTTCTCTCTATAGTTTCTCTCTCAGAGTTTCAAAGAATTCGTAAGAAAATAATGAAGGAATGAGCTTATTTATAGGAAAATAGAATGCATAGTAATTAATCCATGAATGTACAGTCAAGATTGATTTACTTTAATCTGACGGTCCATATTTAAAGCAAAATCTTTTAAATAAAATATAATATATTCTATTTATATAAAAATATTTTACTATGCAAACACTATGCAACACTATGCAAAACACTATCGCAAAACACTATGCATAATAAAATATAATATATTTTATTTATGAATAACTTTAATAAAGTATTACATTTTATATAAAAAGATGTTTCGCTTTTATTACGTTAATAATACTGAATAAAACAAAACGTCATTATCGCTATAATAATTCATATTATTAATCGACAATAATGGAATCAAACTGGTGACTTCTCACATAAGCATCATAATCAATACCGTATGTCTACTACGCAACCACACGACATCGTATTTTTACTACCGAAAGTAGTTCAACAAAGATCAACCAGAAACTTCCGCCGTTATTTTAATAAAATATTTTTGTCGTTTTCTCAATCCGACAATAATTACATTAATGCTGGGTCCACCAATGATTGAGTAGTTGTATGAATATTCCTTACTAAACCGAGATATTCCCCACCAATCGAATATAATATAACCACTTGCATATTTTGTAAAATTTATAAATATTACCCACAACTATAACATTATATCAAATTATTCCATAATATTCAAAATAATATTTATAGAAAATTCATCTTTATTTATAAAAGTTGGGGTCTTACAACCTCCCTTCTTATGAAATTTCGCCCTCGAAATTAGAATACGTGACTGGTATGTCAAGAGGTAAAATACCTTGATTTCATTTCGATTCTAACTCCCAAGTCATTTCCTCAACATCGTGGTTCCTCCACAAAACTTTGACTTGAGGTATAACCTTGGAGCGTAGAATATGTTCCTTCTTATCCAAAATTTGAACAGAACCTCTTCATACGTCAAATCTTCTCGCTATTTCGTCCTGCTTCTAACTCAATAATATGGTTCGGTCTTTCACATATTTACATAACATGGATATGTGAAAAACGTTATGAACACGAGACATATTTGGCAGAAAGTCGAGTCTATAGGCCACGCGCTCCTACTCGATCGAGGATTAAAATGGATCGATGAATCGAGGATTAAGTTTTCCTCTCTTTCCAAATCTTGTAACTCCTTTCCATGGAGCAACTCTTAACAACACACGATCTCCTATATCGAATTTCACGTCCTTTCGATGAAGATCAAAGATAACTCTTTTATCGATTTTGTGAGGTTTTTATACGTTGTGGGATCGTTAGAATCTTTTTTCGTAGTTATACGTACCAACTCCGGTCCCCAACAACGTTGCTTCACCCACCTCATCCTAAAGATACCGGAGAACGACACTTTCTTCCATACAACGCTTGAATGGAGCCATGCCAATACTTGCTTGATAACTGCTGTTGTAGGAAAACTCCACCAATGGTAAGAACTTGTCCCAACTCCCTTGAAATCAAGGACACGTAGTCTTAATAGATCTTCAAGAGTTTGAATAGTCCTCTTCGACTGTCCGTCCGGTTTGAGGATGATATGCCGAGCTAAATCGTAAGTCTGTGCCCATAGCTTTTTGCAAACTAACCCAAAATCGTGAAGTGAATCTTGGGTCTCGATCGAAAACTATGGATACCCTCATACCATGCGATCTAACAATCTCGTTTATGTACATACGAAGCAAGACGTTCAAGTGTATAAGTTTCTCGTGATCGCTAAGAAATGAGCGGACTTGGTCAATCTATCAACAATGACCCAAATCGCATTAATGCCTTGAGAAACCTTAGGAAGACCGTGCGAAAATCCATGGTAATGTGCTCCCACTTCCATTCCGGAATTTCAAGTGGTTGCAATGGACCTTTTGGTACTTGATGCTCGCTTTAACTCGTTGACAAGTTAGACACCTTGAGATAAATAAGCGCTATCTCTCTCTTCATATTGCTCCCACCAAAATGTATGACCGAATATCATGATACATTTTGGTACTCCCGTGATGGATTGCAAATGGTGTGTTGTGCGCCTCCATCATGATATTATACTTTAAATCGTGGTCGTTAGAACACAAAATCGGAGTTGACTCAAGTATTCCTTCTTCATCGATTCTTGCTTCCGTGATAGCACCCTCTTGCACTTTCTTCCTCATACGCATCGCTCCGTGTCCGTAGAGCTTGGCGACTTTAACTTTATCGATTAAAGTCGGTTTCTACTCAGATATTCGCTATTATCACATCGTCCCCTCGAGTCTTTAACTCTATCTCCATCCCTTGCAAGTCACACAAAATGGGACTTTGCGTTGACAATAACGCACTCGTACTTGCATATGATCTTCTACTCAATGCGTCAGCTACCACATTCGCTTTTCCAGGATGGTATTGGATGGTATGATCATAATCTTTCAATAGTTCAAGCCAACGTCGTTGTCGCATGTTGAGTTCCTTTTGAGTGAAGAAATATTTGAGGCCTTTATGATCCGTAAAGATTTCCACTTTCTCCCCATACAAGTAATGCCTCCAAATTTTATGTGTAAAGACAAATACCGCTTGACTCGGATCATGAGTAGGATAATTCCTCTCATATTCTTTGAGTTGTCATGAGGCATAAGCTATAACTTTTCCATGTTGCATGAGAACACATCCCAACCTTTGCTCCAAGCATCATCAGAGATGACAAATCCTCCGAGCGGATGGTATTGTCGAACAGTCTTGAAATAAGTCTCCTCTTGAGTTCTTGAAAACTCTTCTCACATTCTTCGCTCCAACCGAACTTTGTATTTTTTGAGTCACCGAGTCAATGGAGTAGCGATTTTTGAAAATCCTTCCACGAATCTCCGATAATAACCAAATTTAAACCGAGAAAGCTACGTGCTTTCATTTGATTTAGGTTGTTCCACTTTGAATAGCTTCAATCTTTGTTGGGTCAATGATATTCCATGACTTGATACCACGTGCCCAAGGAATGCTACTTCTTCAAGCCGAACTCGCATTTCTTTAACTTGGCATAAAGCTTATATTCACGAAGCTTTTGGAGTGTCGACCTCAAGTGTTGCTTTCATGATCTTCACGGCTTTGGAATAAATAAGGATGTCATCAATAAAGACGACCACAAAGTGATCTAAATATTCCTTGAATACTCGGTTCATCATATCCATGAAGGCGGCGGGAGCATTAGTCAATCCAAAGGACATGACTAGAATTCATAATGCCCGTCTGGGTTCCGAAAGCCGCTCTTTGAAATGTCGTGATTTCAATCTTCAATTGGTGATATCCTAACGAAGATCAATCTTTGAAAAGAATTTGGCTCCTTGAATCGGGTCAAACAGTCATCAATACGTGGCAATGGATACCTATTTTGATGGTGACATGATTCAACTCCCGATAATCAATACAAAGTCGCATACTCCCATCTTTCTTCTTCACGAATAGAATGTGAGCACCCAAGGAGAAGTACTAGGGACGAATCTGACCAATGTCTAACAATTCCTGCATTGGGTCTTTAACTCACGAAGTTTAATAGAGCCATTCGATATGGGGCTTTGGAAATAGGTTTTGTCTTAGGGTTCAAGGTCGATACAAAATTCAATTTCACGCCTCTGGGGTAGGCCAGAAGTTCTTGAGAATACGTCGGAAATTTATTAACAATAGAAATATCGTTCAAAAGCGACGTATTTTTGTTTAAATCGTGATATGAGCTAAGAAAGCTTGACATCCGTTTTTCAATAAACGAATAGCTTTATGGCTTGAGATGGTAGTGATTGATTTTAATGGTTTGGTCGGCAATTAGCATAATAGGTTGGTTAGGAATATGAAAGCTAACAACCTTACGAAAAATAATCAATTTTTGAATGATAAGTAGTTAACCAATCAATCCCTAGAATCACGTCAAATGCAAGTATTTTTAATGAAATAAGATCGGCGAGAGTAATGTGAGGGTACCGATTTGAACCAAACAAGACTTATAAACAAAGTGGATGTAATGAAGGTTTCTCCCAACGGAGTTTTCACAGATAAGTCAAAGTCTAATTTCTCCTGAGTCAAATTTAATCGATGAGCGCAAGTAGGAGAAATAAAAGAATGGGTAGAACCCCAGATCAAAATAAAGTATAGACTTCGTTAGAGTTTATGATAAGCTTACCCGTGATGACCTCATTTGGGTTCCTTGCTCTCTGGGAGGTCACAACAAACGCCTCCTCCTTGACCTTCTGGTTTTGACTTTTCCGGGACGACCTTTGGTGCCTCCATCCTAGCTGAATTTGTCTTGATGGCAACAAAATCGAGTTAAGTGACCTTCTCTTCCACAATTACAACATGCTTTGACTGGCATGGCGCAGCGGATTGATCCGATGTGTCCTCTCCTCCGCATTTGAAGCATATGATAGGTGGTCTTTCTCCTTCCTTAACAACGGGTCTTTGGTCTTTGACGTCTTTCCATCATTGTTGAATCTCCTTTTCTGAAATGTCCATTCTTATTGTTTTGGCCCCGATTACCACCAAGTGGTTACCGTATCTCGCCTATTGATTCCTCCACGATTGTTGTCACCGCTTGATGACTACTCTCACCGGTATTATTAATTTTGTCGGTTTACTCTCTTTTTTAGTTGCGTTGACTCGTTATCGCTACTCCACTAATCGAGCCCTATTTACAACATCCGAATACAAACACGGTTTATGAGAAATAAGATGTTGGCGTATCTCAGACTTCAAACCTCTTAAAAACATTCGCGCGCCATTCTCTCTTCATTATCCACCAAATGGGACATGAACCTTGATAACTCATAAATTTTGCCTCGTATTGCGACACGGTCATATTGTTTTGTTCCAACTTGATAAACTCCACCTCCTTCATGTGGCGAATACTTTCGGAAAGTATTTGTCGTTGAAACGACTCTGGAACTTCTCCCAAGATATCTTGATCAAGATGAGGTTGAGTACGTTTTGGAATTCTCACCAAGAATCTCGCCTCTCCGCCCAATATAAAAGCGGCAAAGGAACCTTTTGCTCCTCGAGCATCCCAAGACATCAAATATCTTGGTAATCTGCTTTATCCATGCTTCCGCGGAAGTGGTTTTAGCTCTCCCTTAAACTCCGTGGTCCCAGCTCCTTGAATTGTTTAGCGGTGACCGCTGCAGAGAGTTTTCCGTGTTTCCACCTACGTTTTGGGCGAGTCGCTTTCTACTTTCTTTGTTGCATAAATTACATAAAAAGCCTCTGAACATTTGATCATTCATCATTTGGTCGGTGTTATTGTTTTGCATGAGGATTATGCGCCCTTCACGATGCACATTATCCCTGATTATTGATATGTGGTGAATCAATGATCGCTGTGCTCCATTCTTATTCTCAACATTCTCGGATGTCATTTTCGAATCTCGCCACAAAACAAAAAGATTAATTGACATGTAACAATTATCTTTATATTCGTGACCAATAAAATAAGACGTAAACTTAGGTAGGTCATATACTTAGCGAAGGTATTCCCGTCTCTCCCCCCTAGTACTATTCTCACATCTTAGTCGGGGATCATATCCTAAGCTCGATACCAACCGTGGCCTCCCAAAATAGGTATACATCACCCATCTTGGGTAGTCGATATCGTGGTATGCAATTTAAATACAACTTACTAATATAATCGCCGTAGGTATGCAATACGACATAAAATCGTGAGTTTGAATACAAATAATGTCTACTAGATATTATACAAACTCAAAAGGAGTCCTCATTACAATTATTATAACACTATTTTACGAATAGTGAGGACTACTAATCTTATCCTCTCGACCATTACTCTGCTTCCCAGACTCGTCCCAAATATGTTCTCATTTCACAAGAGAACGGTGAAAGAAAGGGTGAGCTCAACTAGCCCAAGAAGAAATATTATGACTAAGATAATGCGTAATAAATTATCAATAGCCTTGAACATTGTTAAACCGATAAAATATAATAAACATCAAGTTTAAGCTGCGGTGAACAAACAATCCATTAAAAGAGTCAAGTAGAAAATAAAATCTACTATCTTTTATGATTTAAAAGGTTTTCATCATCTGTTATAAATGAGACTCGAACTTTAATAAATAATCCACATCATCGAATCACCCCTACTACTACGCCAGGATATTCTTTAGTATCGCGCCCACAATTATTCACGCACTACGGGCGAGAATAGTTGTGTATTCATTAATAGTCATGATCATGCCAACAACGTCCATCATCGATACACTACTGACCACTCGAGGACTTTTACCACATCATTTGTAACATCATACAATTAATGATTACAATGAATAATCCCCTCATCATAATCATACCAAGTCCATCCATTGCTCTACAAAATACGAGATGACTTTAAAAAAAAACATGAGGATGATGATGATGATATAAAATTGATAAAACAAGTTCAAGAATTAAGTTATTCAGGGAACTAATAACATCCAAACCGTCGACATAGTACTTGCTTTGTAGAGTAAAATTCAAGAATGATCGGAAGAATATTTCCATGAAAAGATCTTTGGATGAAATCTGCAAATATCGAGGATATTCTACTAATTTCATGGAGTATAAAGTCAAAGTTTTAACCAACCGGGTATAATAAAGAATGGAATAACAAAAGAAATCACCACGTAAATGCGATAGGCCGCCCAGGCGAGTTTATTCCAAATGTAATAATAAATAACGGAACCCAAGTTAGGTGAAATTACACCAAGCGGGATGTTCAACAGAATAATAAAGATGGAACGAGCAGGTGTAAAAACACACGATAGGATATTCCAATGAATGATAAAAAGCGGAACCAGTCGGTGTAAAACACACGCATGTGATGTTCCAACGAGAATAATAAAGATTTTACCCGGTCCTGTAAAACATACAGCACGAGGATGTTCCAATGAGAATAATAGAAGAAGATCACCAAGTATAGGGGATTCAGCGTGATACGAGTTATTCCAATGTAATAAATAAGAATGGAATAACAAAAGAAGTTCTCTTTATGAATACAAAAGAATAACACACTTTACGAATTACAACAAATAATATTCCTACCTTAGAAGAATCGAATATTGGCAAAGTGAAGTAGCGAGAATACTTTTCTTTTTCTCTATAGTTTCCTCTCTAGAGTTTCAAATTGAATTAAGTAAGAAAATAATGAAGGAATGAGCTTCATTTATAGGAAAATAGAATGCATAGTAATTAATCCAATGAGCAGTGCAGATTGATTTACTTTAATCGATTATCCATATTTAAAGCAAAATCTTTTAAATAAAATATAATATATTCTATTTATATAAAAACATTTATCTTATACAAACACTATCTGCAACACTACGCAAAATACTGTCTGCAAAATACTATCGTAATAAAATATAATATATTTTATTTATAGAATAACTTTTAATAAAAAGTATTACATTTTTATATAAAAGATGTTTACTTTTTATTACGTTAATAATACTGAATAAAATAAAACGTCATTATCGCTATATAATAATTCATATTATTAATCGTGAATAATGGAATCAAACCGAGTGAAACACCATAAAGATCAATAATCAATCACCGGTGTCTTTACTACGCAACCACATTCTTATCTTTTTTTTACTACCGAGTAGTTCAACAAAGATCAACGGTAAAACTTCCGCCGTTATTTTAATAAAATATTTTTTGTCGTTTTCTCGATCCGATGATAATTTTGTTGTAGGTCCACTGATGATTGAAATTAGTTGTATTTAATATTCCCTCGCTAAACCTAATATTCCCCGAAATGATCGAATATAATATAACCACTGCGTATTTTGCAAAATTTATAAATATTACCTACAACTATAACATTATATCAAATTATTCCATAATATTCAAAAATAATATTTATAAAAAATTCATCTTTATTTATAAAAGCTGGGGTCTTACAACGGGGTTATCTTTTGATCCATAAGGGATATTTAATGAAATTATTTAGCCTTTTCCAATAGGAAAAAATTAATTATTTTGATTACATGAGGCATCACAAAATGATGTAGCACACTTGGGATTAATTAATAAATTTGTAGAAATTTAATGTAATGTTGTAGAGAGTATAGTAGATGAGATATTTAGTACACATCATTGGTGCTTAGGGTACAAACAGATGATAAAAATTGGATGGACTTGTAATTAATAATCTTCTATCAGTTGAAAAATTCAACGATGATCTATTACAAAAATTATTCAAACCATACCCTACCCTGCCCCCTGTGTAGGTCAGCCCCTGTCTGTCTGTCAGGGCAGAAATCTGTTGGGTATGAGGCATTTGATAAAGCCCATCTTTTATTAATTGGGTAACAATTGAGGCCCATAATAAGCTTCTTGACTACTAGTATAAGAGAGGCTGAAAGTAAAGGCTTATAGATAATTGTTTCTATAATTTAGTAGTCTACACTCTTTGGACTAATAGATCCCTGCCTTGTATATCCTTCCTTGCCTTTCCTTTTATTTCACTCGTCTCGTTTTCAACTTCCTAACTAACATAACCATGTTAGGGAAGGGAACAAATAGCTTTGCCACCATCTAATTTATTTTATTTTATTAGATACTCCCTCCGTCACTATTTATATATATTAAACTTAACGACTTAAATGTTGAGAAATTATATTGAATTTAGAAAAGTATATATATATAGTTATAATTTTTATTCTTAATAAAAAAAAAATTAAATTTGATCCCACTGAACTTTGTGGCTGAATCCGCCCAGTACACTACATACACATTGTATATATTGGAAAAGTGCGGTTGTGATCATTTTATTCTTCGGAACGTTTTCATGGTGAGCAATTAATATTAAGGATTTCGAGTGAAAAAAATGTGTCTAACCTTTTCAATATAGTAGTGTTGAGGACCTATTCCATTCCATCGGGAGCAACTGGATGATCAACTCTTATTAAATGGAGCTAGCTTTCTTTAACATAAGTTTGATTTATAAAATTATAAAGAAAAGAAAGAAGAAGAATATCAATAGAAAATTATGTATATTATTATCTTCATGCTAATGCTAATGCTGGCTGCACATCCATTGCAATGGTACATGCAAATTAGTAACAGTAGAAGGTAAAGTCTCGGTTATCACCTCGAGATTCTTCCTTACACCATCAAAAAGCTACGGACTTTCGGTGCCTGCCAACCTGCTCCGCAAATCACGATTACAACCGGTTTTTTCAATGCTCCACTACTAATCAATTCCTCATGGAGCCCTGCAACAATACCTACCTTTTATATCTAACAAAATGGATATAAATAATAATATCTTGAAGAGATAGATTAAAATTAATATGCGAAGAGGTGACACATGCATATATATATTGAATTCGATTTTTTGTTGGATTCATTCTTTTGATGATCGTATATTATTTTAACAATCATTCATGCATATGTTCAAACCTTTTAATTTAGAGAGAATGATATCGTATACAAGACAGATTCAAGTACGAGTATGAGTGAGTATCTTTAAAAACTAGCAAAATTTGATCATTCACTTATTAAGTTAAAACTCATTAGAAACGCGCGTAACAAAAAAATTCATGGAGACATCGAAATTGACTTTAATTTTGGCAAAGGATATATATATATATATATATATATATATATATATATATATATATATCAAGCAAACCCTAGCTAGTTACACCAACCACGTACTAGTAATTTAATTTTATGCTAGCTAGCTACCTAGCTAGCTAGCTAAGTATAACCTTGTTTGTATTTGCGGAAAAGGTCTTCAGTTTTAGCATTCCTAAAGGCACAACACCCTATCAAATACACCTTAATTAAAACCACAAGAGTAATGAGCAATATTATGTCTGCTCTTCTCCATTCTTTCTTGAGGTTTGCTAGTAATCCAGCTTTACATGAATCGCATGCATAGCATAGTTGCGTCTGCTCATTGCTCCATTGCAAGCAATCCATATCCGCTGCATTGTTTATCGGACTAATCCAGTACGTTGGATTCACAAATGTGTACCCACATTGCGTTGGTGGCTTACAGCATCCCGACTGTTAAGAAATTAATTAATTAAAACAATTAGGAATAATTAATTAAAGATGAGGAATACATCTTTAATTAGTTCAAAAACTATAGATTTACATCTGCATTACTTACTCTAAGAATATATAACTAAGAAGATATTAAAGGTGTGTTTGGAAAAAAATTATACAATTAATGACGGTGCATTTTGATTAGTGACATTAACTTTATGTGTTTTCAAGAAATTTTAGTACGTCGCTTCCTTTTCAGAATTAAATTAAAGATGAACAATAATTAAAAAGAGAAAATTTGGAAAACAAATTATTGCACAATTAAATTACATTACTAAATAATTTTTGAACTAAAGAACATAATTAATCTTGCAAACCTTAGTCACTTTTGCTGAAGTTAACCGTTCATACAAATTAAGTAAGGATTTTAAAAGTGCATGTACCTGCAATGGAGTAATGTGTGCATCAAAGAAATCTTGAGCCATGCGATAACTCTGGTTCAACTCGGCACACATACTTGTAGAGCTGAGACAACTTCTTATTCTATCCCACTTATAAGAACTTCCAACTCTACGGCGAAGAAAGCCGGAAAAGTCATCAAGGTGATATTCCGAATAAGCCCGGCTTGGTTCGCTATGACCGGAGCCCCTAACGGTGACCATATTGATGAAAACCACCAAACATGCAAGTAATATTATAAGTATAAGCATGGCAATAAGGTAAAATATAAGAAGTGATGGAATTCTCCAAAACCCTCCTACAAAGCCAGCAAGAGCTACTACCAAGATCAAGATTCCCAAAATAATGACTGGCCATTGTATAAATTTGACACAAGAATTATCAGGTTCAGTTGCTAGCCAAATCCCAGCTCCAATTATTGGAATTGAGAGGAGCATGGCTATGAAGTTGATGGCTCCGATTACATTATTACTTAGTGCCATTTTGAGGGAAGGAACTAGATCTGTTTGGAGTATATATGGATATATGTTATAATTACGAACAAGACAAATAAAGAGTGTAGCTAGCTAGAGAAGGGATGATTGAGGTAGAAAAATAGATATGATGATGTTAATAGTTTTGGACTTTGGTATCCAACCCATAAGGTGTTGTTCCTTACCTTGGATCTGTGAAAGCTACTAAAGCAAATAATGATGACTTTTAAAGGGGAAGTTTTGAGCTTTTGGTCCAATTTTCACATCACTTTAGTTCAACTTTTTGCAAAGGGAATAGTTTACGAGGGAAGTTGAGAAATTAAAGGAAAAGAAGTAGGAAAATTAGTGCTAGCACTTGTGCCCCTCATGACTTGAAAAACTACTCATAATGTTTGTATACATCTTGGGATCTATTTTTGATAAAGACAAGAATGTTAAATTTCAGTCGAATATTAGACTACATTGATTAGATCGTATTAGGAATTTAAGAATAAAATGATATAACCTTATCAAGTACAACATCCTGTTATCACTAGTAGATTGTAAAATTTTATATTTAAGGTTAAACATAAAAGAAAAAAGAAAATTTATTTTTAATATATATAAATAAAACACTTTTTATGATACTTAAAAAGTATTAATCAGTAATATGTCATGACTTAATATCTGTAGACCCAAATCGTCAAAGGGAAAGTCTGTCCTGGACTAGAATCCTTTTCATTTTAAATAAATGGATTCTCTATTTTATGATTTAAATTTAAAATGTGTTAAAATGTGACAAATGACACGTTAGATTTTTATGCCATTGGCTAGCTGTATTTAAAATTTTCATGCGAATTTGGTGAAGTTATCATTTAAGGAAGTTGGAGAAGTTTAATATAAAATAAATTACATGTATTATAGTTTAATAATATTAAAAAAATTAAATTACAATATAATTCTGTATTATATAAATATGAGAATTGATATTTTTGTAATTAAAATTTGATATTTGAATAAATTGTTGAAATCATGTTAGAGAAATCTTATCATTTTTTGCTTTGTCAAATATATAATTTTTTTTAAATTGAGCTTTTCAACCTTTTTATAATCTAAAATTCACTTAAACTAGAACCAATCCGAAAAAAACTACAACTGGGCTAAGCAAGAATGTTGGTTGAACTGACGAAACCGCGCCCAGCCCAAATTACTTGGCTCTCGCTAGTCACAAAAAAATGGATAGAAATGCATTAAATGACCACTTTGACCCCGGGATATCTTTTCTCTTTCGGTTACCTTCCTTCTTTTCTTGAGTCATCCACAGAAATGGCGACACTAGAAACAACATTCTCTTTCTCCTGCTCCTACCCTTCATCATCTATACCCCCTTTACGCCCTAAAGCTTCACCCTCCACTTGTCTCCAATTTCTCCCTTTTATCCCTAAATTCCCTCTTCTCTCCTCCTCCAACCATTCAAGAAAATTAAGGAGGTTTGAAGTGTGCACATCAGTTCAGGAGGCAGAAATAGAAGAAAAAGAAGAGGAAACCCAGCAACAAGATCAAAGGAGAAAGCTTTTTGTCCTCAATTTGCCCTGGTCTTTCACTGTTGCTGATATCAAGAACATCTTTAGCGAATGTGGAGCTGTCATAGATGTCGAGGTTCTCGACCCTCTAACTCTGAACATTATCTCACATACTTAAACAAAAGAATTCAGTTATGTACTATTGGTGTATTTGATGAATATTGGTTTTTTTTTGGTTGAAAATTTTAGATTATCAAGCAGAAAAGTGGGAAGAGCAGAGGCTATGCATTCGTCACGATGGCTTCTGGGGAAGAGGCTCACTCCGTTGTCGAAAAATTTGACTCTCATGTGAGTTGGTTGTTCTTAAGATTACATTGACTGGGTTGATTTTTTTTATTTAGTGTATTTATGTATGTGAATTGCTGTTTTGGGTGATTCTTTTTTAGTTGCTTTTGTCATACAATTAATTTAAACAGTATAATCCACTAAATTTATGCAGAGTTACCTATTTCTTGTATATGAAAATCCACTGAATTTGCAGAGTCTTGGCTGCTATAACTAATTATAAATGGAATTACACCCTCTGTTCCAAATTATATGGATAAGTTGCCACTATTAGTTGGTCGATGATTGTTTAAGTAGCTGAAGTATCCTAGAGGGGACTAACACACTCTAGATTATAGTCCTCCCTGCATTACCCGAGCTTCCATTTTAATGTAAGCAGCTTAGGTGGAAGGGTAATATTGTTGGAAGAAAGTAGAGGAAAATGGTAATTTTATTATAAAACAGTTCCGTGTCCTTGGTATTGCTCTATAGAAGTCCGGAAGATGAAGGCTCAAAGATATAATGTTTTTTTTATGTAGGCATAAGTATTTGTTGATCATGTTTACTGCATTTCCTAGTTAAGTTATATGTAAGTATTCTCTCCATCCTGTAATGAATGTAACTAATGGATTTTATTTTTTGACTGTAAATGATTGCAAACTGCAAAAGTAATTCTAAATGATTGTATTTTCCCCCAACAAATGATATTTTGTTTCCATTACTTTTATGGGCAAGATATAATCATTTTGGAAAAGAAATACATTCATTTAAAGTTAACATTGTAATCATTTTCACCCCATAAGTACAACTCAGTTGTGACATTCATTGCTGGATAGAGGTTATATAAATTTCCATTTTCTTTTGCCTATGATATGGCGACATCTCTATTACATTCAATTTCTTCTGCGCTCCAGGAAGTGTTAGGTAGGATTATCAAGGTAGAGTTTGCAAAGAGATTCAAGAAACCTTCACCTCCTCCTCCTCCTCCTCCTCCTGGCCCACCACCTGGAGAGATACGTCATAAGCTGTATGTGTCCAATCTTGCATGGAAAGTGAGATCAAATGATCTCAAAGAATTTTTTGCTGCCAACTTTAGTCCAATTTCAGCTAGGGTTGTTTTTGATACTCCTTCGGGAAGATCTGCTGGCTATGGATTTGTCTCATTTGCTACAACGGAGGAAGCAGAGACTGCAATTTCTGATTTAAATGGGAAGGTAAGTTGATTTAGTTTTTATGTTACATTTCATTTTTGTGCTGGATATCTTCTACTCTACTTGACAAGGAAATGTACTTTTCAATTTTTTGTGATGATTTATGTTACATTCCACTTACGTGCTTGGCAGTGCCCCTAATTCTTATTACATACATAAACTGTTGTATACTTGTAAATTACAATTTGAGCAATTGGTGTATGTTTACATTTGGGCTTATATGTAAGAAACCATTAGGCAGACTTAAGAGTCTGGACCCTGTGAACTGAGGTTGTAATGCACTGGATCCTTTGACGTTATGTTCACAATGATTGTCCTCATATTGAAACAACAGTCATGCTTGTGAGCTTGAGCATTTACAACATCACCTGACAATGGACTTCACCATTGCACCATATATAATACATATATGGTGTATATTAGTATGTATTTGTAGATATCATAATTTGTTTGCTCTATTTTGTTTCGCTACATGCAATATTTATACATGGATTCATTTCTTTCAAATTTATGTGATACTATGTCTATGTGAGGTTGATAAGGAAGAACTAATTTTTTGTTCTTTCCTTACCTTTCTAATACAGGAACTGTTAGGCAGACCAATTAGTTTGAAATTTAGTCAAAAAAACATTGGTGAAGCTCAAAGTAAAGAGGAAAATACTTCTGAGGAACAACTTGAAGAGTCATAGTTCAGAATAAACTATTTGGGCCTCTTGATTTGTTGTTGATGGATAAAGAGGCAATAGCAAATATCTTCACCTCAATGTGCACAAGAAGCTAATGAAGAGCATTATGTTCACGACAATTTTGCATTTACTGTAAATGCACTCTTTGTGAGTACTCCAAATTAACTGTTCATGTATCTACTAACTTTTTCATCAAGTGTGAATGTTATATGTTACCTGTACTGTTTACATTTGTAAAGATTATTTATTATATGTAGTACATTTTGTTGTTACTTAATATTTTTCGGCATTACCTATTGATAGCTCGTTGATAAGGTATTTGTTTGGATGTGAATTGAATGAGGACAATTGTCATGCTCTTGTTAATTACTCATTTTGTATTTTTTGTTGCAGTCTGCACAATACATCACCAATTAACAAAACCAGTCTTTCCCTTGTCAAGTTTCTGATTGAAAGAATGTTGTATTTTTTCATGCTGAATATCAGTGGTAGCATTCAATTTACACTAAAGTATCAAGAGTACAATTCGAACAGTAATTGTCTAAAGGTATTTGTTTTTTAGGATTGTATATAGTTCTGTATTGAAAGAAGGATCTGTATCCCACAAATGACAAAACTGACTGAAATGATGCGTGATTAGATAGGTTATTTGAATTCCCCGTAAGCAAAAAACTTGAGTGTAGTGTACAAGTACTTACCTAAAGGTATTTGTTTTTAAATGTAGGTTATAAGTCTACAGATGTTGAGGATATATATGTTCTGGCTGGTTGATGAGGCAAAGTCTCAACCACAATGTATAACTGAAGACCTTCTCAACAACTATACATTGAATAATGTCATTCAAAAGTTCAAAGTGCAAATGCTACACAATTGTCTTTATATTAATTTAATAGTGCAAAAATGCACTTAGTTGCATTTGAGGGGAGTGTTAAGTATGATATACACTATCTAATAGATTAATAAGCTTTTATACGAGTGGTTATGTTGAGCATGACAATCTACTACACCCTGTTGATTGCTTTCAACTTAATTAAGGAAGAATAGTATATTAGTATTAATTGATTATTTAAAGCTTGACCCGCCTCTTGTAAAGCACAATATCTGTAATTATTGAGTTCTATATATACATTCCATTTTACTGTTTCAATATTTTCACTTCATTCATAGTAAATAACCTGCAAAAAATCTGTTGTTGCTATTCCGTATCAATACTGGCCTTATATTCTCGTCTTGGTAACACCTTCAACTTTAACTCTGTTCTTTTGAGTTTTTAACAGTTTAGTGTGGAATATTTGGATGTGTATATATGGACTCAAACTGCTATCATTAATACCTTAAATAAAATGACATTTTTGACGAGTCTATGGTAAACTAAGATAATCCACTAATATATTATTGAGACAAGCCGGCTCAGGATTTGATTATTCAAAGTCTCGTTTTCTTGTCAATTATATTACACCTAGTTATGATTCCAGTATGTGATTTATGATATCTCGCATAGCAATAATTCGTGACAATATGCTCTTCCCTTTTTTGCTTCTATATAGAATAAGTCTATTATGACCTGCACTCCATATGCAACATCTTTGTTGTATGGTAAAAGGATATCATAATAACTGGAGACTATGTAATGGTGATAATGAATTTTTTTTAGGAGAAAATTGGAGATAACTGGAGAATTTTTTTAAAATTATTTTAAACAGTTTTAACCAACCAAGTATTATACAATGAAAAAAGATAGTCATGAGAGGCAACTTGTGAAAATACGAGAAAAGTATACTTCAAATTTTGGACAAGTTGGTAAAGGATTGAGGGGGGGGGGGGGGGACTTTGTAAAGTTGGAGGCCAGACCACTGACAAAGTGAAAATGAGAAAGAGGAGATAAGAAAAGATGGTGGAGAGAGAGAGAGGCTGACTGCAATTTTTGACTCCTCGTTTACTCCTTCAAGAAAGTAATATCTTAGATTCTTCTTGATAAACAGCAAGTGGTTTAGATACTGTTTCAACATTTTTAAACTTTACACTCTATTTTCCAGTATTTGAAGACTACTAAGTCTTTCTGAAGAGGTACAAGAGTCTGCTCTAAAATCCACTAAATTATGCTTGGTCTAACTTTAGTTTAACAAGCAAATATTAGTTCTACACCTGAAAGAACATAGATTATACATGGAATATATGTTACTGCTCTTGTAATGGGCATCTACTGCCCATTACTATAATCCCACTAACAGGACCACTTAGATGCTCATGAAAAGAATATCAAATGATGATTATATCATAATCTTCCTGACAGTTCTTTACCACTTTTTGCTTATGCTTCTCCGGCATCTTTAATTTATTTATATTTTCCATATGAAACTCTTAATCCTAGATTTAAGCTTAATTACTTTCTTACGTTGGATTGGTTCCTAATTCCATAGCCTTTAGTTTAGGTTTATCAGCCTCAAAACTTAGTATTTTTCTTGAAGGGTAGTTTTTTAAAGTTTAAACTTTAAACAATGCCCGGATATTTCTAGAATATAATTTTAAGTCTAATATGCTATTCAAGTCTTTTTTTTTTTTTTGTATGTTATATATGTGGATTTCATTTTCTTATTTATATATATATATATATAAAGTAGGCCTTGTTTCATTATATTAACTTTACCTGCAACTAACTTGAACAATTTTTAAAGCATTGATTACTTTGATAAATTCCCAACCAACATGACAACCTTAGTCAACAAACCATTATCTCCAAGAAAGCAAGTTAGAGAAAAGAAAAAGAATAGAAAAGAAAAGAAAAGGAGAAAAAGGAATACCATCAAGCCACCTTGTCTTCCTGTTTTCCCTCTGCTTTCCATCTAAGCTTCCTTTGGCATTGCCTCTGGCTCTCCCTTTACCACCCTTCTTCAACAATTATTCATCCCAAGAGCTCTCTCTCACTCTCTCTGTTTACTTGCTCGTAAAGCCTTCTCAATCTCTGATTTACTTTAAAACTGTGCTTATATGCTGCTAACCACTATTAGAATTATTCTCAATCTCCCTTCTCTCCAAATCAGAGGCCACCCAATCAAAAAAAGTTGTAAGGTATTTTTTTGCCGTTTTATTGATTGATTTTTTTTTTTTTTGTCATATTCTTTTATGGCAGGGTGATGCCACAAGTATGATACCATATTCTACTGAGATTGCCTATAAACTCATAAATTTGCAGCACAAGTTTTAATTATGTGAGTTTTTTTTTTGTCTTTCCAGTAGAAAGAAGAAACTGTTCTTCATATATTATGTTAAATAGGAAGTAAGTATGTCCTAAAGTGGTGTTTAATATTTGCCATGGGGTCTTTAGGCAACCCAAAACCTTGGGTACCGTATATGAACACCAAAGATTGCTCACAGGGTTTTTGTAGTATATACTGCCCACAATGGTGCTATGTTATTTACCCTCCTCCACCACCCTTTGAATTCTCCGAGGATAGTTCAGGCCCCAGCTTTTCACCTCTTGTTATAGCAATCATCGGAATTCTGGCAAGTGCTTTCCTCCTTGTTAGTTACTATGCCATAATCTCCAAGTTCTGTGGGAACATGGATTCAGCTAGAAGAAGAGAAAATCATGACCCTAGTGTGGAATTGGAAGAAAATCAAGACCCTTTAAACCATGAGCCCTGGCATGTTGCTAATAATGGTTTAGACGAGGCCTTGATCAAATCTATTACAGTGTGCAAGTACAAGAAAGGCGAGGGCTTGATTGAAGGGACAGATTGTTCTGTTTGTCTAAGTGAATTTCAAGAAGACGAGAACTTGAGGCTTTTACCAAAATGCAGTCATGCTTTTCATGTAAAATGCATTGATACATGGCTAAGATCCCACTCGAATTGCCCTCTTTGTCGAGCTAACGTTGCTCACGTTAATGCTTTGCCGCTTCAGCTACCTCCTCCGGTGACAGATTCTCCTGCGAGCAGTGAAATATTTTCTCATGGCCACAGAGAAAGTACTGATATCGACACTGATGTTGGCGAAGAAGAAATTATGCAAGGCGATACTGTTCCAAAGACTCCGACAAGAGCTCATAGTGATTTAGGAAATTCAGAACAGAGGGATACCATAATTGAGATTAGGGAAGTTGAATATCAACACATTAGAAGATCAGTATCTATGAGTAATTTATGCCAAAACCAGGTTTCAATAGCGGATGTTATATGCATTAATCAAGAAGAAGAGGAGTGTGAAATCGTGCAGGGCGATGTTGGATCATCAAAAATGCGGGTAGCAGAAATGAGCAAGTGTAGCCATAGGAACAGAGTCTTGCATTGTGTTGCAAGTCCTGTTGGGATGAAAAGATCATTTTCCAGCGGGAGATTCTTGTTTCCTAAACGTGGAAGAGGGCAGAATATAGTAATTCCCTTGTGATTTTTTATTTTTTCTTTTCTCTATGTAACTTGTTTTCACAAACAGAAGTGTTAAGGGGATCTGAATTATTGGATTTTAATAATCCAAAATTTGTGAGCATGAGAGTGTGTTGTACAAGAATGATGAGTATTTATCTGTGTTAAGAATACATACATATGTATTATTATTCTCTTTTACATTTCAGTTTACCCTATTAAAGTTAAAATTGTAAATTTGTGTTTGTTTTTTCGATTGTATTTTTAAAAAAAATGTATAATAAGTGAGATATTCTTATAATTTATTATGAAATGATTCCCTACTCTTCCTTCTCCTACACTTCTACCATCCATGAAGTCTTTTCTGCTTTCTCCTCTATATAAAGGAAAGCTGCTGAATGAAAAGAAGAGAGAAAATCCTCTGAAGTTTTGTTTTCTATCTTTCTCTCTTGCTTCTCTCTAAATATTATTAGAGCAATTATAAAAGTATATTTATACATTTTTGCTAAAGTTTTATAACACGTTATCAGCACGAAGCTCTAACCAACTGAGACGGTAAAATTAAATTCTTACAATTTATTATTATACTACTGGTTGGGCTATACCATCAATAATATAATTTTATTCTTATAATTGCATTTAAATTCTGTTATTTACAATGGTACCATCTATCCTTGTTAATCTTACAAGACTAAGTGGGAACCTTTTTACCATTTATTATTCCGCATTTAATATTCTGTCGGAATATCCTGTCGGTGTGAATTTCACCTGACCTGGTTCCATTATTATTACGCATTTAATATTCTGTCGAAATATCCTGTCGGTGTGAATTTCACCTGACCTGGTTCCATTATTTATTATTCCGCATTTATTATTCTGTTGGGAATAACCTCGTCTGCAATGCTTGGTTTATCGTGATCGATGTGGTGAAATTGTGGCGCCCCAAAATTAGGTATACGCCACCCATCTTGGGTCGCCACTTACATGGTACATAAATTCAAATACAAACTTAATTATACATCCGTCGCAATAACATACGACAATACATAAACCGAGAGTTCTAATAGGAATATTGTCATTTAGACAATATCCATACTCAAGAGTCCTCATTACATTTATTATCACACTATTTCACGTATAGTGAGGACTACTAATGCTATCTTGGGACCATCACCCTTTTCCCCGACTCATCCCAAAATATATTCTCATTTCAAGAGAATAAAAAAGAAAGGGTGAGCTCAACTAGCCCGATAAGAAATATTATGACTAAGATAAAAGCGTAATAAATTATCAATAGTCTTCAACAATGTTAAACCGATAAAATACAATAGACAACCAGGTTTAATCTGCAATGAATATCGCAATCCATTAAAAGAGTCAGTAGAAAATAAAGTCTACTATCTTTTAGGTTTTAAAAGGTTTTCATCAATTTTATCACTAAGACTCGGTTTAATGAATAAACCACAATATCTAATCATCCCCTGTATTACTACGGTCAAGGATTTTCATCAAATTATCAATGGTCATGACTATACCGAATCACCCCTCGTCATAATCATACCAAAACTATCCATCATCGCATTACGGTGCCAATCGAGGACTTTTGTCACATCATTTATATCAAGCCGATTATACCGAATGAACCCCCGGTTATAATCATATTAAGTTCATCTATGCACATAAGCCAAAGATAACTTTCAACATAATATAAACATGAGGATGATGACAATGATATAAGAATTCAATAAAACAAGTTCAAAAATTATTTTATCCAGAATTATTAACGTCCAAATTGTCAACAAGATAATGTTTTGTAGAGTAAAATTCAAGAATGATCGGAAGAATATTTCCATGAAAAGATCTTTGGATGAAACGCAAATATCAAAAAATATTCTACTAATTTCATGGACTATAAAGTCAAAGTTTTAACTAACCGGGTATAATAAAGAATGGAATAACAAAGGAAATCACACCAATGCGTATGATTGCCAGCATAGAAAAGTTATTCCAATGTATAATAATAACGGAACCGAGTCGTGTGAAATTCACAATCGGCATGATGTTCCAACAGAATAATAAAGATGAAACCGGATCCGGTGTAAAACACACGAGATAGGATATTCCAATGAATGATAAAGATTTTAACCAGTCCGTAAAACACATGCATGTGATGTTCCAACATAATAACAATAAAGACGGAATAATATAAAGATTTCACCAAGTATAGGGGAGTCCACAGTATCAAAGTTTATTCCAACGTAATAAATAAGAATGTCACCAAGTATAGGTAAATCACAGATCACAAGTTATTCCAACCGAATAATAAAGAATGGAATAATGTAAGTTCTCTTCGTGAATAAGAAAGAATAACACTTTCACGAATACAACAATAATATCCCTTACCTTAAAGAACCTGAATATTGGAAAAGTGAAGTAGCAGAATACTTTTCTTCTTTCTCTATAGTTTCTCTCTCTAGAGTTTCAATGAATTAAAAGAAATAATGAAGGAATGAAACTTTCTATTTATAGAAAAACCGAGGGTGGCTCTTGGTCTTAACGAAGGGTCAAAAATGACTCTTGGTAATATCAAGAGACAACTACTATTCATGAAGGTAATTAACCCTTGGAACAATCGAAGAGGCAGCTTAACTCTTGGTAATATCAAGGACAACTACTATTTGTGAAGGAGTAATTACTATTGTGAAGGTAATTACTATCGACGAAGGTAAATACTATCGAAGGTAATAATTACTATTCACGAAGGTAATTACTATTCACAAAGGTAATTACTATTCACAAAGGTAATTACTATTCACAAAGGTAAATACTATTGTGAAGAGACTCTTAGATGATGACATATGGGCCCCCATAAAATAATCAAACTTACCACAAACGCCTCATATAATGGACTTTTATATACATCAAGGATTAAATAAATATTACCACAAATCATTTTATTTTTAATCAACACATATTTAATCTTTCAACAATTATTAATCATTTATAACTTGTCGCCTCAATTAATAATATAACATATTATACGGATGATCTTGTGACAATAATTGAATCAATAATATAAGAGATATGATCGCAAAGAATTACTATAAAGCAATAATTGAGTATAGCTAAGTGACTTCTCACGTAAGATCAATAATCAATACCGCGTGCTACTACGCAACCACGCCAGACATTCTTGTTTTTTTACTACCGAGTAGTTCAACAGCTTTTAACGGTAACACCTCTCCTGCTGTTATTTTTATAGAAAGATAATTTTTTCGCTTTTCTAACTACGACAATACTTCCGTTGTGGGGTCCACCATCGATTAAGCCGTCGTCTTTAATATTCCCCACAAAAAGAATATTCCCACCAAACGAATATTTTATAACAACTTGCTTACTTTGCAAAATTTATAAATATTACCCACAACTATAACATTATATCAAATTTATTCCATAATATTCAAAAATAATATTTATAGAAAATTCATCTTTATTTATAAAAGTTTGGGGTCTTACTGTAAATTTTTCATTATTTCATTATTTATTATTACATTGAAATAACTCGCCTACGCGCGACCTGTATTATGCATGGTGAAATTCTTATGTTATTCCATTATTTATTATTCATTTGGAATAATGCATACATGTGAACTACTGCGTGCGGGTGAAGATCCATTTACATTATGCTAATAACATAAATATAAGAATATTTATATTTGCATTTTTATCACCACTTGAGGTCGTGACGTAGTTTATTTTTCATATTTTATACATGCAATTATTTATTATTTTAATAAATAATAATTGTGTTTTAACCTGCAATAGATGGCAAACTTGGCAAAAATAGATTTTTCTATTTTGAAAATATCTGAGACAACTATTTGGCTTGGGCACTTGATGCGAAATCGCACCTTAGTGCAAAATGAGTTAGAAAAGACCATTGAATCGAAATACATTCTTGAAACACAAAATGCAAAAGCCATAATTTTTCTTCGTCACCATATTGATGAAGGATTAAAGACTGAGTATTTAACAGTCAAAGATCCTTTGTCTTTATGGACACAACTGAAGGAAAAATTTGACCACCAAAAATTGGTTGTTCTCCCTATTGCCAAATTTGAGTGGCTTAATTTAAGGCTACAAGATTACAAATCAATTACGGAATATAGTTCCAATGTTTATAGAATAACCTCTACTTTGGCTTTGTGCGGAGATCCAGTTTCTGACTCCCAAATGTTAGAGAAAACACTCTCAACTTTTCATCCCACCAACATGATTCTATCGCAACAATATAGACAGAGTAAGTTCACAAAATTCAGTGACTTATTGTCTATCCTCCTGGTTGCAGAAAAGAATAATGAATTGTTGTTGAAAAACCATCAAGTCACGACAACTAACGGGTGCTACCCCATTCTTAGGATATTAATAGCGACGTCATTCCAAAGTAGAATAAACGTGACAATAGATGGTCATATAATAATAAGCCTTGGGGACAAAAGAATAAACGAGGTCGTCGTAATAACAAATTCCGTAATCATGACAATTGAAGCCACCGTAAGTGGCAAGTGTCCGCAGTCGGGTAAAAATAAAGAAAATGCAACACGTAAAAAAGAACAAACCAGGATGTTTGTTTTTAGGTGTGGGATGAATGGACATTGGTCGCGTGCACTCGCCGCGTGCAGCCGAGGCATCTGCTAATTTATTCCGAGTCTCAAAAGAACAAAGTAATGGAGGCAGAAACAAACTTTGTTAATCATCAATTGAATATTGTTGATGATTCACCAATGACCAACAATGAGGAAAAGGTTGATGATATTACTGAACCTTCTGAGAGTATTTTTTGGGATATCGTTTAATTTCTTGTTTTAATTAAACACATTGCATGTATAATATTGTTAGTTTTCATTCTATATGTGGTATGTGTTTCTCATGAATAAAATTATATTTGAAATGTAACTTTTCTTATTTATGTTTTTATATGTGTCAGACCATTTTTTTAATGGATATGGAGGATATATGTTTAGCAGACAGTGCAACAACTCATACAATCCTTCGAAATGAGAAATATTTTTCACAACTGATCAAAGCTAAGGGAAATATAGGAACTATCTCTGGCACATCAAATTTAATCGAGGGATTTAGAAAAGCTAGTTTCTTGCTACCAAATGAAACACAAGTTTTTATCAAAGATGCTCTATATTCTAGTAAATCAAGAAGAAATTTGCTTAGTTTTAAAGATATTCGACTAAATGGTTTTCACATTAAAACAACCAATGAGAATGATAATGAATATCTTCTCATTACTTTTACTATTTCTGGAAAAAAGAATATCTTAGAAAAACTTCATTCAATTTCTTCTGGATTATATACTATGAAAATTAGAGTAATTGAGTCTCATACTGTTATGATTCCAAAAATCATAGATCCCAAATCCTTTATGTTTTGCCATGAAAGACTCGGTCATTCAGGTCCTTCTATGATGCGTCGTATTATTGAAAATTCTACTGGTCATCCTCTCAAAGATAAAAGGGTTTTTCCTAGTAGTGAATTTCCTTGTGCTGCGTGTTCTCGAGAAAAATTAATTGTTCGACCATCACCAGTAAAAGTTTATAAAGAAACCCCAAAATTCCTAGAGAGAATTCAAGGAGACATTTGTGGACCTATTCAACCATTGTCTGGCCCATTTCGATATTTCATGGTTTTAATAGATGTTTCAACTAGATGGTCTCATGTTTGTCTTCTCTCTTCTCAAAATTTTACCTTCTCAAAACTTCTTGCTCAAATGATCAAGTTACGGGCTAGTTCCCGGATCATCCAATCAAGTCAATTCGACTTGATAACGCAGCTGAATTTTCATCAATGACTTTTAATGATTTTTGTATGACTATTGGAATTTCTATTGAGCATTCCGTTCCTCATATTCATACACAAAATGGTTTAGCTGAATCTTTAATAAAAAGACTTCAACTAATTGAACGACCATTACTGTTAAGGGCTAACTTGCCTACCTCAGTTTGGGGTCATGCAATTCTTCATGCTGCAGCCATCATTTGAGTAAGACCAACGGCTCTTAATAAATTTTCTCCTCTACAATTAGTTCTTGGACAGATACCTAACATATCACACTTTCGAGTTTTTGGAAGTGCAGTATATGTTCCAATTGCACCTCTACAAAGAACTAAGATGGGAGCCCAACGAAGAATAGGTATTTATGTTGGTTTTGATTCTCCTTCTATTATCAGATATCTTGAACCTTTAACTGGAGATGTTTTTACTGCACGTTATGTAGATTGTCATTTTAATGAATCTGTATTTCCAACATTAGGAGGAAGGAAAGTTTTAAATAAAAAACCCTTTGAAATATCATGGAATGTATCAGATTTAAATACACTTGATCCTCGTACAGGACAATGTGAAATTGAAGTTCAAAGAATTATTCATTTACAAAATATTGCAAATCAAATGTCAGATGCATTTAATGATGCTAAAAAGGTGATAAAGTCACATACACCTGCAGTGAATACTCCAGCAAGGATAGAAATACCTATTGAAAAATCAATTCTTGGAGAATTGACAAATAGGATAATAGAAGAATCTAAACCACGCCAGAAGCGTGGAAGACCGATTGGTGCAAAAGACACTGTACCACGAAAATCAAAAGCAAATAAGGGAATCCTCGAAGGAATACCTGTTCCGTAAGTAAAGACTTATTCCAAGAGTAAAATGTTCCCCGGAAGAGGTACAAACCGCCCGGGAAAAACACATATTCCAAGAGTGGGTATAGCCCGGAGAAGTTCAAAATCTCAGTGAAGGGATAAGAGATGAACACCAAGAGATCTCAATAAATTATGTACATGATGAGAAAATATGGGATCGAAGCAAAGTCATGATTAATGACATATTTGTTTTCTCTATAGCATCAGATATTACTTTGACTCCTGACACGGATCCTGAACCACAAAACGTGGAAGAATGTCGGAAAAGAAAAGATTGGCTAAAATGGAAAGATGCTATTCAAACTGAGCTACAATCTCTATTAAAAAGAGAAGTATTTGGACCAGTAGTCCAAACACCGCTGGGTGTAATCCCGGTTGGAAACAAATGGATATTTGTACGAAAGCGAAATGAGAAAAATAAAATTGTGAGGTACAAAGTCCGACTTGTAGCTCAAGGGTTTTCACAAAAACCTGGTATTGATTATCAGGAGACATACTCTCCAGTAATGGATGGAGTCATTTTTCGCTTTCTGATAGGTATGGCAACCGTGGAAGGTTTGGAAATACGTCTGATGGATATTGTAACTGCATACCTATATGGCTCACTTGATAGTGAGATTTACATGAGAATCCCTGAAGGATTGAAAATGGCTGAATCACAAAGGCCACGTCTATGAGACCCCAGATTTTTTTGAATAAAGATTAAATTTTCTCGAAATATATTTTTGAATATTATTGTGACGCCCCCAAAATAGGTATACATCACCCATTCTGAGTTGTCAATACATGGTACAGAAACAACTACAACTTTATTATTACAACAAGAAAAGCATGAGTTTAAATACAAATATTATCTTCTGATAATATTTATACTCACATAAATCCTCATCACATTTATTGATACATTATTTTACAAAATGGTGAGGACTACTAAACAATCCTTTCTAAAACCTTCATTCCATACCCACTGCATCTCGCTATATTCTCGCCTCCGAGAAGAATGGAACAAAAGGAAAAGGGTGAGCTCAACTAGCTCAAGAAAAGAATATTATGACTAAGATAATACACAACAAATTATCGTTAGTCTTCAACAGGAAAAATTTAATAGAATACAATAGACAACAAATTTTCAATCAATATTCGCAGTGAAATAATAATTCATTAGAAGAGTTAAGTAGAGAATGCAAACTACTATCTTCTATGTATGAATTTAAAAGTTCATCGCTCATCTTTTATCCCCGTAACAACAATCAATATACATCCGGAATCAAATATTCATCTTTTGCACTACAGCCAAAGATATTCATCATTAATTCATGTTCATTTAAACACTGCTCATCTTTTTACACTACTGCACCAAAGATATTAATCGATCGGTCATGTTCATCTCAACACTGCTCATCTTTGCACTACAGCCAAAGATATTCTTCAGAAATCATTCATCTTTGCACTACAGCCAAAGATATTCAATAATATCATCATTTAAGACCGAGGATGATGAAAAATATTTTTAAAGAACGAATCCAAAGAAACAAAATGACAAGGATTAAGGATTAAGGATTCGTACTTTGTTTTATCCATGTCCAACAATACCCCAAAAATAATCACAAGTGGTGTAAAATTCAAGAATGATCAAAACATGGATACAATCAAAGCTAGTATCCAAAATAGATGTTTTGGACAAAAGAAGAAATTTTATTTTTTTGGTGAATAGTGTCAGATATCGTGAATAGTGCTTTAGATATCGTGAATAAGGTCAGATACGTGAATAAGACCGTAGATACATGAATAGTAAATCCGACACCAAAAGATAGAAATTCCACAAAAACATCTTCACGCTTCATGAATAGTACTTCGTGAATAGTAACTCGTGAATAGTAACTCATGAATAAGTAACTCGTGAATAGTAACTCATGAATAGTAACCCCGACATGAAAAAGTTCCAAATTTGATAAAACATCGATCAACATTTCAAAGATAATGATATTGAAGAAATAATATCATTACGAAAAAAATAATATCCCTTACCTCAAAGAATCGAGATTTCTAAGAAGGAAAGGCTCAAGTGATCTTGAATGAAACTTGTCTTGAACAAAGAACTCTCAAAGTATCTAAATACTCACAAAATACGCCAATAATATAGAGAGAGAGAGAAAACTTTGTTTCGTGTGATTTTCAATTCTAACTTAGCCTTCTATTTATAGGAAAATGTTAAATTACCAAGGCACTTGACCACTACTGATGGCTTTACCTGCTACTATTGCCACCCACCACATTTGAAATAAAATTCAGCACATTTCTTCACCAACCACAAGTGGGGCCCACTCAATTCTAGAATTTTCCACCAAAATCAATTATAACCCTAATTTCCGAATCAGACACCTCTTAAAATTCATAACAAATCATTCGTACATTTTTAACGGTTCAAAATTTGTAGACATATACTCAACTTATATATGTATAACATATCCAAAAATTACCACAATCCAACGGTCGGATTAAAAATTATAATCCCCGCAATATATCTCAAAACCCCTGATTTAATTTTTAATACCTCCAATCTGGTAAAATACTGATAAAACACCTCAACAATAATTTCTTCATTTATAACCACATAAATAAATCCATCATTTATATCCACATAAAATAAATATTTCTTTATCATATGAATCAATAATTAATTATTCACAAATAATATTACGTAATCACAATTATGACAACCAAAGCTAGCTCCCAGAAAAAGAGGGGCTTCCGATAAGGATTTCTCCTTCTTGGCCGCAATTAGGTGACCAAACCTCTCCTCGATGTAAATTTCTAGACATTGCCAATAATGCTATCTAATAATATTATTCAAATAATATGAATTATTGATCCGATAATGGAGATAATGTGCAAGGACAATTATTGAACAATAATAATATAAAATATCAACGCAAAGAATTATCGAATCAATAAAATAAAATATTGAACGAGAATTCATCGTGAAAATTATTGAGTAAGGCCTTCACGTAAGGATCAATAATTCAACAATCTTGCGTAATACCGCAGGCTATCTTCTTTATGCAACCACGCCAGACATCGTATTTTAACCAATCGGTATTCCAACAGTCTTAATTGAATAATAACCACGCCGTTATTTTTAACCAACTTATATTTGTCGCTTTCTTCATCCAATCGCTTTCACATGGGGCCCACACATGGTCATACTGTCAGTATTTAATATTCTCCGACAAGCACGAATATTCCACGACCAAAACGAATATTCCCTACAAAATGAATATTTTATAACCACTTGCTTATTTTGAAATATTTGCGTATTTAACCCTTAACTATCCACATTAATCAAATCAACCCTTACTATTTCAAAATAATAAATAAAGGAAATTCCTTTTTATTTAAAAAAATTCGGGTCTTACAACCTCCCTCCTTATGAAATTTCGTCCTCGAAATTGACGTGCGTACCTGGTGTTTCGAAAAGGTGAGGATACCTCGCTTTCATTTCCGTTTCCAATTCCCAAGTCATTTCCTCTATAGCATGATTCCTCCACAAAACTTTAACTTGTGGTATGACCTTTGCGCGTAGGACATGCTCCTTCCTATCCAAGATCTTGATAGGTACCTCCTCATACGTTAAGTCTTCTACTATCTCGTCCTGCTTCTAACTCAATAACGTGGTTCGGTCTTTCACATATTTACGAAATGCAGATATGTGAAACACATTATGAACACGAGACATACTTTGAGGTAACGCAAGTCTATAGGCTACATTTCCTACTTTCATCAAGAATTTGAAATGGACCAATAAATCGTGGATTGAGCTTTCCTCTCTTCCCAAATCTTGTAACTCCTTCCATGGAGCAACTCGCAACAATACATGATCCCCTACATTAAATTCCACGCCCTTTCGATGAAGATCCGCATAACTCTTTTGTCGATCTTGAGCCGCTTGTATACGTTGTCGAATTATTTGTATCTTTTCTAGTGATATCGCGTCTTAACTCTCGGTCCCAACAATGTTGCTTCACCCACCTCATCCCAACATATCGAGAACGACATTTTCGTCCATATAATGCTTCAATGGAGCCACACCTATACTTGCTCGATAACTGTTGTTGTAGGAGAATTCCACCAATGGTAAATACTTATCCCAACTACCCTTGAAGTCTAGGACACGTAGTCTTAATAGATCTTCAAGAGTTTGAATAGTCCTCTCGATTGTCCGTCCGTTTGGGGATGGTATGCCAACTAAATCGCAAATCCGCGCTCCATAGCTTTTTGCAAAGCTAACCCAAAATCTTGAAGTGAATCTTGGGTCACGATCCGAAACTATGGATACAGAGCATGCCATGCAACCTCACAATCTCATTTACGCATATATACTAAAGCAAGACGCTCGAGGGAATAAGTCTCCGTATCGGCAAGAAATGAGCGGAACTTGGTTAATCTATCAACAATAACCCAAATAGCATTGATGCCTTGAGAAACCGTAGGAAGACACATGAACGAAATCCATGGTAATGTGTTCCCACTTCCATTCCTAAATCTCAAGTGGTTGCAACGGACCCTTAGGTACTAGATGCTCCGCCTTTACTACACGTTGGCAAGTTAAACACATCGAGATAAACTTTGCAATCTCTCTCTTCATATTATTCCACCAAAATGTATGTCAAGATCACGATACATTTTAGTACTTCCAGATGGATTGCAAATGGTGTATTGTGTGCCTCCATCATAATCTTGTACTTCAAATCGAGTCGTTAGGAACACAAAGTCTAGAGTGGACTCAAGTATTCCTTCTTCATCAATTCTCGCTTAATAATAGCTCCTTCAGTACTTTCTTCATACATACGATCACCCGGGCCTGCGGGCTTGAGCAACCTTAACTTTTTCTATTAAAGTTGGCTCTACGCAGATACTTGACATCATCACACTCGCTCCGCGTATGATCTTCTACTCAATGCGTCACACTACCACGCTCATTTACCGGGATGGTATTGAATAGTGTGGTCGTAGTCTTTCAATAGCTCGAGCCAACGTCACGTCATTGCATGTTGAGTTCTTTTTGAGTGAAGAAATATTTAAGGCTTTTATGATCCGAATATATCTCCACTTTCTCCCCATATAGATAAGGCCTCCATATCTTTAATACGAAAACGATCACTGCCAAATTTCTAGATCATGAGTAGGATAATTCCTCTCATACTCTTTAAGTTGTCGCGAGGCATAGGCTATGACTTTCCCACGTTGCATGAGAACACATCCTAACCCTTTGCTCGAAGCATCATTGAGATAACAAATCCATCCGAACCAGATGGTATTGTTAGAAACAGTCTGCAAATAAGTCTCCTCTTAAGCTCTTGGAAACTTTTCTCGCATTCTTCATTCCAAACGAATTTTGTATCCTTCCGAGTTAGGCGAAGTTAATGGAGTAGCGATTCGAGAAAACCCTTCCACGAATCTCCGATAATAACCAATTAAGCCCAAAAACTACGTTTTTGATCAATCGACTTCTTTGCTCCCAACTTTGTATTGCTTCAATCTTCACGGGATCAACAGATACTCCATGTTTTGACACCATATGCCCAAGAAATGCTACTTCCTCAAGTCGAACTCGCATTTCTTCAATTTGGCATATAGTTGGTTTTCACGAAGCCTTTGAGTACCAAACTTCAAATGGTGCTCATGATCTTCACGACTTTTGGAATATATAAGGATGTCATCAATAAAGACAACAACGAATCGATCCAAATATTCCTTGAATACTCGGTTCATCATATCCATGAAAGCCGCAGGAGCATTAGTTAGTCCGAAAGACATGACTAAGAATTCATAATGCCCATACCGAAGTTCTCAAGGCGCCTCTTTGGAATATCCTCGCCTAATTTTCAAATTTGATGATATCCGAATCTAAGATCGATTTTTGAAAAGAATTGTGCCTTAAAATCGGTCAAACAAGTCATCAATACGAGGTAGAGGATACCTATTCTTGATGGTGACATGGTTCAATTCCCGATAGTCAATACAAAAGTCGCATACTCCCGCCTTTCTTTTTTACAAATAAAATGTAAGCACCCCAAGGAGATGTACTAGATTTAATGAAACCGATGTCCAACAATTCCTGTAGTTGGACCTTTAACTCCTGAAGTTCAATAGGAGCCATTCGATATGGGGTTTTAGAAATGGGCTTTGTACTGTGTTCAAGATCAATAAAGAATTCAACTTCACGCTACGGGGTAAACCGGAAGTTCTTCAGAAATACGCCGTGAAAGTCAATAACAACAGAATATTATTCAAATTTGACGTGTCTTTATTCAAATCCATAACATGGGCTAAGAAAGCTTGACATCCGCTTTTCAATAAACGAATAGCTTTATGATTAGATATGACAAATGATTGATTTTAATGGTTTAGTTGCTTGAATTAAATGCATAACAAAGTTGGTTAGGAATATGAAAACTAACAACCTTACGAAAAACAATCAATTTTGGCATGATGAGTAGTTAACCAATCAATCCCTAAAATCACATCAAAAGCAAGTATCTTTAAAGAGATAAGGTCAATGGTAAGGTGATGGTGCCAACTTGAATCAAACAAGATTTATAAACAAATGGATGTGATGAAAGTTTCTCCTAACGGAGTTTCCACGAGATAGATCAAAGTCTAATTTCTCCGAGTCAAGTTTAAACGTTGAGCACATGCAGAGAGATAAATGAATGGGTAGCACCCCAGATCAAGTAAGGTATAAACTTCGCAAGAATTTATAAATAGCTTACCCGTGATCACCTCGTTTGGGTTCCTCGCATTATGACCATCCACAACAAACGCTCTTCCCGAATCGCTGACTTTGACTTTTCTCGGGACGTCTTTTGAGTCACCGTTCATTGAACTAGGTTTCGCTACCGCATAATCTCGAGCGATATGTCCTTCCTTTCCACAACTATAGCATACCTTGAATGTTAGGGGCGGTTGATCGATATGTCCCTCTTTTCCGCATTTGTAGCATATGAATGGGTGGTCGTTCTCCTCCCTTAGAACCGATTCTTGTCTTCGCAGACTGCTGTCTTCACATAGTCGTTGTTAAATCTCCTCTTTTTAAAATCTCCTCCCGACTCGCTTTCTTCTGCTTTTCATGACCATGATTACCACCAGAGTGGTTACCATTTCATCCATCTCGCTTTTCTCCGCAGTTATCATTATTCTGCTGACCGCTATCTCTCGATACGATCCCGGTTATGGTCCTCGACCGACCGTACTTTCGTTATCTCGCCTAAATAATTGAGCCCTGCTTACAACATCCGAATAAAGAGAAGTTTATGAGAAATGAGATACCGACGTATCGCCGGGTTTCAAACCTCTAAGAAACATCCGCGTCATCGCTCCTCATTCTCCACCAAATGAGGTGCAAACTGATAACTCTGCAAACTTTGCCTCGTCTTCGAGACACCGCGACATGTTATTTTGCTCTAATCGATGAACTCCACTTCCTTCATACGACGAATACTTTCGTGAAAGTATTTGTCATTAAATAATCTTTAAACGTCTCCCCAAGACATCTTTGAAAAGGTCTCGGATGGGTACGCTTCACGCAGACTCCCACCAATATGCTGCCTCGCCCACGGAACATAAAGGTGGCGAATGGAACCTTCGTTCTCCGTGCATCCCAAGACATCGAATATCTTGGTAATTTGTTTGACCCATGTTTCGCTTATGATCGGATCTCGCTTTCCCTTAAATTCGGTGGTCCCAACTCTTTGAATCGCTTGGGTTTGTGACAACCCGTGAATTGCTATCATTTCCTCCTCAGATTTTGAACACGAGTCTCCCCTCGTCGATTTTGCATGAACTGCAAAAAGCTTCTAAACATCCCTCGTTCATCATCTCGCTCAGTGGTGTTGTTCACGGGAGGAACATTGCCACTGTTGCACGATTCTCCTCGTTGGTAAAATCAGAGCATCTCCACGGTCTCATTTACTCCAATCATAATATTCTCACGACATTCTCAAATCATGTCATAAAACAAGGGTTAATTAAGGAAATTAATATATCACATAATATCCCTATATATGACCCACTAACTAACAAATAAGCTTAGTAGGACACACTAGCGAAGGATTTACTCGCCTCTCCCTCCTAGTTCTATTCCCCGATCTCCGCCAGAGATCATATCCTAAAGCTCGATACCAACCGTGACGCCCCAAAAATAGGTATACATCACCCATTCGAGAGTTGTCAATACATGGTACGTAAACAACTACAACTTTATTATTACAATAGTAAACTGTGAGTTTAAATACAAATATTATCTTCTGATAAATATTTATACTCACATAAATCCTCATCACATTTATTGATACATTATTTTACAAAATGGTGAGGATTACTAAACAATCCTTTCTAAAACCTTCATTCCATACCCGACTAAATACTCGCTTATATTCTCGCCTCCCCGAGAAGAATGGAACAAAAGGAAAAGGGTGAGCTCAACTAGCTCAAGAAAGAATATTATGACTAAGATAATACACAACAAATTATCGTTAGTCTTCAACAGGAAAAATTTAATAGAATCTGATAGACAACAAATTTTCAATCAATATTCGCAATGAAATAATAATTCATTAGAAGAGTTAAGTAGAGAATGCAAACTACTATCTTCTACATGTATGAATTTAAAAGTTCATCGCTCATCTTTTATCCCCGTAACAACAATCAATATACATCCGAATCAAATATTCATCTTTTGCACTTCATGTGCCAAAGATATTCATCACTTAGTCATGTTCATTTAAACACTGCTCATCTTTGCACTACAAAGCCAAGATATTAATCATCGGTCATGTTCATCTCAACACCTGCTCATCTTTGCACTACAGGGCCAAAGATATTCTTCGAAATCATTCATCTTTGCACTACAAAAGCCAAAGATATTCAATAATATCATCATTTAAGACCGAGGATGATGAAAATATTTTAAAGAACGAATCCAATTGAAACAAAATGACAAGGATTAAGGATTAAGGATTCAGTACTTTGTTTTATCCATGTCCAACAATACCCCAAAAATAATCACGGTGGTGTAAAATTCAAGAATGATCAAAACATGGATACAATCAAAGCTAGTATCCAAAATAGATGTTTTGGACAAAAAGAAGAAATTTTATTTTTTTGGTGAATAGTGCCAGATACGTGAATAGTCTCAGATACGTGAATAAAGGTCAGATACGTGAATAAGTCTGACCGTATACATGAATAGTAAATCCGACACCAAAAGATAGAAATTCCACAAAAACATCTTCACGCTTACGTGAATAGTACTCGTGAATAAGAACTCGTGAATAAGAACTCATGAATAAGAACTCGTGAATAAGAACTCATGAATAGTAACCCCGACATGAAAAAGTTCCAAATTTGATAAAACATCGGATCAACATTTCAAAGATAATGATATTGAAGAAATAATATCATTACGAAAAAAAAATAATATCCCTTACCTCGAAAGAATCAAGATTTCTAAGGAAAGGTCAAGTGATCTTTGAATGAAACTTGTCTTTGATAAAGAACTCTCAAAGTATCTAAATACTCACAAAATACGCTCAATAATATAGAGAGAAAGAGAGAAAACTTTGTTTCGGTGTGATTTTCAATTCTAACTTAGCCCTCTATTTATAGAAAATGTTAGCCGTACCAAGGCAGACTCGACCAAGCACTGATGGTTTTACCTCGCTACTATTGCCACCCACCACATTTGAAATAAAATTCAGCACATTTCTTCACCAACCACAAGTGGGGCCCACTAAATTCTAGAATTTTCCACCAAAATAAATTATAACCCTAATTTCCTAATCGACACCTCTTAAAATTCATAACAAATCATTCGTATATTTTAACGGTTCAAAATTTGTAGACATATACTCAACTTATATATGTATAATATATCCAAAATTACCACAATCCAACTATTTGATTAAAAATTATAATCCCCATGAATATATCTCAAAACCCCCGATTTAATTTTTAATACCTCCAATCTGTAAAATATCGATAAAACACCTCAACAATAATTTCTTCATTTATAACCACATAAATAAATCCATCATTTATATCCACATAAAATAAATATTTCTTTATCATATGAATTAATAATTAATTATTCACAAATAATATTACGTAATCACAATTATGACAACCAGGTAGTTCCCTCGTGAAAGAGGGGGCTTTCCGATAAGGATTTCTTCTTCTCAAGGCGCAATTAGGTGACCAAACCTCTCCTTGATGTAACTTTCTAGACATTGCCAATAATGCTATCTAATAATATTATTCAAATAATATGAATTATTGATCCGATAATGGAGATAATGTGCGGTGTGACAATTATGAACAATGATAATATAAAATATCAACGCAAAGAATTATTGAATCAATAAAATAAAATATTGAGCGAGAATCACCGTGAAAAAATTATTGAGTAGTGCCTTCTTACGTAAGGATCAATAATTCAACAATCATGTATAATACCGTCTATCTTTATGCGACCACGCCAGACATCAGTATTTTAACATCGGGTATTCAATCAGCCTTAATCTGTAATAACTACGCCATTATTTTTAACCAACTTATATTTGTCGTTTTCTTCATCCAATCGCTTTCCGCTATGGGGCCCACACATGGTCATTTACCCGTCATTTAATATTCTCGACAAAGCGATCTAATATTCCACGACCAAACGAATATTCCTCGACAAAATGAATATTTTATAACCACTTGCTTATTTTGAAATTTTTGCGTATTTAACCCTTAACTATCCACATTAATCAAATCAACCCTTACTATTTCAAAATAATAAATAAAGGAAATTCCTTTTTATTTAAAAAAAAATTCGGGGTCTTACAATTATGGTGTGAATTTGATATAATGTTATAGTTGTGGGTAATATTTACAAATTTTGCAAAGTACGCAAGTTGTTATATAATATTCGATTGGTCGGAGAATATTCGTTTTAACAGGGAATATTCGTACAACGGCACAATCATTGGTGGACCCCAACAACGGAATTATTGTCGGATTGAGAAAACGACAAAAATACTTTATGAAAATAACGGCGGAAGTTTTACCGTTAACTGTTGAAACACCCGGTGTTAAAAGTACAGTAATACGCGTGGTTGCATAGTAACACACTTGATTATTGATGCTTACGTGAGTAGTCACTCCGCTTATACTCAATTATTGCTACAGTAATTGATGCATCATATCTATCATATTATTGATTCAATTATTGTCACAGTATCATCTGCATAAAATGGCTTTTTTTAAAATCAATACTTGAGACAACAAATTTATTCATATTATAAACTGCAATATTTACAATGTCTAGAAGTTCTGTCAATGAGAGGTTTGGTCACCTAATTGCGCGCCAATGGGGAGAAATCCTTATTAGAAAGCCCCTTTCCGGGAACGACTGGTTGATAAATATTGTGAGTTATAATATTAATGATGAATGTTGTTCGGAGTTGAATTTGAGACACACGACGTGATATTTGAGTCCGAATCATTTAAATTAATAAAAATTGTTTATAAACACAAAATTTTTCGGGATTCACTATTTGGTCAAAAAGTCAACAGTTGACTTTTTTGGTAAAAGTCAAACTTCAAAATTTCAAAATTTATATTTTTGATAAAAATAGTTAATGTATGTTGGAATTATTTGTGTTAGTGAAAATCGACATTTATTCCGATGATAATTGATGTCTAGGGGTTATATTGATAAATCGGGTAATTTATCGGATAAATGAGCAATTAATTGCTACTAATTCACATGCTTATATAACTATTTGTTCACATATGTGTACTATTGAATCACATTATTTACTATTAGGGGAGTTGGTGCAAGATTGATAATACTTGCATGACTAAGTTAAAAATTGAGGTATAGATGGAGGTACTATACTGTAATTCGTATTTTTTCACATGATTATACTATTGATTCACATGATTGAACTATTAATTCAGATTATTTACTATTAGGGGAGTGGGTGCAAGATTGATAATACTTGCAGGACTAAATTAAAAATGAAAGAAAAGTTGGAGGTATTGATTTGTAATTTTCGAGCCCCAAAACGTCAATTATTATCGAAACTATATTTTCCTATAAATAGAAGCTCATTCTTCCTTCATTTCTCACCAATTCATAAAAAGTTTTAGAGCGATTATTATAGAGAGAAATTATAGAGAGAGAAGAAGAAGAAAATCTGCTACTCACTATTCCAAGATCCAGCTTTTTTCAAGGTAGGGGAGTATTATTTCTTTCTTATCTATGAAGAGAACTTCATTATTCCATTCTTATTATTCATTAGAATAACTTTTGTGTACGCCAAGGCTACCCTATACTTGGTGAAATTCTTCCATTGTTCCATTCTTTATCATTCATTGGAACATCCTCGTGCATGCGTTTTCTACGGGACTGGTTAAAATCTTTATTATTCTCGTTGGAATATCCTGTGCATGCGTTCTACGCCGGACTGATTCCGCCTCTTTATTATTCTCATTGAAATATCCTCGTTCATGCGTTTCTGGCGGACTGATTCCGTCTTTATTATTACATTGGAATATCCGTCTGCAGACGCTTTTTCTGGGACCGGACTGATTCCGTTATTTATTATTCTGTTGAAATAACTCGCATGCGCGGCCTATCGCATGCTTCGTGATTTCTTTTGTTATTCCATTCCTTATTATACTCGGTTGGTTAAAGTTTTGACTTCTATACTCCATGAAATTAGTGGAATATCCTTGATATTTAAGGCTTCATCCAAAGATATCTTTTCGTGGAAATATTCTTCCGAGCATTCTTGAATTTTACTCTACAAAGCGGATCATGTTGACAATTTGACGTTATTAGTTCTGGATAAAATAATTCTTGAACTTGTTTTATTGAATTCTTATATCATTGTCATCATCCTCATGTTTATATTTTGTTGAAAGTCATCTGTGGCCTATAAAGCATAGATGGACTTGGTATGATTATGACCGTGGATTATTCAATTGTAATCATGGCCACCGTAATGTTACAAATGATGTGGTAAAAGTCCTCATTGGCCCGTAGTGCATTGATAGACAATTGTTGGCATGATCATAACCATTATTGAATACACAAATATTCTTGGCCCGTAGTGCGTGGGTAATTGTGGTCGTGATACTAAAGAATATCCTTGGTAGTAGTGCGGGGGTGATTCGATGATGTGGATTATTTATTAAAAATTTGAGTCCCAATGATAAAAGTGATGAAAAACCTTCTAAATCATAAAAGATAGTAGATTTTATTCTCTCTTACTTGACTCTTTTAATGGATTGCTTGTTCCGATGCACGATTAAATTTGACGGTTGTTATATTGTATCAGTTTAACACTTTGTTGAAGGCTAACGATAATATATTCTCGTATTATCTTAGTCATAATATTTTCTCTCGGGCTAGTTGAGCTCACCCTTTTACTTTTATTGTTCTCTTGAGAAATTAGAACGTAGCGAGGACTAGTCGAGGAACGGAGTGACGGACGGATGATAAAGATTAGTAGTCCTCACTATTCGTGAAATAGTGTAATAATAATTGTAATAAGGACTCCTTTTGAGTTTGTATAATCTCTAGTATACAATATTTGTATTCAAACTCACGATTTATGTTTTGTCGTATTGTACACGAAAGTTGTATTATTAAGTTGTATTTGAATTTTGTACCATGTAAGTGGCGACCCAAGATGGGTGACGTATACCTAATTTTGGGGCGCCACAACGTCACATATATTCAATCAAGTTACAACGCTCATTGTATGGGTTGAAATAAATGGTCAGTGCGTATGTGGTAATCGACTTAGTGATTATTTAATAAAGATGGATATATAAATGATCAAGTATGTCCATGTGTTTTTATTAAGAAATCACAAAGTGGATTTTCATTATTCTTGTATATGTGGATGATTTGAATCTTGTAGGTACTCTGAAGAACTCACAAGAACTGCTACTTATTTAAAAGATGAATTTGAAATGAAAGATCTTGGAAAGACAAAAATTGCATTTGGGAATACAAGTGGAGCATTTAGCATCCGGAATTTTGTTCATCAATCCACATATCTTTGAAAAAGATTCTCGGTCATTTTCATATGGATAAAGCTCATCCTTTGACTACCCCGATGATTGTTCGATCTTTAGAAGTTGATAAAGATCCATTTCGACCTCTAGAAAGTGGGGAAGAAGTTCTTGGACTCAAGTTCCATACCTAAGTGTCAATAGGTGCTCTTATGTATCTTCAAACTGTCATACACGACACGATATTACTTTTTGTCATGTCAACTTGTTAGCAAGATACGCTTCTCTCTCCCACTAAGAGACATTGGGATGGGATCAAACACATTTTGAGATACCTCCATGGAAGTATAGATCTTGGGTTATTTTATCCAAGAAATTCAACATCGCAATTGGTTGGATATGCCGATGCAGGATATTTATCAGATCCACACAATGGAAGATCACAAACAGGTTATGTATTTACATATTGTGACACAGCTACATCTTCAAATCACTCAGAAATTCTTGCTATACATGAAGCAAGCAGAGAGTGTGTTTGGTTGAGATCAATTATTCAACATATTCAAAAGTCATGTGGATTACCATCAATCAAAGACATTCCAACAATTTTATATGAGGATAACGCTGCATGCATTGCTCAACTTAAAGGAGGATACATCAAGGGAGATAGAACAAAGCACATTTCACCTAAATTATTCTTCACACATGAGCTACAAAAGAAGGGTGATATAGATGTGCATCAAATTCGATCATGTGATAATCTAGCCAGAATTTATTCACAAAGTCGCTACCAAATGCAACGTATCTGAAAACTTCTAAAAGGATTGGAATGTGTCGACTGAAAGACTTGTGACAACATTTCATCAAGAAGCAACGAATTCCTTTTGAGGGGAAGACTGTACTCTTTTTCCTTAGTCACGGTTTTTATCCCAATGGGTTTTTCCTGACAAAGTGTTAACGAGGCGGTCAATTAAGATATTTATGTAAAAGATATGTACTCTTTTTCCCTTCGTTAAGTTTTTCCCACTGGTTTTCTTAACAAGGTTTTTAATGAGATATTATCTTCTATAGTAGGAAATCAGGGGAAGTATTATGAAATGATTCCCTACTCTTCCTTCTCCTATACTTCTCCTACTCTTCCTTCTCCTACACTTCTCCCATCCATGAAGTCCTTTCTGCTTTCTCCTCTATATAAAGGAAAGCTGCTGAATGAAAAGAAGAGAGAAAATCATCTGAAGTTTTGTTTTCTATCTTTCTCTCTTGCTTCTCTCTAAATATTATTAGAACAATTATAAGAGTATATTTATACACTTTTGCTAAAGTTGTATAACATAATTCTATATATTATACATTTTACAATTATAATTCGAAATAAAAATTTATGACAATACATAACAAGTTTTTGTTTTTTAATATATAAACGATAAAAACTTCATTCAACAAATGTTTCAGGTTCAATATCAACATATAATTAAAATGAAGATTTACTGACACAGACTTTGTTGCACTACAATATCTGTCGTTATAGGCAAGAGGAAGAAGTTCAATTTGATGAAACAAAACCTATCGCTTATGGGTTGGGACTTGGGACTAATTAAATACGAACACCCCTCAACAAAGCCTATTGCATATGGACTAAATTTATATAAGACTCAACAAACAAACAATAAAACTAAAAACAAACCAAAACACTTACATCGCCAACTAGAAAAGACCAAACAACAAGCCCAACAAACCAAAGCCCACTCGAAGAGGCCCACCAGCAAACCTCCTCGCCAACAAACAAATACACCATATCACGTGCAAATAAGGATGTAAATCGAACCAAACATTTTAACTCAATTGAGCCTACCAACAAAGCAAGACTTCAATTAGATTAATAATATGATTCAAATCTAAGCATAAAAAATAGTTCGAATAAAGATACGAGTAGAATCTGAACAAGATTATACTCGATTCATTTAAGATTCAAACTACTCAATTTTCGATTATGATTCGATACATACTCAATTAGATACTCGATACATTCTCTTATAATATACACAAAGTTAAATCAAATTAGGATAATTAATAATTAATAATTATTTTATTTTTATTTTTAATTGAGATTTTATATTTGTAAAATGTAATAGTAAATATATTTTCTCATTTCTAAGTAAAATAATAAATTCAATTTATAATTATATTTATTATAAAGCTAGCTAGTTATTATGCGAGGACTCGAATTCGAAGCTCATGAGTAGTTTAAATATAATTCGATTCGAGTCGAATAAATTCGAGTAATGAATATTCGAGTCAAATCGAATCTGAGTAAAATTTTTCAAATACAATTTGAATCCGAGTCAATTCGAGTATGAATTTAACTTTTTGAGTCAAGTTCGAATATCTCTCTATTCGGTTCAATTCGACTCGTTTACACCATTACGTGCAAACCTACAAAGGAAAAAAAATTCAAGAAAACCTCAACCTATAAGTTTATTATATATACACACACACACACACACACATGTGGTCCCCTTCTTCAACGAACCTTAAATAGCGAATCAAAAGTGAACCTACTATAACGACGATTTTTTTCCGTCGCTATAACATACAAAACTAATGACATAGCGGTTTGTTTTTGATTCGTTGGATAAAGGGACCGTATATAATATAATATATATATATATATATATGTATATATATATATATATATATATATCTGGTCGGGATCTTAAAATCACCCATTATTATTCACTCACTGTACTTTCCTTTTTGACGGACTACGTGATGATTTATTAAATACAACCATCGTCTATACTTTTAAGCGACGCTATATGTTGTCAAAATCATTAAAAGTATAGAGCAACATTTACTATCAGATAACCGTCATCCAGTGAGTCACGTCCGCTAAAAAGGGGGTGAGGTGAAGTTGGATAATGAAATGAAACTTAAGATCCTGACTCTCTTCTCTCTCTCTCTCTATATATATATATATATATATATATATATATATATATAAGTATTTTGGTAAAGATTAATGTTTAGAACAAATTCTAAGAATAATTAAGAGAATTCAAATAAAATTTAATGGATTATTTTTGTTTTTATTGGGGTACATAAGCCTAAAAGAGCTAGTCTCTTTATAATGTTGGAAGTCTTAATTTTATTTTATCTTAAATGGTGTTTTAAATAATATGCTATTATTATATGAATTGAATAAATATCTTATAATTTATCTTATCCTACAATACTATTTGATTTATTTAATATCATACTTATAATTTGAGATGCATTTTATCGAAACAAAAAATTTAAAACCCAAATATTACTACCTAAATATATAAATCATACATTCTTTAATAGATTATAATTTATTCACCAAGTCGGCCAGTTTTATTGTTTTAGAAAGTTAATCTTATCTCGAAGGGTGTGAAATAAACAAGCATTGACTTGTTCTATAAAAAGACGTAATAAAATCCAAACTCTATCATATCATGTAATAAGTCAAAAAGGTAAAAGGTTGTGTTGTAATTACTAATTTAGTCATGCACATGTATCCATGGCCGTAACATATGCAGGCAGCCACAACCACAAGTCACAATTTAAAGTGAACGCATTTTGTCGCACACACGGAAATGCTTTTATCTTATTTACCCTCCCCTTTGAGATTAATTTTATTTGTTTATTATATTATTCTCTCTACATTACAAAACAAATCTAGCTTAATTGACTTTCCTCCTAACTAATTTGTGTAGTTTTAGAACTTGAATCACGATATTAATTTATTTTAGTTTTATTTTCATGTATATTGTATGGTCATGCTTTTTCAAGTAAAATGCATTGATGATATTCTGTAACAAAAATAAAATAGTATACATTAATTAATAGTTATATTATACTTATTAGATAAAAGAATATAATATTATGTCTGAATTAAAATTACTTAATAAATACGATGACATAAACTTATGTCATCGTGTTTATTAAATAGTTTTATAACTATATTCTTTAGGATTGAGTTTTCATTTTAATTTTTTATTATTATAAATGTTATGCAAAATTATATCAATTTTATTGAAATTATTATATAATCATATCTTAGCTAATTTGGTTAAAGCATGCCTTAAGTTTCATATATATATATATATATATATATATATATATATATATATATATAAAAAATTTATTTTTCAAAAATTCTACAAAATTACAAATAAATATCAATAATAATAACTAGCCCATCGATAATACTTGTATTCCAAATAGATTAAAGGAGCTATATAACTAATGATTGTTGGGGTTGTTTTTTGGGCTTACCTTTATCAGGAGGTGCCACCTTGGTTTCATCAAGATCGTGAGGCACTTTACTTGAGGATCATCACTGTACAATTCTAGAGCAAAATATTAGTAGCGAATCATATATCGGATATATTCTCAATATCATTCTAAGACTAGTGACACTTCTGTGAGCGGACTTCAGCTTCACCCTCTAGATTTCTTTTACTAATCTCTTTGGATTAACATCCTTAATTACTCATAGATGAGCCCTTATGTTTTCTGTCAAGGAACATTATATACCCAGATTTGTCATACCTCAGGGTTTGCTCTCGCCCTGGGTTCCATCACTTATGAGGGATTGCCCCCATAAGCATATATATATATATGTGTCTTTGGTTCATGCCAAACCATTCCATCACTTGTAGAGGATTGGCTTACAAGCCCGTGTCTTGGGTAGTTAATGCCTAGCCATTCATGAATCATTAGGGGTTTCCCCCCATGAAGCAATGTCTTGGGGGGTTTCCCTAGATATCACTTATAGCTAGGAGAGTGCCCTATAAGCCAGTATTTGGGAATGGAGTCCCAGCCTCACCTTAACATTTATGGGTGATCAGTCCATGAAAGCTTGGTACGTATATAGAATTATCGATACAGGTTTATAGGGTTATCAAGTGTTCACATTTCCCCTTCTTTTAGGAAGGATAGGTTTTCTAGGGACATTGTCTCTTTCGGTAGGTTCTTAGGGTAAGGCCCAAGATATATTATAGGTTTATATATCTTTCTTCCTTTGGAGACTTTGCATTAAGGTTCAATTAAGATACATTTCATCAATGTTGATTTCCCTAGGATAACTTAGCCCTGTATATATATATAAGGTTCCTTTAAGATAGGTTTCATTAAGATCAATGTCCCTAGGGCATCATCTCAACCCTGGACAGATAAGGTTTCTTTCTACCATAATCTAACATTCAATTCTTATGAGTTGTCACTTTTTCATTGGCTCCCGTGGGTGCCCATTTTTGGGTACCAACAATAATTAATGAAAATTTATTTAATTTGTTTTAAGATATTTAATGTTATAATTATTATTATTTATTAATGTATATTAAAATAATTTGTGGCTTACACAAGAATTAAACTAGTTAATTATTATATTAGTCAAAATCAAATAATGTCTTTAGACGCTAGCTAGGTCCTCCAAGGTCTCAATCAGTTTGGTCACCACAAGAAGACATGCATAGACAACGTTAATAAATTAATAAAAATAATAATAATATCACATATAATGGTGGTTCATATATAATACTCATATACATATATTATGTGGACTCCACATATTGATGGAGATCCACCGTATGCATGTGTGTTTATATAAATATGATCGTTTTTTATGTGATATATAGTAGCATTGTTGTATTAATAATGATTCATGCATGTATACTTATCCTACACAAAGGAACAAAACCAAAGGAATGCTGCCAACAAAAAATAATATATATATATATATATATATATATATATATATATACGTATTAATAAAATGATACATGCATATATACTTATACACAAAGGAACAAAACCAAAGGAATGCTGGCAACAGTACATACATATATATATATATATATATATATATATATATAGTTGCATCAAATCCACAAAAGTCCCCCTTCGCTTTCCCTAGCATCAGCAGCAGCAGCATCTTGTCTTCACAACTATCAAAACCTCTCTTTATCAGGCATTCACACCAGTATATATAGGTAATAAACTCTTTCAAAAATTTATCAAATTGAAGTAACTCGGTTGTAAATTAAAATATGAACGATATATATATATATATATATATATATATATCATTCAAAAACGCACGATACTTTCCTGTGGGCAGGCAGGCAGTTCATACATACATTCTGTCACAAACCCTACCCTACACTTGTCGGTCAGCTCTCTTCTCACTTTATTCTCTTAATTCCATTTTATTCTATACTCTTCCTGCTTTAAGAAAAAGTTTTATTAAAATTTTAAATATTAAGTAATATGTATTTGTTCTTAATTTGCATGCCCTTAAAAAATAAAAAGTTATTACTTTATTCATGTGGTACGGTAATAAATTTATGATGAAAAACTTGAAGGAAATTGTGTACGTTATTTATACTACTAATATCACTGATTAGTGAATTATTTTACAAAAAAAATAAAATTAATGATGTACAAACTTCTTTTTCTTTAAATATCAATGTATGACAGTAGTAGTAGTAGTAGTGTAGACCATGCACAAAGCTGATTCCCTAATCAATGATCAGCTATTTATTTAGCACAATTAGTGATGTGTATGAGTATATTTATACATGAAACCTGAGGGAAACAACCTTCAATATATTGTTGAAACTCATCGATCTCAATTCGATTCTATTTGAGTTGTGAGAATTGGTTTTGATATTGCACAATATACTACATGAGACTAATAAATAGAATTAAAGTTATAGTTAACAATTCAAAAAAATATGAAAAAATTACCCATAATCACGAGCTCGAGAGCTCAATTAGACTAATGGGCCCGTATACGATAAATTAATACTCCTCTTATTCATATTAAATGCCTTTTTTTTAGAGTTTCATTTTATTGATATAAATTATGGTTTTGGAATCACTATCTTGATATTACTTATTTATTTTTTCTAATTTACCCTCTATTTAATATGCTTAGTAAATGCAATTCCATGGACCATTGTGGAGAGAAATAATTAATTAGATATATGAAAAAGATATTTAATGTTATTTTTTTTGAAGGACTTATTTAGAAAAAGGCATTTTGGATGAATAGGAGGAGTATTACATTAAATATTATTACAATTATACTCCAAAATTTGTACACAAACTTTCTAACCCGTACAGTCCTCAAAAGATTATGCATTACGTCATGATTAAGTCATAAAATGAATGTTTATTAACATATATATATATATATTAAATCATGATGTAATGCTAAGCATATTAAATAGAGGGTAAATTAGGAAAAAAATAGTGCAATATTGCATAGGGATTCCAAAATAATTAAAACAAATATAGTTAGATAACTTAAAATTGAATTCTTTAACTAATTAACCCCTCTACGCTACTTAGTGGAGACGACGACCATGTTCGACTCTTATTCAATTCCCCCTTAATTAATTATGTAATAAATTCTTATTAGTAAAACAATTAAAACTTAATTGAATATCTATGACTAATGTAATGGCGTACATAAAAGAAACAAAGAGAAATTAATTAACTGATCAATGCATACAAAAAAAAAAAAAATTAAAGGCCACGGGGTTGCATTTTGGTGATTCCACAAGATTATCATGACTCTATATATCGGTTATGGGCAGCAAGCTAGGCTATATATGGTACTCCAATTAAGGTGGTAGGTCATGATCATCAGTATAAGGTAAGGGCATAGCTTCCTCTTCAATTATTCTAAGCATGTGGTGAACGGCACCTGCTATGTCATCTGCTGAATTGAGTTGGCATCCTTCTTCCACCTGCAGTATAAAAAAAAATTCAATTTTTAGTATACTTTTGAATATTTTCTAAAATCACTAGAAAAGATATATATATAGATGTAGTCCTTTTCTTTCATTTTCCCTTTAGAAACAATCTAATGAGCAATGACATATACCTAAAATGCTGTCCCATACCTCTGTACACAAACACCAACATATATATATATATATATATATATATATATATATATATATATATACTAGCTAGAGTAAATGTTGATCCCCCCAATGCTTCAAGTACTGAACCTAAAAAGTTACCAACTAAAGCAATGGTATATATTTTCTTTAAAATTCATCTTAATATATATATAAAACCACCCCAAAAACAAAATAGTTACTCTTTCGGACGAAAATCAATCATACGTACGTGAGGCATTGCATATTTAATTTGCATGTCAAGTAAACTAAGTGGTCGAAAAAGAAAATTAATTTATGCCTTTCGCAGTCCAATAAAGTTTATAATATCAACGTGAGTCTGTGACTTTTAAAAATAATTGTAACAGGTTTTGATGGATATATAGGCTACCTACATTGAAACAAATAGTACAAAAATTCAACACAATATTATTGCTCCCTCCGCGACATATATATACTTGTCAGATTTTTATCATACCAAACAACTATAATATATATATATATATATATATATATATATATATATATATGAAGTTTTTACAATTGTAATTCAATTATCACGTTAACTAAGTAAACAGTAAATATAAGGGTAAAACAAACACAATATTATTAGTTTTAAGTGGTACTTGATTACTTAAAAGGAGCTGATAATTTTAGTTCAATTTTACTATTATAGCGCAATTGACACGTTAAATAATTGTACTATGTTCATTAAAATTTGTACTACGTTGAACTGGAAACGGTAAAAGCTACCCTGAAAATATAATTTTTTAAACTTTAGGGACAACTTCAAAACTAAAGTAAATTTCGAGGGTAAAAATTATATGCATAACTGTGTTATTTTGAATGATATTGTGCATAATAATTCAAATGAAAAGTACTAGTACCAATGTACCATGTATAAAGTAGATTCTTGCATTCTATAGTCCTTTTCATCCGTAAAAGTTTGCATGAATTACTGTACAACAAACAAATAGTTTTATATACACATCATCTATATATGTATAAAGGTAGCTAGACATGCATAGTATTATTACCTTTGTACTGATGGAGTAGAGAACCAATGGGTCCAAGGTGGTGACGTTGAGGTGTAGTATGGTGAGATAAAGGTTGTGAAAAGCAGCAACCAATTTAGAGAGCTGGCGTAGCCGTTTTGGTGATAAAACACGAATATTAGCATGGGTTTCAACCAAGGTGACTTCAATCTCTGCAATTCCTCCATTATTACTACACCTATAATTGTAGAACTTGTTTGGAGTACTTTGAGTGGAGCAGCTGCTCATGTAATATTGAGGTTGTGCAAAAAATTGTGCAAAAGGAGTTGCTGAGGAGCAGCCTGCACTTAATAATGTCGCCCTCTCGATTCCTTCGAATCTCCGGCCTTCTTCTTCCAATAGTTGGAACTTTTGAGCTTCAAGGGATTGTAGGATGTGCTCAAGTTCCTTCACAAAATCTATAGCACCACCAACTATTGAAGCTTGATCACCCTATAGAAACCATATAATTTTTTTAAATTCAGGGTTAGTTAATATATAGTTAATACATATATCCTTATTTGCTTAATTATAGGGTTTGAGGTCAGGTTGAGTTTATGATGAACCTCTCCACACATCACACTATTTTCACTACAATAAAGTGGTAAAATTATTTTCAGCCTTGTCTAATGAAAGATTAAAAAAAACTAGTTTGGAAAAAACCCTAATTAATATTTTATAGGCTTGGAATTTGTAGTTGGATACTCCCTCTATTTCACAAAACAGAGTCTAAGTTGGATTTTTTGAATTAAAGTTGAAAACCCTATAATTTAAATTGATGTGAGTTTTGATTGTTTTTTTTTATTAGTTAATAGAAGTACTTTTTAAAGTAGTTTACTTTATTTAAGTTTATATGGACTAATTAAAATCAACAATTTATATTTTAATTAATGGTTAGGGAATTAATGACTTGAAAGGTTAAATTCAAACTCGTGGAATGGAGATAATATCATTTAATTATAACATAGTTTTTATTATTTAAGGAAGACTCTTGGTTGGTTATACTAGCTATATAAAGTTATTTCAAGGCCATTACCATGTCTTAACCTATATATGAAAAATTAACAAAGAGTAGTAGTTAAGTTTTTTTTTTTGAATAGTTAGGTTGTGAATAATTACTTTGGATATTAATAAACACTGATAGGCCTCAAATTTTTAACTAGATATCACTTGTAACATTCATAGTATTAATAATTTAAGGTGAACTATTGATTGGTTATTTGCTTTAGCTGAATCAGGTAATTTCCTAGCCCTACAAGTACATCTGATAAATTGACACAGAATATATTAGCCAGTAATAAAAGAACATAATATTGTAGTGAAGTTGGAGTATTAAACAGCTAATTAAGTTGCAATTTCCCATTATATAGAACACATAATCATTATCTTGACTAGTCCAAACATTTAAACCTGCTTTAATTATAAGCCGAATTTTAGTCTAATTAAGTTTCAAATTCAAGTTTAATTTTCTTGTTTAATTAATCATATAAAAATGAATACAAAGGTAAGAAAAACAAACCCTTTGAACGTAAGATTCAGGCATGAGAGACCGTAAGACAGCAAGGTGTTCATTCATCTGCTTCCGGCGATTCCGTTCCACTGTAATGTGAGTCATTCTTTGTGTCTCAGCTTCTTCCTTGTTCTTGCATACTTTTGGCCGTCTTCTCCTTTTCTTCCGCCCTTGCACCGCCAAGTTCTGCCGCCTATCCGCTGTTTCCGGCCCAACTGAGCTGCGTTGGGGAGTCACTAAAGAAGCACCATTGAGAGAATCAGCAAAATATTCATGTTTTTCCAACAGGAAATTTGTATCTGAAGAGTCATTGCAGCTATATGGAGTTGCAGAAATGGTGTCATATATGATGAAGTCCAACATTTCAGTAGAAGAAAGTGCTTCCGTGGCCATTTCTCTCTTGTTATCTTGTAATGATTTTACAGGCCAATATTATCATTTTATAGAAATACCAAAGATATTGAACTTATGGTAGAGATGGCTTCTTTTTTACTCTCTCACATTTTAATTTGTAGCAGAAAAAGCACAACACCTTTATTACTGTAGTCTCACGTGCACCATACAATATCCCAAATTCTAACCCTTCATTTTAACCTCACCCTCCTTTCTTTCTTTGTCACTGTTTCTTGTTTTTGTTTTCCTTCCCAGTTTTCTTAGATGCTATCAAGCACACTGCCATAGTCTGTAACCAAGAGTGGTGGGGGACCCAGATCTATATACGAATTAGCATAAAAACAACATAACAAGCTGTGCAAAAGCTACTCTTTCACGTTCAAATTTTGACTTGGAGTTTGCAAAAAGGGTCTGCCTCAACTTTCACTGATGTTCTCATTTCCATTTTTATATCAATTCCCTCCCTACCTACATAATAATAATAATAATATTAGATCAATATATACTTGTAAAAATTTAAGAAAAATGATATATATTCGAATGTTTACTTTTATTTTTTTATTGTAAGTATTAGCCGTAATTCTTTTAGAAAGACGTATAATAAGTGGAGTGCTCTATTAAATTCTACATATTGATATGTTTCGCAATTATAATTCTAACATACATTTATTACAATACATAACAAAACTCGTCGTCTAATGAGTTAAAAATTTTAGGTCTTCAATTCCATTATCATTCATTTTCTTCACAGATCCAATGGTGAATGTTGGTGCCTGCCTCTGACACAACCAGTCACATACAATAGATCACTTCATCAGCAGTAATTTTAATCATGAAAGGAATTTAATTAGCTAGGAAATAAACCCAGAAAATTATAAAGATTAAAATCGCTTAAGATGTAACTTCGCATACATAAACAGAAGGAAAGTAAAACTACTTGTTTCAATACTTAGATGATAATCCATCCATCCTGCCCAATGATGGAAGGGACTTTGTTGTCATTTTCTTATGTAATTATTACAGATATTATAGAAAGGGCCTATCATATTGTATAATTTTAGCCCCAAAAAAAATCATATTGTTCAGTACTAGACATGTTGCCCATGATTTTTTTAGTTTTCTTTTTGGCTTTCAAGTTACCAATGATTACACAAGACAACCTCCTTGATTCGTCAAAAAAAAATTATTATTTTTTGTATATATAAACTTTTAAAGATTGATGTGTTTACAGTTTATAGACGGGTGAGTCCATAATTCTGGGCATGGCCAAAAATTTCCGAGAATCATATCATACCAATAAACATTACAGACCCATGCATTCGCCTCGACCAGGGTCATATATATCACCTTCCGATATGGCAGGCTCTCCAACTACTGCCCAGGCATTTAGATTAATTTATCCTGCGTCCGCCATCTCGGGAAAGGACCAGCAATAGCTTCACAAACTCAATAATACTACTACTACATTTCATATCTGAATAATTAAGGAGTGTTCAAAACATAAAAAAAACCGCAACGACATTAATTTTTATGTAGCAGAACAGAATTTGAATCCGATAATCTGAATAAAACATCGATCATCCAATCACAACTTTTGACCATAAAAATAACACAGAGAGCTAGAGAAATCGTTTTCTAGTACTACGTGCTGTGCTGGGATTCCTTACCCACATTTTCAACGACACAAGGGGCTGAAAAGGTTAATTCTTATATATATATATATATATATATAAGACCCAACAAAAGCAATAAGATTTGTTCGCTTCTTTTCGCGAAATGAATAATATGTTGTAATAAAGGTTTTGACACATTACTTGCATGATTTGAAATAGAAACAACATATTTATTGCTTTTGACCCGTAAATGGGTTAGGGGGTTGAAGATGATGATTTTTTGAAAATTTTATTTTTAAGACTTATTTTTATTATTTAAATGTGACTTTTATTGTATTAAATAAACATTAAAACTCATCATGGATACACATGGATCCGTTCATCTCACGTGTATCTGTTTATTTGTTTCCATGTCATTTTCTTAGATAATTGTTTTTAAAATGTCATGTAAGTAATAAATAAACTGAATTTAACAGAATAGTGTGATCTTAAAATCTAATTAGTTCAATATATTAATTACATGTTTTCAAAATTCAGTTGTGTAATATTTAAAAGTAGACAATAATACCCCACAATAGGATAACACCCCACATAAAAGCTAGAGAGAAAATATATATATAGGAAACAGGGAAGTGTTGGTTATCTGGCGATGATGAGTGATGAGAGTGGTGGTGGTTGATTGGACCACGGTCCAAACTGTCAGAGAGTCTTTGGAGGGCCAGTGAATCCATGTGACGACCTAGCTACTACATGAGTCTTCATCAAGTGTATATTATCTACATTCAAAACCCCAATCCATTTCTTATCTTTTGGCCCCTCAATCTGCTAATGGCTTTGTCTTCATTTTCTCTTTCGTACCGGTCTCTGTATGCAACCTATTCACAAAATCTATGGACAAAATACAAGTACATGGACATGAGTTGTGCTGCACATTATTCATAGGTCATACATACATAACATGGCCATGGCCATGTGTGTATCTACAAGAATCATCATGCAAATGCATTGTGCAGGTTCTAAGGGGACCATGAGTTTTATGTAATATTATTCATTTTGATATATTGTATTGGGAAAAAATAATCCTGAATTCGGAAACTTTTCCCATTTCATCCATACAAAATTACAACTACAACCGCCGACGCGTTCGGACTAACTTTGCAATTCTGTTAATAAGATGCGGCCTAACCAAATTTTCAATATATAATAGATCTACTACACTACGGTTTACCAAAATTTTAACTTTAACACCATAAAAATCCGCAACTCCAGCTAAAATAAATAACAGGGACTGCGGAAACAAACAGGGTATCCATAGACAAGTTCACCAACCCTGTCATCAAATTTGCCTGCACGAGTGATTTGAGATTTGAGTTAGAAAGAAAGGTGTATCTCTTTTTAACTGATTTCAAAAGGAAATATCGCTAACCATTCAAGTCATAACAACATTATCTTGATTGAAAGGGAATACACAACCAATAAGACTTCAGAACACCAAATCAAGAAAATAATCATTCAAACACAGCCAGTTTTGGGAATGCAACAGACACTGTAAACTTATCCCATTCTCCTTTATAATTGCTCATCATGGCAACCCTTCTTTGGCTCATGTCAATCCGTGAGATGCATGTATGCATACAGTTCTTGGATTATTCTGAAAACAATTAACTATATAAGATATAACATTGATCGTGACAATAGAAGCCATAATTGGTTGACTCACAACCCACACAAAAAAGTAAGATATAAGAATGCTGTCTAATCCACTATCCTTAAATGAGAAGAACCTGTAGGTTTAACACCAATACATTAGTAACATAAGCCAGGTTGCACTGCAAAAGTATCTTCAATTAGTTTTAGGATACATTCATAGTCCAATTCTAATGCTACTCATAGATATCCCATTTATCAGAAAACCAAATATAGCAACATGTCTAGAAACAAAGTTAATAGCCAGCACCAAAAAAAAAACTATGGGGGGTGGGGGAGGGGAGTCACCTTGCTGTTGAATTGAAAAAAAAAACAATAAACAAGAAAAACAAAACAAAACAAAAATGTGCAGATCTCCATATAAAGTTATACCAGAACAGAAGAGCAAGAATCCAAACTCTAATTCTCGACCATTTATTTGGTCCCGTTGCAGTAGAATGATTTCCGAAGAAAAGACAACTGTCCAGCTGGACATCAACAAGATACATGCCCCAGTATCCTGAGGAAGGAAAATGAGAAACACAAAGATCAACTTCTTGATATAATTTTATTATCAAGCGCCGATTTAGCACCTATTAATCTTTGACTAACATAGTCGGACCTAATTGGCTACATACAGCTAGACCTGAATTCTTAACTATTTCCTCTGAGGTCATTCTATCAGTTTTAGGTTTTGAATCTTGAGTACAGATTAATTGTTTTTCTAATAAACAATAATAATTTACTAAAGCAGAGTCAAAAAAGGTGCAACCCACAATATAGACAACTTATGAGAAACTTTAAGTTGCCTACCAGAATCTGGAAACAGGAAATAGCATAAATGCACACCAAAACATGCAAGTCAAGATGCCCACCCAAGTCACTCAAAAAGTTAAACAGAAAATCCACCCCAATCAATACAAACCAGAAATGCTGGATCATCAATCCTAAATACCTGATTCACCCCATACAAACAAAAAAAGAGAGCCAAATCCTTTCCAAGAGTCGGCTGCTCCTTTTAAACAACCAATGCTAGCATAGGCACAAAGGAAAAATATTCCATTTTTTCCATTGAATATACATAGAACATAGGACTACTTCTGTGTTTATCTTCTAACATGTTACAATTTCCCTCCACTTTTACCCCTAACCTAAATATTAACAAATCTTCAGGAACTTGATTTGGCTTAACAGATGAAGAAAAAAGTAACAAAAGATTTTCCGGACAGAAAATTATGAAGTGGAACAAAGATGTGCCACATTCCACAAACAACGATCCTGTATAATGATTGTGGTACACTTGACCATTACATAAACTACAGATTTATGAAAGATATCTGATCTGGCAAGCCCACAATAACCCTGAGATGCAAATATCACAAACTTTACCTATCAAAAATCCTAAAACATCAAAAGGAAGTTGCTATAACGTATCTAAAAAAATAAAAATGGAAGTTTTAATGCTTCGCCTATTTACCTTATGATAATAAACTCTCTCAAATGAGTCAAAGAGATACCAACCATCATAATTCATAAATAGTTCTTAAATGAGTAGTCAAATTTAAGGATCAAACAAAATAGTAACCCTTTATTATTACAACTGATTATAGTGACCTTTGAGTCTTTCTCACCAAATATACTATAGATCCCTTTTTTGTTTTGGCTAATGATGTTTGCTCCCTTTTTTCAGACAGCAGGTACACATTTAACCCATGCATCAAGCAAACTTGATACCCTAAATCAAAGAAGGAGAAAAATTCTCAGCTGTATTTACCAAATGGACACTATCTTTCTCAAAAATAAGCACTCAATTATAACTAAAGGAAGGGTACCTGTTAGTATTAATGAACCTAGAATCCCGCTGTAACTTGGGGGAATGTTAACTATTGATGTTAGGATAGATAAGGCGGCAAGTGTAAAAAAGAATTTCCACTGCAATCCATATTCCCCCACATGAACCTACACGGAGAAAAGTAACTAGAATTAAGTATAAAAAGTAGAGAGAGAAAACAATTTAAACCATGTACCCTCAAAAGACATTGATATACAATACCTTATTGTGGTGCAGTGGATACTTCAGTATACATAAGAAACATTATCCACAGAAGAAAAAATGCAAGTTTTCATTAGCCGACTTCCTACCAAAAATATATTCATCAAATAAAAGCATTGGAATGAAAATAAATTAGAATTCACAATGTAAGAAGATATTCTTGGCATGTATCAATATTGATCTTTTCTACTTACAAGTAAGAAGTGACATCTAGAAATATCAGTAGACAGACAGACCTGTAAGGAATTTTTAATATAACAAAAGTCGGCACAATTGCTATTCTATTCTCACATTATTGAACTTAAAATTACTCCCTCCGTCCACCAAAGGATGGCATAAGTACCAAAAATATTGTCTCCAAATTCCAAAGAATGACTCAAGTACATAATTTTGTATTACAAAGACATAAAAACCCTCAAAGTAACAGTACTACTATATCACATCCTTGTCTAATAATGAAGTGTGCCTACTAGTTTACCGCGGAGTATAAGACCATATGTTGAGTTATGGGCTGAAGGTTCTGACTATGATTGCCATCTTTAACCATTTAATGATACTGTCATGCATATACTTCAGTCGTGTTTTTTTAGGTTACTTCGATGTTTGCTTGATAGCTATGTGGTGAGATATTTTCTTACACCACAAACCTCCATTATTATTTGTGGTGACGTATTTGGTGGAAGCAAATCCAAAATCACATTGTTGAGTTCACTCTTTATTTGACCAAATGAAGTGACCTTGCAAATGGTGGTGACTCACCATCTTTCTCTTCAAGATTTTCATGTACTTTGCTATCTTTTGGTGACTAATATCGGCAAAAGAAAAGAGAAGACCAAAACAAGAGGCCATGTGCTGGTGGAAGGAGATTATATATCTATATATATATATGAGTGATGTGGCAAGCTTATTGGTTTTTGTTTTCCCTAATTTAAGGAAACTTGCTCTCATGATTGTAGTATAAAAATAGTCCAAGGCTGCCATGTGAAACACACTAAGATGAGAGTTGGATATTAAGAGAGATAGAAATTGAGGTAGAGAAAAAAAATAGAAAGAGAGAAAAATAATCAGTGGGTTTATTTTTCTTAGATAAAAAGGTTTGTGTTCTTCAATATTTTTCATAGTGGATTTCTAAATTCTCTCCCTATGGTTTTTCACGTAAAATTCTTGTTATTTTTTTTATTTCATACAATATTGTGTTGTGTAATCTCATAGTGTGTTTGTGTGCTTGATTTCATAATAATTGGTATTAGAGCTTGGTTCAATCTTCTTGCAAGTCACAAATACGAAGATGAAATGCACATATTGAGTCATTTGACGTGAAGTCAAATTTCAGTATTTGGCATAGTATTGTCAAAGATGTGTTGGTTCAATAGGGACTAGCTAAGGCACTTGATGGGAAAGAGATGAAACCAACAACTATGACAGATGAAAAATAGATCGATCTTGAAGCAAAGGTCGTGGCAATAATCAGATTGAGTTTGGCACCACTGAACAAATATTAACAAAAACGTCTCTGAAAGACTTGTGGGAGAAACTTGATAAAGTTTATAAGTCGAAATCACTATCAAATCGGTAATATTTGAAGAAGAAATTGTACATATTTCGGATGGAAGAAGATTCATATTTGACCAATCATATTAATGAGTTTAATAAATTGGTGACCCAGCTGACGAATATAGATGTGAAGCTGGACGGAGAAGATAAAATTTTATTGCTTCTTGTCTCTCTACCAGATTCATACTCAACTCTCTAAACTACTCTCCTTATAAGGAAGGAAAAGCTCGCACTTGACGATGCAATGTCAGCTGTCTTGGACAAAGATAAGTTCAGTAACACTACTTCTACAGATTAATGAGACAGTCTTTTTGTATCTTCAGATGGACTTGACAGGGGTCCTAATCGGAAGAAGAATTCCAGCAAGGAACGAGAAAAATCTCAGTCGAGATCAGGCAAGAAATCTCAGGGTGTTATTATTGCCACGAGAAGGGAAACTACAAAATCCGTGTCCATTGTACAACGAGAACAAAAAGAAAGGTAAGCAAACTGAAAATTTTGCTAAGGTTGTTGAGCAAGCGGATGTTAACAATGGAGAGTTGTACACAGTGACAAATAATAAAGCTTTACAAAGCAATTTTTTTATCTGTTAAAGACAGTAGCAACATTACAGATTGGTACTTGGATTCCGATTGTTCTTTTCATGTCCCTTCACAGGGATTAGTATGATACTTTTACACCCTGCAATGGTGGCACCGTGCTATTAGATGACAATGCATTCTGCAAATTTCCTAGGAAAGACACCTTCAAAGTTAAAATGTTTGACAAAGTTGTCAAAACATTGGGTGATGTAAGGTATATTCCAGAATTAAAAATAGTTTACTATAGATTGGATTACTCGACTCTATGGATTGTAGTATCTTAGTCAGAGATGGTGTCATTAAAATTACTAAGGGATCGATGGTAATTATGAAGGGTCTGAAAAAGAAGCACTTTCTACAGGTTGATAGGGGACACAGTTGTTGGTGGAGCAACAATTTCTGTGCAGAATAATTCTAACAGTGATAACACAATTATGGCACATGCGACTTCGTCACTTGAGTGAAGGTGAAATGAAAGAACTTCACAAAAAATAGTTGTTAAAAGGTGTCAAAACGTGTAGTTTGAAATTTTGTAACTTTTGTGTGTACAATAAACAAAGAAGAGTTAGCTTCAAGGGCACGGGTAAGGATGTGCTTGATTATGTACATTCAGATTTGTAGGATCCGATCAGACATACCTCAATGGGTGGAGCCCATTATTTTATCAACTTCATAGATGACTATTCCAAAAAGGTGTGGGTGTATTATGAAGCAGAATTTCGAAGTTTTCAGAATCTTTAAGCAATGGAAAGCTAAAATAGAAAAGCAGACTGGAAAGAAGTTGAAATATTTCAGATATGATAAATGGCATTAGAGAACAAGGATAGGCCATTCCTACAGTTCTGTCAAATGAAAGTGTCACCAGGCACTTATCAATTAAAAGAACTCCAGAGCAGAATGGGGGTTGCATAGAGGATGAACAAAACTCTATTGTAACACACCAGATGTGTGAGGTTGAATGCATGCTTGCCCAAGAGTTATTGGGCTGAGGCAATCAACACGGCTTGTTATCTGATAAATTGATCTCCTTCAACTGGAATTGATAACAAAATTCCTAAGGAGGTATGGTCTGAAAAACTAGTTAATTTTTCTGTAATGAAAATCTTTGGTTGTCCAGCTTATGTGCATCTGCTAGTCGAGGAACGACAGTCCAAACTAATCCAAGGTCAAAAAAGTGTATTTTGGTTGGATATGAAGACGGAGTCGAGCGATACAGGCTATGAGATCCAGTATCAACAACAAAGATGTAGTGTTCAATGAGAAACGCATGTTGAACAAGTCTGAGAAAGAAGAATCTGCAATAAATGAGCTACAAAAGCACTCAGTTGAGGTGGAGCTTCCGGAAGAGACAAAAGAATTTGAAGTGATTGAAAATGATCATCATTCAGATCACTAGGAGGTGTTCTATAATCTTGTCAAAGATCGGAAAAGGCGAGTCAACAAACAAGTACAGAGATATGGGCTTGAGAACATGGTTCCCTTTGCCTTGATTGCTGGTAGTGGAGATCTAATTTGCTATCAGGAGGTTATTCAGTCTGAGGAGAATGATAAATGGGTGATAGCGATAGCAGAAAAGATGAAATCTCTACAGAAAAACCAGATTTGGGAGTCAGTTAAACTTCCAAAGGGGTCTAAGGCTATTGGATGCAATTGTGTATTCAGAAAAAAAGGAAGCTCAAACAGATAAAGAAAATGAAAGATTCAAGGTCAGGTTGGTGGAAAAGAGATTCTCTCATAGGAAGAGAATTGACTACAATAAGATATTCTTACTAGTTGTGAAACATACGTCGATTCGGTTGATCTTATCTATCATAGCATCACAGGGAATAGAGTTAGAACAGCTTGATGTGAAGACATCTTTTTTTAATGGTGATCTAGAAGAAAAGATGTACATGAAGTAACCTGAGGAATTTATTGAACCAGAAAAATAAGAATTAGTTTGCAGCTTAAAGAAGTCTCCATACGGTTTGAAATAGTCCACGAGATAGTGGTAAATGTGGTTTAACAGCTTCATGGTGGCTTTCATATTTCATATTGTTTGATGATGATTCTCTAATATTGCTGACTTTGGGAAGAATAAGTATGTTTCATAAATACACCATGTTAAAATTCTTTATGAAATATTCTTACTGATATTAAATATATGTAAATTCTCGGTGAAGAGGATAGAAATAATAAAATTCAATTATCAGTTTTTTTAATATATATATATATATATATATATATATATATATAGTCCGGATCTTAAGTTCTTTACTTATCTAGCTCACCTACTACTCACCCCTTTTAGATTGGTCGACGATTCGGTCCGTCGCTATATATAAAATCGTCGTTTTAGATTTTAGCGACGGACCGAACATATAGTGATATATATAATCGTAAATCGCCTCAAATTAAGATTCTTGAAATGAAAGCGAGTAAAAATAAAGGTGAAACTTAAGATCCTGACTATATATATATATATATATATATATATATATATATATAAAAAAAACTTTAATTTTAAATTTTATTTTATCGCAAACAAAAACTAATATACCAAACTTAATATCAAAACAACAGCTTAATAACTCATCCAAAAAAAAAATTGAATGTCATGACATAACAAATTTAAAATTATTAATATGTACAAAAAATAAAATTAAAGTAACATTAAATTTTATAAAAAAAATTAAAAAGAGTACAATAAATACTAATATACATACCTCAGGGTGTTCTGAACAAGATTAAGAGAATAAAAGGAAGGATTGAGGAGATTTTAACTGTTTTTTCAAATGCTTATTCAGATTGAGAGATAACCTTACAGAAGAATCCGTAGCTGAAATGAACACAGATAGCAGGAATCCGGGATACGCCGAGACGGTGACTGAAATTTCCCGGGAAAATCACGAGCATCTCCAGCAATGTAAAAATTAGAATAAGAAGTAAAATATTTATGGGCTTGAAGTTCACTGAAATTAAATACTGAACAGTAAACGGCCCAATGGATACTACTTAACTAAACTAGGCTGACTAGCTTACCATATCTTGGTAAGCTTGATATCCATATTTGTGTGTGACAAGACTTAATTAAAATATTTTATTAATAAGAAAGAATAAAACAAAACAAGAGGGCACTTGAAATAAAATTACATTGAACGTCTTAAATTTGCTTGAACAAGAATTTGATTTATAATTCACATTAGAAAATGAGTTATATTTTTTCAAATAAAGAATTACTTCTCTCCGTCCCACAAAAGATGCTTTAAATATACTTTACACATAATTTAGTAAAATTAAAAGAATGAATATATAAATAAGTTATCATTTTATTCCTAATGAACTCCACGTAAGTAAATTAAATATTCTCTTTTTTTTCTCGACACTACTAGACTCTACTAAGTGTTTTTTACTTTTTAGGGTGAAATGTACTTTATCTGATATTTTACATTTGTGAGACAATTTTTTTTATGAGACAAAGAAAGTGCTTAACAATATACTCTCTCCTTTTAAATTAGATATACATTTTAACTTTTAAAACTATTTTCAAATTAATTGATGCACATACATTTAATTTTAGGTGATATAATTATTATAATTAATTGTATAATATATAATAAAATTATAAATCAAAAAATTTGTTTTATTCTAAACTTTTATGAGTTATACTCATTATGAAAATTAATATGAAATCTTTTGACCTCAAAAATTAAATTATATTTCTAATTTTTGAATAAATGAAGTATTTTCTAATAAGAATAAAAGAATATGTCTAAATATTACCTATTGCAAATTTCAGTATTCCTTTCGCAAGTTACTATAAAAGGATGCCACTTTTCGGGGATAGTGAGGGTATAATCAGGGATGACCGGCTGACCCCCCCCTCCCCCTCTACGAACTTATATCAAGTTTTTAAATTTGTCTAGGGCATGCTTAATTTGTCAAACCTTTTTATTTTGAATAATGCTAGAGACACAAACTATTTTATAAATATTTTATAAATTATTGATGTGACATACTCCATCTCAGCATATTGTGTGGGGTCAAAGACTACATTAAAATAATTTGTTGATGGAGTATACCCCATCAATAATTTATAAAATGTTTGTAACATAATTTGTGTATGTAGCATTACCCTTTTATTTTTTATAGAGTCCAATTAATTTGGGGATACGTAATACATTTACAAATGCCAACAAACTCAAAAAAAAAAAAAAAAAAAGGTTGAACCACACCTAAAACGAAACTAATTAATTATACATTGTTGACATCTCCGACAGATAACCCTGAGACCTCCCCAAAACCACCGTTGCCGGTGGTTCTTTTGCTTTTGAATTCCCCAAAGCTTGTGCAACTTCTAGTCAATTTATGCCCCCTTATTAGTTTGGCCCTCACATGTTCCGGTAATCTCAACGTAAACTTATCTTCCTCTTCTCTACTCCTAACTATTGAATGCCCTGTCGTTTTAGACCTTGTAAATTTTTCTGCCTTATCCTCCTCATCATCATCAATTTTCCCGGCCATGCCGAAAGCCACCGCCTTTCCTCTCTCCTCATTTCTCCTACTTTCATCCTCGTGATCATCTTTTATGGTTATGCTAACATGACTACCTTCTGATGACCCATCTTCATGTATCTCCTGCATGGGGATGGGGATATTTTCCGTTGTGTCGAGGCTCCTCCGGCAAACCGGGCATGATTTATGGGACTCGAGCCAAAGGTCGATACATTCTTCATGGAAAACATGATTACATGATGTTAAGAGCCGGAGAGTATCATCATCCAGAAACTCGCATAAACAAATAGCACATTCTAAGCCATATTTTTCCCTTCTGTATTCTTTGACACTTGAGTAAGTGAACGTGGGGAATGACTTTATTATTGAAGGATCAAGCCCCGGCGCAGCGGCTGCTCCGGCCGGACCAACTGGAGTACCGGAAGGGCTATGCCGGAGATGCAACGAGTATAGTAAATTTTGCATGAAACATCTACAAAAGTATATAGAGAAAAAACCAATGAAGAAAAATATAAGGAGAATAATAGTTAGAACTATGGTGACGGGTGGGGAGACGTATGCTTGCGGCTGTTGGTGGTTAGTAGCGTCCGTAGTAGACATTGCCGGAGGTAAAGTGGTCCGGGCCGGAGGAGGTGGAATCCGGCCTAAGGGTGTTTTTTAGTGCAATAACTAAAAGGATGGTGCAGAAAAAAGGAAGGGGTACCGCTGAGTGGTTTGAAGAAGAAATGAGAAAAAGAAGGATGGTTTGTAAAACGTTTGGGAGCATGGCTTAATTTGGAAATATTACGTGTCCAAGTTGGTTTCACACCTACGGTTAGAATCGAATTCATTGAGCGAGTCCTTGTGAGGAAGTGGAATCTCAACTTTAATAAAATTAAGGGTTAAATATATTATAACCCCTTTTAAAATTTTATATTAGTATACTCTAAGTACACTCGAGTAAACAAAATTGGCTCTAACCTGAGTGTTGATGTGTCATTGTCGTATTTTTATAATTTTTAACGTATTTTAATATATTTTATCATTAAAAAAAATTAATACATGTATATATTTATTAAATTCGTATAATTTGATTATAAAATTATAAAAAAAAATTAAAAACATCAAAAAACAATCTCACTCTCTCTCCTATTCACAAATCAAAAGGTCATAAATCTGTTCTTTTACAAACCCAATCTCACACACTCTCTATCTCCTATTCACAAATTAAAGGATCTGGTTAGTATGAAGTTTTTTTTTTTTTGTTAAGTTGGTCAATTGACCAATAAAATACTGACACACATAAACATCACTTGTGTGTCAATATTTTATTGGTCATTTGAACAACTTATCCCAAAATAAAGTTCATATTAACCAACTCCCAAATCAAAAGGTCACATATCTGCTCTTTTACAAACCCAATCAGTTTTCTGGTGAAATCCCATCCCATCCAATTTGTTTTCGAAAATGACGTCCTTAAGAAAAATATGGCTTTCTGAGAACAATTTACGGGTGATATCCCTTCTTCATTGGCCAATCTCTCCCACTTGATTTCATTACATCTCGAAAATAATCAATTTTCTGATGCAATACCACAATTTCAGCAAACAACTTTGATTTCACTGTAATACTGCCCGCGTGGGGCGCAATAACCAAGCCATCAGCTGAAATTTCAAAGGCATCAGCCACGTGGGACCTCACATCAGTAACTACACAGCCCACGGTGAGGTTTACCCAAACCAGAGCAGTCCGGCGAACTCAGGAGTCAGCTGTAATGCACAAGGGAGAGCATGCGAACACGCAGCCCACCGACAAGGGAAACAGCTCACCCATAAAAACCGACAGCGGTCCGGCAGCGAAACCAAAGAGAGACCAAACAAAAACACCCATAACTGATTAAGGGATAAAGCAATAAAAACGCATGAAATCAGCACAGGAAAAAAAATTCTAACTCCAGCCTGCCCAGATCCGAAATAGCACCATGGATGCCGGCGAATCTCAATAGCTAACCCCACACGACAAAGCTTATCAAGCCGGATGGGTTAAAGCCGCCACAGAAAGGGATTTGAGGATCTTGTGGACGTAAATGATGACAACGGCGTGTTTGGATTGGCAAATTTGATGAAGGCGGCTGTTGAGGTGCTTGGCAACGGCTTAGTGGGATCGGATTCATAGTGGTTGCGAAGGGAAGTGGTTAACATAAAGTTTATTTTTGGTAAGTTGGTCGATTAATGGATAAGTCTTGACACGCGTCGCGAGATTTTACGCAATGTCGATTCTATCGATTAATCGATTAACTTACTAAATAAATAAACTTCACGTCTTGTCGGATCCGTTGTGAAGAGGGTATGATAATTGATTTTTGGGGGATTGTTCATTGATTTGTGAAAAGGAGAGAGAGAGTGAGATTGTTTCTTAATGTTTATAATTTTATAATTAAATTATGCGAATTTAATAAGTATATACATGTATTATTATTTTTAATGGTAAATACATTAAAATACGTCGAAATTATAAAATAAGCTTTTCCGCTGACATGTTAAGTGTATTTAACCCTAAAATTAAACTTTTGCAATTATGTTATATTAAAATTATGTATTTTTAGATTGTACTATTTCAAATTATAATTAATATTGACTTTATAAAATTTAATTTTCAACATTTTGAATTTTAAAATTGACAAGATTTATTTTAATTAAAATTCATAAATTTAGAAGGAATAAAAATCATTCCCATCATAATTAAATATAATTTTTTTTTCATTTCATAAGAATATTCATGTCAATTATAAATTTAAAAATATTTAAAATTGACTTTTAAAAGTTAATATTAATTTTATAATTTGAAACGACATTATAGAAATGCTTAACTTTATTTATTTATTTTTAAATAAAGCATGCATTAATACAGATAAATATTGCTTACCACTACAATTTAGATCAAAATAGTCGCTTTAAAAAGTCTGTCTCTGATATTTAAATTGAGAAGTAATTCAAAAGAACACATGTATGGTCCTATGGATGGGATCAGATGTGCCATTTCAACCATGCGGGAACTGAGTAAGCAAGCAACAACTGAGCTTCAGGTGCAAACTCGAGCATAAAATCTTCAAGCAGATGAACATAAAACCTCATGGCCAAAGGGAAAGATTCTCTAAGCAATTGAAGCTATAAAAAGTTCTAAAACTGATAGCAAAACATGTAAACCAGTACAAGGATTGTATTCTACCAGACAATGTCTTACAAAAACCTTGAAACATAACAGCAAAACCAAGTTTCTCTCGAACAAAACCCGAGTCGCACTTATATAAAGAGTCTCAAGTCTCTTTCTCAAGCTCAAACTTCATCCATGGGAATTATTAGTCCACCCAACTTTCTTTCATCTTATAGAGGCTGCTTATCTAAATTTTTACTCGAGGTCTTCGATCCAGTCACCATATATTAGACTAATTTTGTCTGGACCCTTCCACTTTTGATGGGATCTTGGCCCAGTCCACTGAGCTACATTGCTCACTCTCTGTGACGGAACTCCAATATGATAACCATCTGAATGAGGAACCGAAGCCACAGAAGCAACTATTGTATCAGCTGGAGATTTTGAAGGCACCGCCCCATGCTTTGCGTCCAGAGGAGAAGAAAAGTCTTTACCTTCACCTTCCATAAGCCCCCCACCATAACGGTGCAATTCTGTGACAGAAATGTTAAACAAAACGAAGACCTTAACAAATTGCAAAAGTATGCTTCAAAATTTGTTTTTCAAATGTGAGATTAAGTTTAAATGCAGAAAGAGCCTATTATTGTGAGATTCATTCATCAGGGTAAACACGTATTCAGCATTCAAAAAAACAGAAAGGCAAGCCAATCACACCAATCTAAACATCAGTATTAGATAAATATTGTGAAAATGCTAGTGCAAATACTTGAATAAACCTCACCACCAAAGTGTGCACGTTGTAAAATGATGAATTGCAAGACAAAAATTGGTGTTTAATAAAATAAAGTAGGTACTATACTAACTTATTGCCCTTTCTACAACTGAAAATGCTACAAATTAGAACTTCAAGAAAATTATCAATTGCTTGATTGAATTGGATAAGAGGTTTTGGGAAGTCAATACAAAGAAAATAATAGGCTGGTGAGGCTCAAGCCTTATTTTATGAGGTGTGCACGTTAATGTGGGGAATACTTATTTTCTACTACTTGAATCATGTGCTTCAAAAGAAATAAATTATGTTGAAAGTTCTGTAACACCCTAACACCAACTAATAATTTATCCATTAAACCATGATATAAACGCATTTTAGAGCAACGCACACATAAAAAGCACACAAACAAAAACAAACATCAAACCGGAGGGGGGGGGGGAATGCTTAACCTCTTAACTAGATCCACTTAACCTACAAATAGGAGTATCCCCCGGTATAACCCAATCTGCAGGTTCTCCAGGTTAAGTGTTTTAGGGGGAAAACATGCCGTGAATACAAGATTCATAATAGACAAACCTAAACATTCTAATTGGCAGGGTTACATCATCATTTGTGTGTATACTCTCCATAACATGGTCTTGATACATATACAATCAACATTATTGGTTATATTCTTTAGGTAAAATATAGGAAATATGCAACTATTATACTTTATATGTGTATTCACGCTAGGCATACATAAGCCACCAATCATGATCAACAAACATCTTATTTGTATCCAAGGGTTATTGTACTATGCACAAACCTGTACAATCTCAGAAATTGAAGGTAAGTTATATTCTGCTCAAACACATGCAAAATAACCATACATGCAGTATGCAAAGGGTTCTCATATCATCGCCAATCAAGATGTGTGATTATTCTGAAATGAAGTGCCTCTAATCAAAAGTCATTTGTTTAATGTCATCTGTTGGCACAATGAAAATCTACTCAACAGTCAGACTGAAGTCCTCAAGATGGTTCACAAAGCCAGCCAAGTGACTACCAAATGCATTATGCACTTGAAGTAAATATGCAATCACCTTATCTTTATAAGATTGTTCATTCCAATACATATAATATACACTTGCAAGAAAATTAGAAAAAAAACAAAGGGGACTGATAATCAGTAAATAGAACAAGATATTGAGAATCGTAAACAAAATCGTACCTGCAGCCCCATGAGCAAAATGGCACTTGTTTCCGAATGGACAATACCCTGTCTGTTCCCATTTGTTACAAATCCTTGTTTTCCAATTCGAAGGCTTCAATGTGGATGGGCTCCCACCACCACCACCACCGCCGCCACCGCCACCACCACCACCACCACCACCACCTGCACTTGCTCCACCACCATATCCACTACCAGATCCAGGGCCCAGACTTATTGCCACACTTTCTCGAGCTCTCGATTGCTCATCATGAATGAAAGTGCAATTATCTCCATATGGGCAGCCTTCTTCGGTATAAAACTTCTTGCAGTGTCTCCCTTTATAAGACCTCTGACTCTCCACAGGGAAAGCAGTAGACCCAAGTGATGGAATCTGGAATTCTTCCCTCGGCTCAGATGATGCAGCTCTTTCTTCCTCATGAGCAGCGACAATTTCTTGCCAATTGGGAGGCGGTCTTCGAAGTTCTTCAATGCTATGCGCAAAGTTACAATTAGTGATATAAGGGCAAGTCCCAGCACGAAATTTGCAACAAAGTTTGGTTTTAAAGAACATCTTTCCTATCGCCTTCGATCTATTAGATGATTGCAAATCCCCTGATTGTGCATTTCTTGATTTCTTATTAGGAGGTTCGCTTCCAGATCGAGTTTGGGATTGCCTTCCATCATAATTAGAATTTGAAGTAGTATCAACAGAATTCTCCCTATTCCAAGCCCCATAATCATCCTCCGTTGCCCAAACCGCCTGATCAGCAGACCCTAGACCCCAATCCTCGACACCGTTTCCTTGGTTTCCAGGTATTATATGGACAACATTTCCATCTCGGCCGTAATCCATAACCACTAAACCCAACAACAAAGATTTATTTCTAAGAGAGGAAGATATAGAATAGCTGAAAAGGCTAACGATTGAAGATGAACCCTAACTCTTATAGGAAAGGTATTAACTTTAGCTCATAAAAATGACAACTCAAAATTCACCAACCAAGTTTGTATTTTTCTAATACATAGAGGGAAATAGGTAAATAGTCAAAAAATAATAATAACAATTTTCTAGGTAAAACCCTAACTTCTAATTATAGAAAATTACAAAATCATACAAACAACACCCAAAACATCACTGAAGTGAAATTACAAACTGAATAAAGGGTACTCCATCAAAATAACTATTTTGTTAAACAGCTTGAACTCTTAAACTTTTAGAATGAAACATGAATTTAATAAGAAACAAGAACAACCAGGAGAATTACAGCAAGTACAGATTACAAATAGACCAATAAATACTATTTGAGAGAAGAACTGCACTAACCAAATTAGGACCGGCCTCAGATCTATGATTTCAAAATAGGAATATCAAATTAAATGTAAGAGTCCAGCGATAATGATTGACAAGAGAAATTTCCAATTCAAACGATAAAAAACTGTAATAGTGACTATGAACTTGCACAAAAGAAGAAAGTTTTGATTTTGGAGATAGATTTCTCAAATAAATGCTTGGTTCAATCAGAATACTCCATGTTCATGAAAAAAACAAAACCTTTCGCACTGCAATCGATAAAGAAAGGGGGTGATCTGAATAATTTTTTTTGGTCTTCCCAAAAATAGTAACAAAAGTGATTCCCGAACATGCTCCTACCCGTTGAAGGGGTAATCTACTGCAATCTATATGGGTCACTTTTTTATTGGTTCAAACTACTTAAAAGCTCTTTATTATAAACTGATTAAACAAACTCATTTTCTGTTGGAGAATTTTAGGACAATTATTTGTGACAATAACTAAGGATGAAATAAAAGTTTTAAATATACGAGAAAATTGAATCAGATTGAATATAGAATGTAGTGATGTATTTGATAATTATTTATTTAAAATATTTGAATATGTGTATTATTTTATTTTAATTTTTTAATTTGTTATAAATAAATTATTTTTTTATTATTTTAAATATATATTTTAATTTAACAATGGAGAAAGTCATTCATGCAACCTTGACAACTTTCTTTTTCTAGTTTATTCTTTTTATTTTGAACTCTACTGCTTGTTTTAATAATAACTACTGTATTTATGTCTCATTCTTATGGTAACTGAAAATAAAATAAGAAATATTTATAGAAAATTTTGACAACTTAATTAAAGATCGAAAAGTTTAATGAACATAATGAATTTTATGTTATTTAATCAACCTAATTAATTATATGTTATTTATACTCCCTCCGTCCCTATTTAAATAACGTTTTAAAGATGGGCACAAGAATTAAGATAAGGATTAGAAAGTATTAAATATAGTATTTAATTATCTATAATATTCTTAAATCATTAATTTATCACAGCACAAGAGTTTAAAGTACCAAAAAAATAAGTAGAGTAATTAGGATAATTTTAAAAAAATCATCAAATAATTAAGAACAAATAAAAAATTCTAAAATATCATTTAAATAGTGACAGATGGAGTAATATATTTAGTTATGAATTTGGATAATTTATTCAATCTCATAATTTATTGTTCATAGATTGAACAATATTAACTGTATAAATTGCCCAAATTTCTATTCTTTCATGTTTTATTTGAATCTCATATTTTTCTTCATGATGATGTCGTCCGCCTATTCTATGGAAGAACCAAAAACAGAAATGAACAAGGCAGACAATTCAGCAGAATCCTCTTCGCTTCGCGGTCTGGTCATATCCAACACCGAAGCCATCCGCTCATTCATTTTGGCCTCAGCCCCCGACGAACACCTCTCCCTACAACCTTCCGTATCCTACAATTCCCTCCGCTCCATCTGGTTCGCTTCCGACCCATCTTCCCGACCCGACCTCCTCACCCTCCTCTCCGGATCCACCTTCATCTTCCCTAGCCCCAAACCTAGAGAAAAGGTAACCACTGTATTTTTTACCAATCACTCACTCGATTCGTTCTCCAATTTTCTGGCGCCTTTTGTTTCATGATTTTTTCTAAATTTTTAATTGTTTTTTATAGGTTTCTCACATTGTTAAAATTGCGTGCATTTACATTTTATTTATAGAGTGAGGAATTGAAGGTGCGGTTAAGGAAGCTAGAGGAGGTTGCTGAGAGGAAGGCTTATGATGAGCTGATCAAGGACATCACGCCTAGAAAGGGTGTGGAGGAGCCTTTTTCTTCTTATAAAGATCAGCTTGGTTTCGGTGAGTTTTCTATTTTTTTATCTTTTGTATTTCACTGAAGATGCCATGAAATATTTGGATTCATATAATCCATGTCATTTTTGAGACATTTGAATTAGTATATAATTTTAAGACAATATATTACTAGTGTCTATACTTTACCTTGATTCTGACAAAAATTATATTATAGGCATAAAAGGTTATTATTGTCCTAGAGTTAAATAGTTGATCACACCATTATGTTCAACAAGAGTCGGCTGGGAGTCTATTGAGATTGGAATGATTTAAGATTTTGGGTATTGATAAAAGTTTCCAATAAGTCAATAACACAGCATAATGATTGAACATAAATAAATAAGCTGGAGTATTCATTACATACAGAATGTTACAACTGAAGGTGATAACATATATGCAAAAGGAAAACAGTTCTGTTATTGGGGCATAAAATGGCAGGGAACTGTCGAATAGCATAGAAACTTATGTAGTTACATTTTGTTTTCTGGACATTCGGTGGTAGGCAGGACTCAAATCCCAAATCGGCATTGTATTTAGACCTTCATTTTGAGTGCCTACAATGCTGTCTATTTACCAGAATCATCGCCTGGATAACATCTTGAACAATGAACAGAATTTGGATTTTTATGGAATGATTAAGATGCAATTGGAAATAGAATGACCTTTACATCACGTGTGGTTTATTCTATGTGAAATTCTCAGAATAATGAACGGAAGATTCAGGATGACAAGAAAAGCGTGAGAAAAGAATCTTTATTAGGCTGAGAGGAGGAGAGGGCAGTTTTGGCCAACTCATCAGTTTCATGTACAAATGTGATGAACAGATCAGAAGCTCATATTATGCAGAATTTGATTGTTGCTGAACTTTAATTGTTATTTCTATATTTATGCACCCTATTTTTTAACCTCTTGCAGTAGTTTCTCAGGATATATTTATTTGTTACTTGTTACTTGTTACTTGTCTGAAAATAAATAAATTTGTTCCTAGGTATACAGAAAGTCACTTGCACAAGATTAATGAACTAATAATAAAGGGTGTGCTATAGTGTGTTCCTATACGCAGTCTTGTGCTTTAGGTTTCTGCTTTAATTTATAGATAATTTATCAAGCCTTCTTGTGAAGAATATCATTGGAAGCATTGTATAACTTTTGGCTCTCTTAACATTTTTAATAGTGAGCAATTGATCAGGAAATATAGATTCTGCTGTTAATCATGTATTGTTTCTGTACCTCCCAAGAATATTGGGAAGCATATTTATTAAATTTCTGTCTTATGAACGCTGCTCTGAGTATAATGTGAGGTTTGAATTTTTACAGGTTTACATGTTGTGCTTGCAATGTTTACCGGGTTTTTAGTTGGATATGCTACATTCAGAGCATTGTTTGGCCACAGTCCCGTAATGGTAACTTGAGAATCATCATCTTATTTTTTATTTTTTTTATCAACTTTGATATTTTAAACAAACTTCCATTTCTCTTGATAATTTAATCCTTATTTCAGAATGCTGCTGGAGGCATCCTTGGATTGGTTGGTGCGATGCTCATAGAAGCACTTCTTTTCATAGTTAGAGCTTCTGATCTAGATAGTCGGTCTACCTTTTCCACTTCACAACTGAAGAAGAATCAATAGACTTGGTGTTGAAAGGTAAGTTCTCTTCTACTGGATGACTAGAGTGAGCTGCTACAAATGCAATTTACTAGAGGTGCTCAAGATTTCAAGGTATCATATTTGTACAAGTGTATCCATATTGTTTGAAAGCTGTGAATAGTATTCATTCAGTAGAAATTTTACATGGATTATTATCAGCTGAAATATGAATTCTTAAGTGCTTCAAAATTGAAGCAATACATATATGCAATTCTATTGTATTGTATTTAGAGTGGGTAGGAAAATTTTGTATTGTGTGTAAATAAAGATACATTTTGATTGTATAAAGGGTAATCTGGTGACAACAGACTGAATGGTGTAAAAGTGTGGATCATGATGCAGATGTTAGGCAATTTTCATTCATCTGCTGCATGGAATCTAAATATACCAGTTGATACTTTTAATTCAAATGAATGGAGTAGTAGTAATTACGAAAGAAAGAAAGAAAGAAAGGGTTTAGTAGTTACATAGGTTGGTAGAGATTTGGATGGATCGGTTGTTAAATAAATAGCCACTCCACCATAATCAAATATCCGTACAAGTAGGTTTTTAACAATTGTGGTTCATAAACTGTAAATCAAACAAAACTTCCAATTTCCACCAAATATATATATATATATATATATATATATATATATATAGATAGAGAGAGAGAGAGAGAGAGAGAGCTTCTTTCTTCTTGTTCTTCATGGATTTCCAGTCATATAAAAAAGAATTTGGGATATAGATCCAACTGTGATAGAGAAAGCAGTAGTATATTATTAATTTTGAAAATTAAAAGAAGATAAAAGAATTAAAACTGAGGAGACTCTATTTATAAGACAGAAGAGGAGTGTGAAAAAAGAGAGCAGAGTAATAAAATAAAATGAAGAATATGACAATTAATTAAGCTATAGATGGAAGAAATAAACATTGAAATTGAGTCGGTATGGCATACAACTTGAGTTTAGTGCATGTGAAGGTAACCTGGCTGCACGTGAGATCACATGGCAGTCGGTGCTCCCAAATGCTAAGGAAGGTATGGGGGGAAACTGGAAAAGAATTACTAGGGGTAGGGGATGATGCATCCCCCAATTCCTTGGAAACGTAAGAGAGTATTAAAAGGCAACCTCTAATTTTGAGTATTCTAATAATTTTATAAGAGCTTTTCTATTGAAAAATAAAATAAAATGTGAGAGAGTATTAAAAAAAAGGTGTAATAAAAGCATGTGACAGTCCCCATCAATAAATCAACATGTATTAAATAACCTGTGCGTAGGAAATTAACCTCTGCATAGCCATAGCATAACCGTGGTTGAGGGTAATTTTGTTAAAAAAAAATTAGTCCCAAATGGTTGGAAATATAATATCGTAGAACATTGCATTAAATAATTTATTATATTAAATTATTTTATAATCTTTGGACTAATAGTTTCAAGTTCAAATTTAAAAACAAACAAAATATTTGAGATTAATAATATCCTTGCAAACAAATATAATTTTGATGTTCATTTAAGTACACAATATTTTTTCCACAAAAAGGATATCAAAAGGTACACAAATTAAATATAAAATAAATTTAAAGACTAGTTTATCCTCAAAAGTGTATTAAAATGGAGTGTTAACGCCAGGATCTTTCTCCACGTCCCAATCACCAAGACGCGTCCGATATCCTGCACAGTTCAACAAGTCAACACCAAAAGCTTGCGACTTACTTGACCGTCGAGGATAACTTCCGGCGTGAGTCGATTTCGGCGATCATAAGGTTAACAATGGAGAAAATAATATCTAATGCCGAGAGAGAATAATCATATGATTGTGTGTGTTTTGTTTTGTTACTTACCTCCTTTTGTGATCCTAGCCCCATACGTCGCACTCTAATCCCAGCCATCTGTCTGCCCCATCACCTCCTCGACACCTTTTCCCACTCCCGGTCGTTTTCAGAAAAAGTATGTAGCCTACTTCCTCACTCGCTCTTCTTAGTGTAAGACCCCGAAATTTTTTAAATAAAAGAATTTCCTTTATTTATTATTTTGAAATAGTAAGGTTGATTTGATTAATGTGGATAGTTAAGGGTTAAATACGCAAATATTTCAAAATAAGCAAGTGGTTATAAAATATTCATTATTATTTTTAATATTCGTTTGGTGCGTGGAATATTAAATCTTTAATATTCGGGAATATTAAATGCAAAAAGCGACCATGTGTAGGCCCATAACGAAAAATGATTGGATGAAGAAAACGACAAATATAAGTTGTTTTTAAATAACGGCGTAGTTATTCTGTTAATCTTGTTGGAATACCCGGTGGTTAAAACACACTAATCTGGCGTTGAATGAAGAGAATGCACACAGTATTGCACCAATTATTGATTCTTACGTAAAAGGCACTACTCAATAATGGTTACGGTAATTACTGTTCGAAGATTTTATTGAGTTAATAATTCTTTGCGTTGATATTTTATATTCTTTGTTGTTTGATAATTGTCATTACACAATATTTTTTATTATCGAAGCAATAATTCATATTATCTGAATAATATCATTAGATAACATTATTGGCAATGTCTAGAAAGTTACATACAGGAGAGGTTTGATGCATCTAATTGCGGCCACCCGATAGAAGAAGAAATTCTTATTGGAAAGCCCCCTCTTCCTTTGAACTGCACGGTTGTCAATATTGTGATTCTGTAATATTATTTGTGAATAATTAATTATTGATTTATATGATGAGGAAAATATTGATTTTATGTGGATATAGATGGAGAAAATTTTAAAATGACAATTGTTGAAAATTAATATTTTATCTTTTTCGATAAAATAATTCATTTAAATATATTATTTTAATAATATATTAGCGGTGATATTTTTACAACGAATGTGGGATATATGAGTATCTGAGGAGGAAGAGTATTTTGTGGCATTAAATATTTAAAACATGTTAAACATGCTTTGTTGGACCCCATTTATTATTTGAAATTTGATTATAAATTTTAAAATCGCCTGTTTGTGGATTTCGGTCAATTTCTATTTGGAATTTGGAAAAACTTTCTTCTGCAAAGTTGTAGAGAATTGAATTTCCTATAAAAACTCATGAGATTCGAATTTTCTGATGAAAGGGCTATTTATTATGAATTATTGAAGTTAAAACTCAAAATAATTGATTTTTGGAGTTTAAATTATTTTTATTAAGAAAACGTTTTTGTATTTTTTTTGGACATCATTAACATGTGTGGCTGGTGTTTTGACCAAAAGGTGGGCTAAGAAAAATTTGTATAATTATATTAATATTATATTAAATTTTCTGCTTTGGTGTTCTAAGCGTTTTCCTATAAATAGGGTCTTGGGTTAGAATTGAAAATCACACCGTAAACCCAAGTTTTCTCTCTATTTCTCTCGATATTTTGAGCGTATTCTTGTGAGTATTTTGAGTATACTTTGAGTATTGATATCTGGTCTGCAGTTCATTCAAATAATTATTCCAATCGTAAGTATCTTCTTCTCTTGAGGTAAGGGATATTATTTTTTCGTAATGATATTATTTCTTCAATATCATTATCTTTGAAATATTGATCTGAAGTTTTTATCAAATTTGGAACTTTTTTCGTATCGGGTTACTTATTCACGAGTTCTTATTCATGAGTTACTATTCACGATTCTTATTCATGAGTTCTTATTCACGATTCTTATTCATGAGTTACTATTCACGAGTTACTATTCACGAGTACTATTCATGAAGCGTGAAGATGTTTTTGTGGAATTTCTATCTTTTGGTGTTGGAGTTCTTATTCATGATATCGGACTTATTCACGTATCTGAGACTTTATTCACGATATCTGATCTTATTCAATAGAAAAATAAAATTTCTTCTTTTCGTCTAAAACATCTATTCGGATACTAACTCGATTGTATCCATGTTTGATCATTCTTGAATTTTACACCACTATGATTATTTTTTTTGAGGTATTTTTGACGTGATAAAACCAAGTCACGAATCCTTAATCCTTAATCCTTGTCATTTTGTTTCAATTTGGATTCGCTTTTTTAAAAAATACTTTTCATCATCCTCGGTCTTAAATGATGATATTATGGAATATCTTTGGCACAGTCAAAAGATGAATGATTTCTGAAGAATATCTTTGGCACATAGTGCAAAGATGAGCAGTGTTTAAATGAACATGACCAACTAATGAATATCTTTGGCTGTGAGTGCAAAGATGAATATTTGATTCCGGATGTATATTGATTGATGTTATAGGGATGAAAGATGATTTATGAACTTTTAAATTCATACATAGAAGATAGTAGTTTGCATTCTCTACTTAACTCTTCTAATGAATTATTATTTCATTGCGAATATTGATTTAAAATTTGTTGTCTATTGTATTCTATTATATTTTTCTGTTGAAGACTAACGATAATTTGTTGTATATTATCTTAGTCATAATATTCTTCTTATCGAGCTAGTTGAGCTCACCCTTTTCCTTTTTGTTCCATTTTTCTCGGGAGGCGAGAATATAAGCGAAGTGCAGTGGGGTATGGAATGAAGGTTTTAGAAAGGATTGTTTAGTAGTCCTCACCATTTTGTAAATTAATGTATCAATAAATGTGATGAGGATTTATTTGAGTATAAATATTGTCTAGAAGATAATATTTGTATTCAAACTCACGCTTTCTTGTTGTAATAATAAAGTTGTAGTTGTTTCGCATCATGTATTGACAACTCGAATAGGTGATGTATACCTATTTTGGGGCGTCATGACCACTCTTTTCTTACCATGGCCAATCATCCGAGTCCCATCCTCATTAATGCCATGCGAGAAAGGTGATGAGACATAGTAGTCAACTATTATTTGGCATAATGATTACCGGTCAAAGTTGGGTTAAGTGGCAATTTGTATAATGGGTCAATTCAATGACTAAGCCCAAATAACGGAAATGACGACCGGATCCAACTGAAAGGACCCAACGAAACAATCAAGTAATTGGGCCCAAATCATTCGGACCAATAAGGACAAGAGTAGCATAATCCAAGGGAGGAGCCCATTAAGTTTGGCCCAATAAGGAAAAGGATTATGGCCCAAAATGGAGTTTGATAATTTTAAAAGAAACAAAGATTTATTAGTGTAGTGAGCAAAAAAACGGATAAAATTGAATTTTTTTTAACGGAATTATTTTGGTTATTCGGTTATTTTACTTAATTCGGTTATAACCATTTAATTATTCAGTATTCGAGTTCGATTATTGTTTTTAATATTTTGCTATTCGAATATATGAATAATCGAATTAGATATTAAAAAAAACTTTTTAACTTTGTCCTATGATTATGTACTTATATATTGTTAATTTAAAATTATTAAACTAGTTTATGAATTATTATGGTTGTGGATTGTAGTTAAATATTATTATTTAAAAACTCTAATGTGAAATTTGAGATAAATTTTTTTGTTTGGTAAAAATAAATTCATATTTCGGTTATATATTGAATAAGCGGAATAATATAATTCGATTATTCAGGTTTTCGGTTAATGCTAATTTCATATGCTTGTTCAAATAGTAAAATTATATGAGATTTGTATTCGATTCGAAGTTATAACTGAATACTCACTCTTAATTGCATGAGATCCATTATCGATAAAATTACTAATCATTGTAAATTTATTATTTCATAATTTTTAAAAAATTATTTTAAATTTAAATTTAAAAATGTCTTATTAGATTTAAAAAGTCAATAAATATTATATTTTGAAACGGATTGAATATTTAAATGTATAAATACAAGTTTTCAATATCTATTAAAATGAAAAAAGAAAAAGGATACAGTTTGTCGGGCCCGGATGCTTCTACGTGGCTACAACACGTCATCAGTTTCACGGTTTATACATGACACGTGAGAAAGCAGTCTAGTCTACTCTTCTCAAAAAAGCTCAGTAACTAACGCCGACTCAACCGGAGTTGCCTCTAACCCTCACGTGCATTCATACACGTGTCCTACATCCCACCCTCTCAGGTCAACGACGTCAGCACATCGAACGGCATCCAAACGCCTATATACTTACACTGTCACATATCCTCTTCGGACTCAAAAAACTCACGTCGTCTTCATCACTACTGAAAAAACCTCGTTCGCAATTCTCAGTTCTAACATAACATAATACGCCATGAAAGCAATTCTTACACGAACCGGTTCCGGTTGTTCTGTCCCGGTTCATTCCTCTTTCATCTCTGGTTCACCGAGATTATCTCTTACCAGGCATGATTCAGTTTCCGGCGTCTTCTCCGGCCAGAAGAATTCGACGAGGATTTCGTTGCATTTGGACGTCAATCACCGGCCAATTCGCCGAGCAATTTCGGAGCCTGACATGATCCCGTTCGCTACTGACGTTCCCGGAGGTTTTACGAGGTTGACTCGTGTCAGATCGCAGTTGTTTCCGGCGGGAATACCAGAGGAAGAGTGTGTATCCGATGGAGAGGAGGAAGCTATCGGAGGTATTGGATTGTTGTTTGAGGAAAGAGGATTAGATCATGAACGGGATTATTTCCCGAGGAGTGGAATTCCGGTGGAGGAGTTAGGCATCTCAGGCGACGGAATTGGTAAAGGAAGGATGTCCGGTGGTGGCAGAGGCAGCAATGACTTCGGAACCAGTGGCGGAAGCGCCGATCGGAACAAGATCGGCGCATATTATCAAGAGATGTTGAAGTCAGACCCTACGAATCCTCTTCTTCTTAGAAACTACGGCAAATTCTTGCACGAGGTACGTACCGGACTTTTAAATCCTAATGTTTTAAAAGATAATTACGATAGAAATAGGTAGAATAATGAATTGGTTACTGTTGAAAAAAGGTTGAAGGAGATACAGTTAAAGCTGAAGAGTGTTACGGAAGAGCAATTTTGGCGAGTCCTGGAGATGGAGAAGTACTTTCTTTGTACGGAAAATTAATTTGGGAGACGCAACGGGATGGAGATAGAGCCAAATCGTACTTCAATCAGGCCGTTCAGGCCTCTCCCGACGACTGGTACACTCTTTCCCGCCAAAATGCAAACTATTTATTTATTTTTGATGATGTACTGGTATATAGTTAGTTTTCCAGTGATGAATTAATTTAATTAATGTTTTGTTTTGTTTAAAATTGGGTTACAGTATGGTGTTGGGATCGTACGCAGAGTTCATGTGGGAGGCAGAGGAAGACGAAGATGAGGATAGAGAAGTTGAAGAACATTAACGAACAGTTGTGTTCTTATATACACTAATACAAGTACTTTGTAGAATAAAAGGAAAAACTAACTTGATTATCTTCCTAGAAGGTAATTAGCAGGGGAATCTAAAACACAAGGGGATTGATTGAGTGAGATATGTAGGTCCGTATTTCGGAATTTGTTTTTGATTGTACAGTGTAACTTATGTATGTATGTATATATATAAATCAAGTTTTCCAAGGTTAAAGGTTGTGATTTCCAAATTCCAAATTCCAAATTCCAAATTCCAAATTCCAAATTCATACTAGTAATTTACATAATTCATTGTAAGGCAACATGTATGTGTCAACATGAGCTGTATTTTCTATTTTAGAATACCTATTAGTCAGGCTAAATATTAGGATAATTGATTGTAATTTTATAATTTAGGGTAATTTCATATTTAAGGTGATGTATTACTTGCCCTGCAAACTTGTATTCATCTATGTATTCCTCTTGTAAGGAAGAATAAAAAGATAACTATTGTAGAACCACTAGTGTGAACCACGAGTGTTTGGATGTTCCGAACTCTCCAACAAAAGATGCAATCTTTGCTTTCTGTTAACGCCAAGATCTTTCTCCACGTCCCAATTACAAGACGCGTCCCAATTACCAAGACGCGTCCAATATCCCGCATAGCCAACAAGTCAACACCAAAAGCTTGGACTACCGACCGGTCGAGGATAACTCCGGCGTGAGTAAGTACAAAGCGATCACAAGGTCAACAATGGAGAAAAAATATTATCTAGTGTGTCCGAGAGATAGAATAAGAATTCTATTGAAAATGTGTGTTACTTACCCTCTTATGTGATCTTTAGCCCCATGCATACTCCACTCCCGGTTTACCGTGCCACCCACCACCTCCTGACACCTTTTTCCCTCACTTCCCATTACTTCAAATTAGTAAGCGATCTACCTTCACATCACCATTCTTTTTTGCCACCGCCGGTCATCTGAGTCCCATCCTCGTTAATGCCATGCAGCAAAGTGGCAGACACAATAGTCAACCGTCATTTGGCATAATGATTACTGGTCAAAGTTGGGTTAAGTGACAATTTGTATAATGGGCCAATATAATGACTAAGCCCAAATAATAGAAATGACCCAAGTGACCGGATCCAACCATGACTTAACATAACATGATCCAAGGGAGGAGCCCAATAAGTTCGGCCCAAAAAGGAAAAGGATTATGGCCCAACATTACCCCCTAGTCTTATATTAAACAGGGTGTTTAATGAAAGACTATAAACAGTATAGGCCCAGGATGTAACCAACTATGATAAGTCATAAGAGATCCAAAGTGAAACTTGCCAAAGCCCAAATTGTTATCAGGTATAGAAGTGAGAAGCCCAATAGATGCAAGCCCACATAGGTGAAGATATTTAGGTCTAAAACGGACGAAACCTCTTCCCATTCATCATCATTGCAGTGAATTAAATGTGCCGCCCTTAATTACTGCACAGCAATCGATTATAAAAGGTAAACTTTACCAATTCAATTGCTTTACTCGCTAATTCAAAATTTGAACCTTAGAGCTTTCTTCTTCTCTGCAAATTTCTTTCTCTTCTTCACAAAATCTTAACAATGGTGACCGAAACTTCTGGCCAAAACTCTCCTCTGCGTGTAACTCCTATCAGTATCGTTTCTCCCAACCCAAACCCTAACCAGGAGGGTTCGAGTTCCAACCCCCAATCAACCACCATGGGGGGAAACCCTTCTCTGACCTCCTCTACCTCTGATTTCTTCAAGGATGGGGAACAATTTCCCAATGCCAACATCCGTTCCTCGGTAACGGAATCTGAAATATGCATGCTCAGGACTCGTTATCAAGATAACTCCTGACATGTACGCGATAAGGGCCCCTGCTCCTGAAGAGCGTATGTATCAGCGATCGGACGGTTGGGTCGCCATGCCTGTCACTCTTCTGGAAAAGGGGTTCGCTTTACCACCCATGTCTTCATCATTACCCTCCTAGGGTTTATAGGAGTGGGCTTCGCCAGATATAGTCTTAGAACTCCTACATCCACATCTTGGCGAGTTATTGCCTTTTGCCATGAACTAGGGATTACTCCTCTGTCGATATCTTCTTCACCCTCTTTTTACTGCTTTGGTAGGTCTCGAGAACGAGGCTTCAAAGTGTTGAAGAAGCAATCTCCTCGACCCAACACCGTGTTCGAGAGGAGACCCCTGATGAATACTCCTTCCAGCAACAAGGGTTGGCATGAGAAGTGGTTTTTCATCACGGTGTAAGACCTCGAAATTTTTTAAATAAAAGGAATTTCCTTTATTTATTATTTTGAAATAGTAAGGGTTGATTTGATTAATGTGGATAGTTAAGGGTTAAATACGCAAATATTTCAAAATAAGCAAGTGGTTATAAAATATTCATTATTGTTTGAATATTCGTTTGGTCGTGGAATATTCAAATCGCTTGGAATATTCGTATTTACGGCAAGCGTAGCCATGCGTAATGGGCCCCATAACGAAAAATGATTGGATGAAGAAAACGACAAATATAAGTTGTTTTTAAATAACTACGTAGTTATTACTGCAGATTAATCTTCATTGGAATACCCGGTGGTTAAAACACACTAATACGCGTTGTTGAACAAGAAGCATACCAGTATTGCACCAATTATTGATTCTTACGTGAAAGGCACTACTCAATAATGGTTACGATAATTATTTTTCAAAGATTTTATTGAGTTAATAATTGTTGCGTTGATATTTTATATTCATTGTTGTTTGATAATTGTCATTACACAAAGATTTTTATTATCGAAGCAATAATTCATATTATCTCGAATAATATCATTAGATAACATTATTGGCAATGTCTAGAAAGTTACATCTAAGGAGAGGTTTGATCATCTAATTGCGCGCCAGAAGAAGAAATTCTTATTGGAAAGCCCTCTTTCTGTGAACCGCTGCACAGTTGTCGATATTGTGATTCTCAGAATATTATTTGTGAATAATTAATTATTGATTTATATGATGAGAAAAATATTGATTTTATGTGGATATAGATGGAGAAAATTTTAAAATGACAATTGTTGAAAATTAATATTTTATCTTTTTACGATAAAATAATTCATTTAAATATATTATTTTAATAATATATTAACGGTGATATTTTTACAACGAATGTGGGATATATGAGTATACGAGGAGGAAGAGTATTTTGTGGCATTAAATATTTAAAACATGTTAAACATGTCGGCGGACCCCATTTATTGATTTGAAATTTGATTATAGCACGTAAAATCGCCCGTTTGTGGATTTCGGTCAATTTCTATTTGGAATTTAGAAAAACTTTCTTCTGCAAAGTTGTAGAAATTGAATTTCCTATAAAACTCATGAGATTCGAATTTTCTGATGAAAGGGCTATTTATTATGAATTATTGAAGTTCAAGCTCAAAATAATTGATTTTGGGAGTTTAAATTATTTTTGTTAAGAAAAACGTTTTTGTATTTTTTTTGACATCATTAACATGTGTGGCTGGTGTTTTGACCAAAAGGTGGGCTAAGAAAAATTTGTATAATTATATTAATATTATATTAAATTTTCTGGCTTTGGTGTTCTAGCGTTTTCCTATAAATAGGGTGCTTAGGTTAGAATTGAAAATCACACCGTAAAACCAAGTTTTCTCTATTTCTCTCGATATTTTGAGCGTATTCTTGTGAGTATTTTGAGTATACTTTGAGTATTGATATACGGTGCAAGTTCATTCAAATAAGTTATTCCAAATCAAGTAATCGCTTCTCTCTTGAGGTAAGGGATATTATTTTTTTCGTAATGATATTATTTCTTCAATATCATTATAATTTGAAATGTTGATCTGAAGTTTTATCAAATTTGGAACTTTTTCATGTCGGGTTACTATTCACGAGTTCTTATTCATGAGTTACTATTCACGAGTTCTTATTCATGAGTTACTATTCATGAGTTACTTATTCACGAGTTCTTATTCATGAGTTACTATTCACGAGTTACTATTCACGAGTACTATTCATGAAGCGTGAAGATGTTTTTGTGGAATTTCTATCTTTTGGTGTTGAGTTATTATTCATGTATACTGCCTTTATTCACGTATACTGACCTTATTCACGATATCTGATCTTATTCAATTTAAAAATAAAATTTCTTCTTTTCGTCCAAAACATCTATTCTCGATACTAACTCGATTGTATCCATGTTTGATCATTCTTGAATTTTACACCACTATGATTATTTTTGAGGTATTTTTTTGACGTGGATAAAACCAAGTACGAATCCTTAATCCTTAATCCTTGTCATTTTGTTTCAATTGGATTCGTTTCTTTAAAAAATATTTTTCATCATCCTCGGTCTTAAATGATGATATTATGGAATATCTTTGGCTCAGAAGTGCAAAGATGAATGATTTCTTAAGAATATCTTTGGCCAGTAGTGCAAAGATGAATGATTTCTGAAGAATATCTTTGGCACAGAAGTCAAAGATGAGCAGTGTTTAAATGAACATGACCAACTAATGAATATCTTTGGCACAGTAGTGCAAAGATGAATATTTGATTCGGATGTATATTGATTGATGTTACGGGGATGAAAGATAGAGCGATGAACTTTTAAATTCATACATAGAAGATAGTAGTTTGCATTCTCTACTTAACTCTTCTAATGAATTATTATTTCATTGCGAATATTGATTTAAAATTTGTTGTCTATTGTATTCTATTATATTTTTCCTGTTGAAGACTAACGATAATTTGTTGTATATTATCTTAGTCATAATATTCTTTACCGAGCTAGTTGAGCTCACCATTTTCCTTTTTGTTCCATTTTTCTCGGGGAGGCGAGAATATAAATGAGTACGAGTGGGGTATGGAATGAAGGTTTTAGAAAGGATTGTTTAGTAGTCCTCACCATTTTATAAATTAATGTATCAATAAATGTGATGAGGATTTATTTGAGTATAAATATTATGCAGAAGATAATATTTGTATTCAAACTCACGATTTCTTGTTGTAATAATAAAGTTGTAGTTGTTTACGTACCATGTATTGACAACTCGAGAATAGGTGATGTATACCTATTTTGGGGGCGTCATGGTTAGTATCGAGCTTAGGGATATGATCTCTGGCGGAGATCTAGAATAGAACTAGGAGGGAGAGGCGAGTAAATCCTTCGTTAGTGTGTCCTACCTAAGCTTATTTGTTAGTTGGTCAAGATATAGGGATATTATGTGATATATTGATTTCCTTAATTAACCCTTGTTTTATGGCGATGATTTGAGAATGTCGATGAGAATATTAACAATGGAAATGAGACCGTGGAGATGCTCAGTACTCACCAACGAGGAGAACGTACACAGGTGGCAATGTTCCTCCCATGAACAACACCATTGAAGCGATGATGAACGAGGGGATGTTTAGAAGTTTTTGCGCAGCTCATGCAAAAATCGACGAGGAGACTCGTGTTCAAAATACGAGGAGGAAATGATAGCAATTCACGGGTTGTCACAACGCAAGCGCTTCAAAGAGTTGGGACCACGAAATTTAAGGGAAAGCCGGATCCGATCATGGCGGAATCATGGATCAAACAAATTACCAAGATATTCGATGTCTTGGGATGCGGAGAAACAGAAGGTTCCATTCGCCACCTTTATGTTCCGTGGCGAGCAGGACTATCTGGTGGGAGTCAGTGAAGCGTACCCATCCATCCACCGCTTCAAAGATGTCACGGGAAACGTTTGAAACTATTTAATGACAAATACTTTCCTGTAAGTGTTAAATCGTATGAAGGAAGTGGAGTTCATCGATTAGAGCAAAACAACATGACGGTGTCTCAATGCGAGGCAAAGTTTGCGAGTTATCCGTGTTTGCACCTCATTTGGTGGAGAATGAGGAACGATGACGCGGATGTTTCTTAGAGGTTTGAAACCCAGATACGTCGATATCTCATTTCTCATAAATTTTCTCTTTATTCGAGATGTTGTAAGCGTGGCTCAATTATTAGAGCGAGATAACGAAAGCGGTCAACCGAGGACCACAACCAGATCGTGACGAGATATAGCGATCAATGAATAATGATAACTGCGGAGAAGGAAACAGACGGACAGAAATGGTAACCACTTTGGTGGTAATCATAGCCGTGAAAATAGAAGAAGCGAGTCGGGAGGAGATTTTAAAAAGAGGAGATTTAACAACGACCATGTGAAGGCGAGCAGTCTTACGGCGAAGAATCGGTTCTAAGGGAGGAGAACGACCACCGGTCATATCTACAAATGCGGAAAAGAGGGACATATCGATCAAACCGCCCACAACAGTTCAAGGTATGCTATAGTTGTGGAAAGGAAGGACATATCGCTCGAGATTAGACAAAGATGTGAAACCTAGTTCAATGAGGACTGGTGACTCAAAAAGATCGTCCCCGTAAAAGTCAAAGTCAACGATTCCGGAAGAAGCGTTTGTTGTGGATCGGTCATAATGCGAGAACCCAAACGAGGTGATCACGGGTAAGCTATTTATAAATTCTTGCGAAGTTTATACCTTACTTGATCTACCGGTGCTACCCATTCATTTATCTCTCCCGCATGTGCTCAACGTTTAAACTTGACTCGGGAGAAATTAGACTTTGACCTATCTGTGGAAACTCCGTTAGAGAAACTTTCATCACATCCACCATTTATAAATCTTGTTTGATTCAAGTTGGCACCAGATTACCTTACCGTTGACCTTATCTCTTTAAAGATACTTACTTTTGATGTGATTTTAGGGATTGATTGGTTAACTACTCATCATGCCAAAATTGATTGTTTTCGTAAGGTTGTTAGTTTTCATATTCCTAACCAACCCTGTTATGCAATTCAAGCAACTAAACCATTAAAATCAATCACCATCATATCTAATCATAAAGCTATTCGTTTATTAAAAAACGGATGTCAAGCTTTCTAGCCCATGTTATGGATTTGAATAAAGACACGCCAAATTTGAATAATATTCTGTTGTTATTGACTTTCCGACGTATTTCAAGAACTTCCCTTGGTCTACCCCGAGCGTGAAGTTGAATTCTTTATTGATCTTGAACTCGTACAAAGCCCATTTCTAAAACCCCATATCGAATGGCTCTATTGAACTTCAGAGTTAAAGGTCCAACTACTGTGAATTGTTGACACATCGGTTTCATTAAATCCTAGTACATCTCCTTGGGGTGCTCTCTGCTTATTTGTAAAGAAGAAAAAGACGGGAGTATGCGACTTTGTATTGACTATCGGAATTGAACCATGTCACCATCAAGAATAGGTATCCTCATCTCGTATTGATGACTTGTTTGACCAATTCAAGAGGGGCACAATTCTTTTCAAAATCGATCTTCGCTTACGGATATCATCAATTTGAAGATTAAAAGCGAGGATATTCCAAAGACGCCTTGAACTCCTTGTATGGGCATTATGAATTCTTAGTCATGTCTTTCGACTAACTAATGCTCCCGCGACTTTCATGGATATGATGAACCGAGTATTCAAGGAATATTTGGATCGGTTTGTTGTTGTCTTTATTGATGACATCCTTATATATTCCAAAAGTCGTGAAGATCATGAGCACCATTTGAAGTTTGGTACTCGAAAGGCTTCGTGAAAACCAACTATATGCCAAATTGAAGAAATGCGAGTTCGCTCGAGGAAGTAGCATTCCTTGGGCACGTGGTGTCGAAAACATGGAGTATCTGTTGATCCGGCCAAGATTGAAGCAATACAAAGTTAGAGCAACCAAAGTCGGTGGATCAAGTCACGTAGCTTTTGGGCTTAAATGGTTATTATCGGAGATTCGTGGAAGGGTTTTCTCGAATCGCTACTCCATTAACTCGGCTTTAACTTTCGGAAGGATACAAAATTGCGTTTGGAGCGAAGAATGCGAGAAAAGTTTCCAAGAGCTTAAGAGGAGACTTATTTCTAAGACTGTTCTAACAATACCATCCGGTTCGGATGGATTTGTTATCTGGCAAATGATGCTTCGAGCAAAAGGGTTAGGATGTGTTCTCATGCAACGTGGGAAAGTCATAGCCTATGCCTCATGACAACTTAAAGAGTATGAGAGAATTATCCTACTCATGATCTAGAGTTAGCGGCAATCGTTTTTCAGCGCTAAAAATATGGAGGCACTATCTATATGGGGAGAAAGTGGAGATATATTCGCACCATAAAAGCCTTAAATATTTCTTCACTCAAAAGAACTCAACATGCGGCAAATGACGTTGGCTCGAGCTATTGAAAGACTACGACCACACTATTCAATACCATCCCGGTAAAGCGAACGTAGTAGTATGACGCATTGAGTAGAAGATCATATGCGGAACGAAAAGTGCGATGATGTCAAGTATACGCGATAGAGCCAACTTTAATAGAAAAAGTTAAGGTTGCTCAAGCCACCCGGCCGGGAGCCATGCGTATGAAGAAGAAAGTACAAGAAGGAGCTATTCCTAAGCGAGAATTGATGAAGAAGGAATACTTGAGTCCACTCTAGACTTTGTGTTCCTAACGACTGATTTGAAGTACAAGATTATGATGGAGGCACACAATCGCCATTTGCAATCCATCTCGGAAGTACTAAAATGTATCGTGATCTTGACATACATTTTGGTGGAAAAATATGAAGAGAGAGATGCAAAGTTTATCTCGATGTGTTTAACTTGCTAACGTGTAAAGGCGAACATCTTGTACCTAAGGGTCCGTTGCAACCACTTGAGATTCCTGGAATGGAAGTGGGAACACATTACTATGGATTTAGATTCACACGTCTTCCTACGGTTTTCAAGGCATCAATGCTATTTGGGTTATTGTTGATAGATTAACCAAGTCTCGCTCATTTCTTGCCGACACGGAGACTTATTCCTTGAACGTCTTGCTAGTATGTACGTAAATGAGATTGTGAGGTTGCATGGCATGCCCGTATCCATAGTTTCGGATCGTGACCCAAGATTCACTTCAAGATTTTGGGTTAGCTTGCAAAAAGCTATGGCACGCATTTGCGATTTAGTTGGCATACCATCCCCAAACCCAGACGGACAATCGAGAGGACTATTCAAACTCTTGAAGATTTATTAAGACTACGTCCCTGAGACTTCAAGGCGGGTTGGATAAGTATTTACCATTGGTGGAATTCTCCTACAACAACAAAGCTTATCGAGCAAGTATAGGTGTGGCTCCATTCAAGCATTATATGGACGAAAATGTCGTTCTCCAATATGTTGGGATGAGGTGGGTGAAGCAACATTGTTGGGACCCGAAAGTTAAGACGTATGACTCACCGAAAAGATCCAAATGATTCGACAACGATATAAAAGCAAGCACAAGATCGACAAAAGAGTTATGCGGATCTTCATCGAAAGGAGGTGGAATTTAATGTAGGGATCATGTATTGTTGCGAGTTGCTCCATGGAAGGGAGTTACAAGATTTGGGAAGAGAGGAAAGCTCAATCCACGATTTATTGGTCCATTTCAAATTCTTGACCGAGTAGGAAATGTAGCCTATAGACTTGCGTTACCTCCGAGTATGTCTCGTGTTCATAATGTGTTTCATATATCTCGTATTTCAGAAATATGTGAAAGACCCGAACCACGTTATTGAAGTTAGAACCTGGACGAGATAGATAGAAGACTTAACGTATGAGGAGGAGGTACTGCCAAGATCTTGGATAGGAAGGAGCATGTCCTACGCCAAGAAAGGTCATACCACAAGTTAAAGTTTTGTGGAGGAATCATGCTATAGAGGAAATGACACAGGGAATTGGAAACGGAAATGAAAGCGAGGTATCCTCACCTTTTCAAACACTGTGTATGCGTCGTCCAATTTCGAGGACGAAATTTCATAAGGAGGGAGGTTGTAAGACCTCAAATTTTTTTAAATAAAAGGAATTTCCTTTATTTATTATTTTGAAATAGTAAGGGTTGATTTGATTAATGTGGATAGTTAAGGGTTAAATACGCAAATATTTCAAAATAAGCAAGTGGTTATAAAATATTCATTATTGTTTGGGAATATTCGTTTGGTCGTGGAATATTCAGATCGTTTGTCGGAATATTAAATGCGACGGTAGCGACCATGTATGGGCCCCATAACGAAAAAATGATTGGATGAAGAAAACGACAAATATAAGTTGTTTTTAAATAACTACAGAATAGTTATTACAGATTATCTTTGTTGGAATACCCTTGGTTAAAACACACTAATACGCGTTGTTGAACAAGAAGACACCAGATTGAACCAATTATTGATTCTTACGTAAGAAGGCACTACTCAATAATGGTTACGATAATTCTCGCTCAAAGATTTTATTGAGTTAATAATTGCTTGCGTTGATATTTTATATTAACATTGTTTCAATAATTGTCATTACACGATTATTTTTATTATCGAAGCAATAATTCATATTATCTGAATAATATCATTAGATAACATTATTGGCAATGTCTAGAAAGTTACGCCTAAGGAGAGGTTTGGTCATCTAATCATGCTTGCCAAGAAGAAGAAATTCTTATTGGAAAGCCCCTTTCCCTGGAACCTACTTTTGGTTGTCAATATTGTGATTCTGTAATATTATTTGTGAATAATTAATTATTGATTTATATGATGAGGAAAATATTGATTTTATGTGGATATAGATGGAGAAAATTTTAAAATGACAATTGTTGAAAATTAATATTTTATCTTTTTCGATAAAATAATTCATTTAAATATATTATTTTAATAATATATTAACTGGTGATATTTTTTACAACGAATGTGGGATATATGAGTATCTGAGGAGGAAGAGTATTTTTGTGGCATTAAATATTTAAAACATGTGAAACATGTCGGTGGACCCCATTTATTGGACCGAAATTTGATTATAACCAAAATCGCCTTGCTTTGTGGATTTCGGTCAATTTCTATTTGGAATTTGGAAAAACTTTCTTCTGCAAAGTTGTAGAGAATTGAATTTCCTATAAAAACTCGCGAGATTCGAATTTTCTGATGAAAGGGCTATTTATTATGAATTATTGAAGTTCAAAGCTCAAATAATTGATTTTGGGAGTTTAAATTATTTTGTTAAAAAAAACGTTTTTGTATTTTTTGGACATCATTAACATGTGTGGCTGGTGTTTTGACCAAAAGGTGGGCTAAGAAAAATTTGTATAATTATATTAATATTATATTAAATTTTACTCGCTTTGGTGTTCTAAGCATTTTCCTATAAATAGGGTGCTTGGGTTAGAATTGAAAATCACACCGTAAACCAAGTTTTCTCTCTATTTCTCTCGATATTTTGAGCGTATTCTTGTGAGTATTTTGAGTATACTTTGAGTATTGATATACTATGCAAGTTCATTCAATATTTATTCCAAATCAAAGTAATCGCTTTCTCTTGAGGTAAGGGATATTATTTTTTCGTAATGATATTATTTCTTCAATATCATTATATTTGAAATGTTGATCCGAAATTTTTATCAAATTTGGAACTTTTTCATGTCGGGGTTACTATTCACGAAGTTACTATTCATGAGTTACTATTCACGAGTTACTTATTCACGAGTTACTTATTCATGAGTTTACTATTCACGAGTTACTTATTCATGAGTTACTATTCACGAGTTACTATTCACGAGTACTATTCATGAAGCGTGAAGATGTTTTTGTGGAATTTCTATCTTTTGGTGTTGGAGTTACTTATTCATGATATCAAGACTATTCACGTATCTAACCTATTCACGATATCTGATCTTATTCATAGAAAAATAAAATTTCTTCTTTTCGTCTAAAACATCTATTCGGATACTAACTCCGATTGTATCCATGTTTGATCATTCTTGAATTTTACACCACTATGATTATTTTTGAGGTATTTTTGGGCGTGGATAAAACCAAGTACGAATCCTTAATCCTTAATCCTTGTCATTTTGTTTCACTTTGATTCGCTTTCTTTAAAAAATATTTTTCATCATCCTCGGTCTTAAATGATGATATTATGGAATATCTTTGGCCTCAGAAGTGCAAAGATGAATGATTTCTTAAGAATATCTTTGGCAGAGAGTGCAAAGATGAATGATTTCAAGAATATCTTTGGCTCAGTAGTGCAAATGAACAGTGTTTAAATGAACATGACCCACTAATGAATATCTTTTTGCACTTCAGTAGTGCAAAGATGAATATTTGATTCCAGATGTATATTGATTGATGTTACGAGGATGAAAGATAGACGATGAACTTTTAAATTCATACATAAAGATAGTAGTTTGCATTCTCTACTTAACTCTTCTAATGAATTATTATTTCACGCTGCGAATATTGATTTAAAATTTGTTGTCTATTGTATTCTATTATATTTTTCCTGTTGAAGACTAACGATAATTTGTTGTATATTATCTTAGTCATAATATTCTTCTTGAGCTAGTTGAGCTCACCCTTTTCCTTTTTGTTCCATTTTTCTCGGGAGGCGAGAATATAAATGAGTACGAAGTCTGGGTATGGAATGAAGGTTTTAGAAAGGATTGTTTAGTAGTCCTCACCATTTTTGTAAATTAATGTATCAATAAATGTGATGAGGATTTATTTGAGTATAAATATTGTCTAGAAGATAATATTTGTATTCAAACTCACGCTTTCTTGTTGTAATAATAAAGTTGTAGTTGTTTACGTATCTATGTATTGACAACTCAGAATAGGTGATGTATACCTATTTTGGGGGCGTCACACACGGGACCTGAGATCTCTTCTCTTCCAGACTGGACTACCTCTGACCAGGTCTCTGCTGACTTTGGAGACATATCCGAAGAATGGGTGAGGGAGATGGCAGATTTCTTGAGGAAGATTCCTCCAAAAGAATGGAGTTTCACACTTCTGACCAAACAAGCCTGGTTATACAACCACAAATGTAAGTTTTGAATAACTTTGTAACATAATTTCTGAACTATATAAGTGATACAGGTTCTGATGCGTAGTTTTTTGCAGTATCTCTGATCAAACCGACTCCCCTGGAGGTGAGAGACCTGGAAGATTTTTTGGCAGGGATGAATACAGATGCAAGTGAAGAGCATCCGGCCGAAGAATCTTCCCAGGTTAATCCCCCTACTGCCGACCCACCAACTTCTTCCCTTCAAACTGACGAACCTCAAACTGACGAACCCTACATACAGAAGAAAACCTCGGACCTCCAAGAAAGAGATCCGCCAAACGATCCAAAACCACCCAATCAGAAACAAACCCTGAAAGTGACCCTGAAACACTTCCCGAAGCAATCCCCCAAACAACCTTCTCAACCAATCCCAATCCTCCAACCTCTGAACCTACCCCGGTGAGGAGGAGCCTACTCAATATTCCTTTGCACAATCGGGCTAAGGTCCTTCGTGTAAAGAAAATAAGAACCAAAATAACCCCCTTAACTGCCGAAGAGCTTCGAGTCCCTACCTCTTCGGCTGTCACTCCTCCGACGACATCCACAGAAACCCACGTGCCTGACAATGAACCAACCGGGTCGACCCTCACTCCTTCCCGAAAAAGAAAACAACCATCAGACATCCACCCTGGTTCATCTCCTGCTCTTTCGCTTGACTCCCTGAGCATACCGCCTCGATCTCCTTCTCCCAGAAACCATACACGCAGACTTTCACTAAGTCGCGAAGAACCTCCACCTTCTCCGCCAAGAGAACCAACCACCGAGATTGATCGGGAAGCCATGGCCTCTCCAACAATGTGGCCCCGACTCAATGCTCATTTTCCCTTCCAACTGTTCAACACCTTTGTTCGTGAAACCGACGCGATCATCGGTTGCTCGGAACAGTTCGAATGGGGATCTACTCAGCGAAGGCATGAGCTACTTGGCGAAGGTAAACGAGTATCTTCTTTATTTCTGAATTTATCTGCATACTTATATATCTGAAAACTGATCAAATGGTATTGGAAACACATAGGCCAATGCGGTGTTCGGACGTCTTCGTCCAAGGTCTCTCGAAGCCGAAGCGGAAGAAGAGATCTTGAGGAAGGAGAATGCCATGCTGAAGTCTACTTTGGCGAAGGAGAAAACTCAACGTGAATGCCTTCTTCATACAAATGAAGGTCTTCAAAAAGAGTTAGCCCAAGCCAAAGGAGATGTGAAGGCCTCCAAGGAAGAACTGAAGTCAACCAAAGCACAGCACGAGGAGATCGTCAAAATGAATGTTGACTTGGTTCAGAGGAGCGAGATAAGGATGGAGAAAATCGAGGAATTAAAGGCCGATGCGAAGATCTTAACCAAGACTATCCATAAGCTGGAGGCAGGAGAGACTCGTCACATGAGTAAGCGGCTCAAACTCGAAGAGGAAATCCGAGAACTCAAGGCTCTTCGGGACCTTGGGCCCCCTTTAACAAATCGACCTAATCTTCGCAAACAAATATCTGAAGAGTACTTAACTTCGGATGAAATCAACGGGGAAATAATGAAGATATACTCCGAGAGTTACGAGCTTTGCCGAAGTCGTGGCAAGGAGAAGCTGTCTGCAGCCAATCTGGACCCATCCTTACTCGATTCTTCAGACGAAGATGGCGCTCAAGTCGATGTTCTGCTTATGTCTTTTTCTGTCTTTTAATTTACAATATCTCATATTTAATTATCAATAGTGTAATTAAATTAAATATTAATGAAAATGGCTTCATTCCTTATGACTTCGGTATATTTATTATCTGCCAATACTCCAATATTTATTTAAGTGAAAAGATGCACAAACTCCTTCATGGGCTGAACCCGAACTGTTAGGTAACAACTAAACATGCCATATAACAGATAAGATGAAGTGTAAGAATGAAGCTTCCTGAACTCAACACTTAGAAAAAAATTAGGTAATAAAGTAAAGGGACACTTATTAGTTACCGAAGTGTGAGATAGATTCGCTTCGTCAGGAATTTGTTTACCCATAAAGGCCTAACAAAACCAAAAGATGACATTTGCCTACCACGAAGGGCCTGACAAAGTCTGAAGGATGACACTTGCCTACCCCGAAGGGCCTGACAAGGTCTAAGTGTCGACAATTGCCTACCACGTAGGGCCTGACAACGTCTTAAAGATGACACTTGCCTATCACGAAGGGCCTGACAAGGTCTAAGTGACCACCTGCCGAAAAGGCTACCATTGAATGGCCAGCGAGTCCACCCGAACCTCCTAACAACAATGACGTTTGCCTACCACGAAGGGCCTGACAAACTCATAAGGACCACCTACCAAAAAGGCTGCCATCGAATGGCCAGCGAGTCCACCCGAGCCTCCTAACACCAATGACGTTTGCCTACCACGAAGGGCCTGACAAACTTATAAGGACCACCTGCCAAAAAGGCTGCCATCGAATGGCCAGTGAGTCCACCCGAACCTCCTAACTTCGATGATCTGATCAGCAATGAAGACAAAATTTGTTCGAGAAAAAAGGGAACTTTTATTGATGATGACATAAATATTTACAGACTTCCAAAAGGTGTCGACATCATTTCTACCGAAAGTACTTTCTAAGCTTCCTAGAAACATCATTGCAAGTATTCTTAATTGTTGACCCATCTAATGCTTTCAATCGATAAGTTCCCGCTTGACTTCGGCTATTTCATACGGTCCTTCCCATTTGGCATCGCCTTTCCCATATTCTCGAGGTATAGATGCTTGGCTTCTCTCGAGGACAAAATCTCCCACTTCAACCTTCGACATTTTACCCCTTATTATAATGCTTAGCCACTCTTCACGATAAGTCGCCAACCCGATTAAGGTCAAGCTTTCTTTCTTCTTCAAGTAAATCAAGATTGGCCTTAAGCCCTTCCTCATCAGAGATTTCTCCGAAATGGTCACCAAGACCGGGAGATCCAATTTCAACCGGGACTAAGGCATCGCATTACATAGGCCGCCTAAAAGGTGAATCCCGTTGTAGTCCTCGAGTAGTTCGATAAGCCCACAACACGCTAAGTAGCTCCTCTAGCCATCTGCCCTTGGCTTCATTCAATCTGCGCTGATCCTGCTCCAGATTCGCTCGTTGGTCACTTCTTGACTTGTCCATTTGATCGTGGATGAGCCACTCAAGTCTTTCTGTCTTTGAATCCCCAGCTCTTTCAAGAATGCCTCAAATTTCGATCCCACAAACTGACGTCCATTGTCTGATATTACCACCTTAGGAATCCCGAAACGAAATACTACTGATTCTTTCAAAAATTTCAAGCATTCCTGTTCCGTTATTGACCTAAGTGGTTTTGCTTCTACCCATTTGGTCATATAGTCGATGGCAACTATAACAAAGCTGACTTGACCTTTTGCCTTCGGTAGTGGACCCAGTATATCAACCCCCAAACAAAGAAAGGGTATAGGAGATAAGATCGAGTATAGCTCTTACGTGGTCGATGTGGATCGATTTGTTGAGTTGACACTTCTCGCACTTCTTGACGTATTTCGATTTTCTTTTTCAGATGGTAAGCCAAGAGAGATCCTTGTCGAAGTACTTTATAGGCTAATGACTTAGCCGCCATATGGTCGCCACAGATACCTTCATGTATTTCCCGAAGAGCATATTCAGCTTCAGATGGAGTCAAGCATTTCAATAGTGGAGATGAGAAAGCTCTTCGGAACAGATCTCCATCAATCAGAACAAAATTAGCACTTTTATACTTGATTTTCTTGGCGAGCATCCGATCCGAAGGTAAGACGCCATCTGCCAGATACTCTATATATGGAGTCAACCAGCAGTTGGTTCGGTCAATGCACATTACCGATTCATAATGAACACTAGGATGTTGCAAAGTTTCTAAATAAACCGACCCATCAAAGATGTTAACATCCGTAGTGGCTAATTTGGAGAGTGCATCGGCAATTGAATTGTTATTACGCTCGATCCCTTGAAACTCGTAGGATTGGAAATCTCGAAGTTGTTCCTTCAATTACATTAGATATTTGATCATTTTTGGGCCTCGAGCTTCAGATTCCCCGTAAAGTTGCTTAACGATTAACCGAGAATCACTAAAGATGATTATTCTTTGCACTTCAAGACTCTTTTGCGCGGTCGTAACCGTAACCTCGCAAGTACCGCTTCATACTCAAATTTCGTTGTTTGTCGCTTTGAACTAAAATCGATGGCTCATTGTACCTTGAATCCTCCCGACTCGTCGAATAATACCGCCCATCGACATCCGTGGTTGAAGACCCATCTGCATACAAATCCCAAGAACTCTGCTTCATCAAGAAAACTGCCAATCGCTTTATCCGATTCTTCGACCGCCACAACTTCATCGACTTCGTAAAACAAGCATTCAACAACAAAATCAGCCAAGGCTTGCCCTTTGATGACGGTTCGGGATAATATTCAATGAAAAATTGTGACAACTCCATCGTCCATGCAATTTAATCTCTCCGACACCTCGGGTTTGCCCATAATCTTCTTTAAAGGTCGATTCAGATACACTATTACCAATCTACCACGGAAGTATTGCCTAAGCTTTAGACTAGTAGTTATTAAAGCAAAAGCAAACTTTTCAATGTTCGGTACCTTGTTTCAAAGATCTCGAAAGACATGGCTTACATAATAAACCGTGTCGCTTACCCCCAACTTCACGCACTAAAACCGCTTCCTACCGCCAACTAACTAGTCGCTAAGTACAAATATAGGGGTTCAAGCAGAGCGGGCTTCACCAACAAAGGCGCCAAGATAAGTAGGACTTGATGCTCGAAAGGCGCCCTCACACTCAAGTCCATTGAAACGTCTTTGCATTCTTCTACCTTTCAATGTATCAAAGAACGGTAGACATCTTTCCGCCGACTTGGACATGAACCTCCTCAAAGCTGCAATCCTTCCAGTCAGACGTTGAACATCTTTGAATGACCGAGGAGTCTTCATGTTCGTGATCGCAAATCTTCTCGTGATTGGCTTCGATTCCTCTCTCGATCGACAAGATAACCCGTAAATTTGCTGGACCCTGTAACCAAAGGTGCACTTAGTGGGATTCAATCTCAAATTGTGCTGACGAATTGTCTGAAAGCATTCTTCTAAATCATCCAGATGTTTATGTACCAACATACTTTTGACAATCATGTCATCTACGTACACCTCCACATTCCTGCCCAAATTGATATCCTCAAAACATGGTTCATCATCCTCTCGATATGGGCTCCTGGCATTGATGAGGCCAAGGTCATTTTCTTATAGGCATATACCGAACGATGCGTAATGAACGCCGCCTTCTGTATATACTCCTGCACATGGAAATTTGATGATATCCGAGAGAATGCGTCCCATGAAACTTAACAAAGCATACCCCGTGGCATCGATTAGTTGGTCAATGTGGGGTAGAGGTAGAAATCTTTCTGACAAGCCTTATTTAGATCGGTGTAGTCTATGCAGACTCGCCATTTACCATTTTGCTTCGTATCAAAGACCACATTCGCCATCCATTGTGGGTAGTCAATCTCAAGATGAAGTCTGCGCCAACTGCTTTTGCAATCTCTTCATCAATGATTCACGACGTTCAGTGCGAAAATCCTCCTCTTCTCGGATGGACCGCTTCTTCGACGGGTTCACCTCCAACCGATGCTCAGCGATATCCCTGCTTACCCCCGGCATATCCTGAGGCTCCCATGCGAAAATATCAACATAGCTTTGCAGGAGTTCAATGAGGTTCGTCCGGAGAGGTTCCGGCAGACCCGAACCTATTTTCACCGTCTTGTTCTCTTTGCCCGGGATGAGCTCTATCTCCTCCGTTTCTTCAGCTGGCATGACCAATGGTTCGGAACTACTTTCTATGAAGGGTTCGATCTCTATCGCCATGGTCTGCTTCTGCTTCGATATTCCCACTCCCGAAGTGATTACAGCATTTCTATAACATCTTCTGGCCAGATCCAAGTCCCCCTTCACCTCGCCGACCCCATGAGCCGTAGGAAATTTGATTTTGAAATGAGGAATAGAGGTCACAGCTTGCAAAGCAATTAAAGCAGGCCTTCCCAAAATAGCATTATAAGCAGAATCTACATGTACAACATAAAATTTGCAAGTAATTTCTACCTGTTGGGGGGCCGTTCCGAAGATGACTGGCAGTTCAATAGTTCCAGCCACCTTAACCGGGTCATTACTAAAACCATATAAAGGAGCCTCCTGTCCCAACTCCATCTTTCGCCCATCTAGGTGCATCCTCTGATAAGCGTGGGCATACAGAATATCTACAGAAGACCCATTATCTACCATCATCCGTTTCATATCTACCAACCCACTTCAGGCAAATAACACCAATGATCCCTCGTGCGGTTCGATGACTTCCGAAGGGTAATCTTCATCAGTAAAAGAGATTACCGAACTCGGATAAGGTCTGTCAGTCTTCGGGAGGGTACCCGCCACTGTCATGACCGAATCCAAGTAGCTTCGGCGCTTTTTTCCAATGAATTTGCCAGAAGTACCCCCAGTGATGACATCTATCACGTACCTTCACTTGCCGTTCGAGAGTCGGTAACACTTGGTTGAATCGGGTTGAGCTACGGAAACGCCCCTCTGTCTTCTTTGTTGATTAGTTCTCGCGCACCACATACCGAATTAAAGCACCGCACAGACCTTTCTTTCAATAAAGTCCTTCAAACTAGCACAATCGTTTGTATACATGACCAAGCTTGATGGTAATCACAATACTTACGAGAATTTCCTTTTCCGGCTTAATGTTATCTCGAGGTGGTTCAAAATAGGTTGATTCTTAATTTGATCCAAGATAATGTACTGCTCTGTGTTAAGTCTTTATGTAGTTACGTTCTATTCACTCGCTTTGCCGGAGCGAACGAACGTCCTCCACCCCGCTCCAATTGTTAAACTTTTTCGACCCGCCTTCGTAGCGGTCTTTATTACCCTCATTCTTTCTCTGGTCTTTATCGATTCTATCCCGATTTGTCTCCTTAAGCCGATCTGAAGCTGGACGTTTGAGGTTGTCCATGGCTTCCTCCACCACGATATAACCTTCAGCTTTGTCAAAGGCCTCAGCAAGACTCTTCGGGTGATGAAACATCAACTTCTTCACTAACTTCTCCGATTTGACCAGATCTAACCCATTCTAAAACAGTCCAACGGCTTGTAGATCATTCAAGTCTGTCACCTGGCCGACTGCTTCACGAAATCTCTTCACATATTGGCCCAAAGACTCATTCGAAAATTGTCGAACCTGAGCCAACGAACCAGTTGGTTTTTCCCTTCTTTTGTTGCTCCCGAAGCGAGCATGAAATTTGCTGCACATATCTGCCCAAGATGAAATTGAATCTGAGGGCAACGTCCCCATCCACTGCCGGGCATCCTTTCTGAGTGTTGTGACAAAAGTATGACACTTAGCAGCATCGCTAAAGTCATAATAATCCATCGGTCCATTGACGCCTCGATCAGGTCATAGGGATCCCCGATCCATCATAACTCTCAATATGGGGCAACTTCTTGGTGGGGTCAGCTTTTTCTTTAAGAATCTCCACGGAAAAAGGGGATGCCTTCTTTCCCGAAGTGTCCTTCGCCTTTTGTACTTCTAAGTTTGCTTTCAAAGTTCTTTTAACTCTTTAACCAAATAATCTACACCTTCCGTTGGGATGATGCTTCCTTTTCCCGGACTCCTTTCTCCTCCTCGAGTAGACCGGCTTTCTTACAATAGAACCTTCAACTCTGTAGGGCTTCTTCTATGATTTAGTGTCTATAGGCGGTGTACCCTCGGTAGACTCTCTGGAGTACAATCTCTAGATATGATTCGCCTTTGTGCCCGCACCGAGGCGAGAATGTGCAACAACAAGGGCTTTCTTTGTAGTTTCAGAGTACGATCTCGGATCGACCTCTTTCGCTTCTCTTCAACCTCGCTCCTTAGAATCGACGGGGTGATGTACCCTCCCGATCTTTGAGGAGTAGGGCTTCGGATCTTCTTCTTCGCCGATTTCTACCGAGACTCTCGTCCCGAATGAATGTGTTCTTTTCCACTTCTGTCCTGTCCTTTTCTGGACCGATTATAACCGAGTTCTTCATCTCTCAACTCATCATCCGCCATCTCGCTCAAATTATATCCTGTCGTTGCTTCACAAGTACTTCCATAGCTCTATCCGCCTCATCAGCCATCTTAGCTAGTCGTGAAGCTTTTTCATCTTGGTCCTCTCGGTATCGAGTTCTAGGCGAAGTGCCTTCTACTGCTTCCGGATCGCAAGCGATGCGACGCTTTATCGAGAGGGTAGACTAACCTCGCTTAGCCTTGCCCATCTTCTTCAACCGAAAATCTTGAGGATCGTTTGACGCCGAGCTAGCATGAACACTTATTGCGGCCCCAAACGATCCTTGATGACACTGTGGGTGTCGATTCACCGGCGACCCTTCTACGCCTTTCTTCGTGTAGGTGTTCTACTCTTCACCATGAATATCGACGTAGAACAAACACAACCAGGATTGAAAATATTCGTGACACTAGAACTCAAATTTCTCCTTCTAAATACCAATGTTAACGCCAAGATCTTTCTCCACGTCCCAATCACCAAGACGCTGCCCAATATCCCCATATATTCAACAAGTCAACACTAAAAGCTCGACTACCGACTGTCGTCGAGGGATAGCTCCGGCGTGAGAGTAAGTACAGGCGATCACAAGGTCAACAATGGAGAAAAAAATATTATCTAGTGTCTGAGAGATAGAATAAGAATTCTATTGAAAAATGTGTGTGTTACTTACCCTCTTATGTGATCTTTAGCCCCATGCATACTCCACTCCCGGTTTACCGTGCAACCCACCACCACCTGACACCTTTTTCCCTCACTTCCGGTCACTTCAGCCGAAAGTAAACAGTCTACCTTCACATCACCATTCTCGCTTTGCCACCACGGCCATCCGAGTCCCATCCTCGTTAATGCCATGCAGCAAAGTGGCAGACACAATAGTCAACCGTCATTTGGCATAATGATTACTGGTCAAAGTTGGGTTAAGTGACAATTTGTATAATGGGCCAATATAATGACTAAGCCCAAATAATAGAAATGACCCAAGTGACCGGATCCAACAATGACCCCAAATAATAGAAATGACCCAAGTGACCGGATCCAACAATGACTTAACATAACATGATCCAAGGGAGGAGCCCAATAAGTTCGGCCCAAAAAAGGAAAAGGATTATGGCCCAACACTTTCCATTCCTCATCTCCTTAATCTTGAACCACGAGTGTTTGGATGTATGGTATACGTTCACATGCCTGGTGTAAACTTGATCCATGTGCCAAACTGTGTGTCTTTGTAGGTTACTCGGAGTTTCAGAAGGGATATCGGTGTTACGATCCTCAAACCCGGAAGTTACATGTGACCTTGGATGTTTCGTTTCGTGAATTGGAACCATAAGTTTCCGGGTCTTTTCTTCAAGGGGAGAGTCACAGTGAAAAGAATAAAAATGGTGGAAAGGAATTATTCGAATTGGAGGAAAATGGGAAATTATTCGAATTGGAGGAAAATGGGGAATTATTCGAATTAGAGGAAAATGGAGGATGTTTTGAAGGCTCCAATGCGCCCAATATTCCAGGCCGTGGCGCTGACCCGGAATTGTGCACAGGTCAGAGAAGTTCCAGCAATGACCCCTTTTTCGTTTCCAGAGTTACTCGCATCTACACCATTAATCGAAGGATCAACCCTGAATGTTCTTCCTCGGGTAAATCCGAATCCCATTCTTGATGAATTTTCGGTCCACTACTAAAAATTTAACCTATAGCGACGAGCTATAAGCGGCGATCGGACGGGCAAATCGGTTATAGATAGTGTGTCTATAGAAACTGTCACACGGATTGGCCGTTCGGTATAGAGAGAAAACAGAGCTCTATTATGAGGGTCACGTGACGCCCCCAAAATAGGTATACATCACCCATTCTCGAGTTGTCAATACATGGTACGTAAACAACTACAACTTTATTATTACAACAAGAAAAGCTGTGAGTTTAAATACAAATATTATCTTCTGCACAATATTTATACTCAAATAAATCCTCATCACATTTATTGATACATTATTTTACAAAAATGGTGAGGACTACTAAACAATCCTTTCTAAAACCTTCATTCCATACCCGGCTTGCACTTCGCTATATTCTCGCCTCCCGAGAAGAATGGAACAAAAGGGAAAAGGGTGAGCTCAACTAGCTCAAGAAAGAATATTATGACTAAGATAATATACAACAAATTATCGTTAGTCTTCAACAGGGGAAAATTTAATAGAATACAATAGACAACAAGTTTCGCATCAATATTCGCAGCTGAAATAATAATTCATAGAAGAGTTACGTAGAGAATGAAATCTACTATAATCTATGAATTTAACAAATCATCATCAATATTTTATCCTCAGAACATCAATCAATATTCATCTCAAATCAAACATTCATCTTTGCACTACAGCCAAAAGATATTCATCGATCGGTCATGTTCATCTCAACACTGCTCATCTTTGCACTACAGCCAAAGATATTCATCGATTGGTCATGTTCATTTAAACACTGCTCATCTTTGCACTACGGTGCCAAAGATATTCTTCAAAATCATTCATCTTTGCACTACGTGCCAAAGATATTCAATAATATCATCATTTAAGACGAGATGATGAAAATATTTTTAAAGAACGAATCCAAAGAAACAAAATGACAAGGATTAAGGATTAATGATTCGTACTTTGTTTTATCCATGTCCAACAATACCTCAAAATAATCATAGTGGTGTAAAATTCAAGAATGATCAAAACATGGATACAATCAAAGCTAGTATCCGTAATAGATGTTTTGGACAAAAAGAAAAATTTTCATTTTTCAAAGGAATAGTGCCATATATCGTGAATAGGTCAGATATCGTGAATAGTCTTGGATACGTAAATAGTAACTCCGACACCAAAAGATAGAAATTCCACAAAAAATATTTTTCACGCTTCATAAATAGTACTCGTGAATAAGAATCGTGAATAGTAACTCATGAATAGTAACTCGTGAATAAGAACTCATGAATAAGTAACCCCGATATGAAAAAGTTCCAAATTTGATAAAACTTCAGATCAACATTTCAAAGATAATGATATCAAAGAAATAATATCATTACGAAAAAAATAATATCCCTTACCTCAAAGAATCAAGATTTCTAAGGAAAGGCTCAAGTGATGTTTGAATGAAACTTGTCTTGAATAAAGAACTCTCAAAGTATCTAAATACTCACAAAATACGCCAACAACAATATAGAGAGAAGAGAAAAACTTTGTTTCGGTGTGATTTTCAATTCTAACTTAGCCCTCTATTTATAGGAAAATGTTAGCCCACCAAGGCGACTTGACTGCTTTACCGATGGCTTTACTCTCGCTACTATTGCCACCCACCACATTTGAAATAAAATTCAAAGACATTTCTTCACCAACCACAAGTGGGGCCCACTCAATTCTAGAATTTTCCACCAAAATCAATTATAAACCTAATTTTCGAATCCGACACCTCTTAAAATTCACAACAAATCATTCGTGCATTTTTAATAGCTCAAAATTTTGTGGACATATACTCAACTTATGTATGTATAATATACCCAAAATTACCACAATCCAACTATTTGATTAAAAATTATAACCCCGCAATATATCTCAAAACCCCGATTTAATTTTTAATACCTCCAACTGTAAAATACCGATAAAACACCTCAACAATAATTTCTTCATTTATAACCACATAAATAAATCCATCATTTATATCCACATAAAATAAATATTTCTTTATCATATGAATCAATAATTAATTATTCATAAATAATATTACTGAAATCACAATTATAACAACCAAAGCCGCTCCTCAGAAAGAGGGGCTTTCAGATAAGGATTTCTCCTCATCAAGCGCCGAATTAGGTGACCAAACCTCTCCTCGATGTAACTTTCTAGACATTGCCAATAATGCTATCTAATAATATTATTCAAATAATATGAATTATTGATCCGATAATGGAGATAATGCGTGTGACAATTATTGAACAACAATAATATAAAATATCAACGCAAAGCAATTATCAATCAATAAAATAAAATATTGAATAAGAATTCATCGTAAAAATTATTGAGTAGTGCCTTCACGTAAGGATCAATAATTCAACAATCATTGTGCAATACCGGTAAAGCATCGCTAAACACGCCAGACATCGTATTTTAACCAATTAGGGTATTCCAACAATCTTAATTGTAGAATAACTACGCCATGTTATTTTTAACCAACTTATATTTGTCGCTTTTCTTCATCCAATCGCTTCCAAGTTATGGGGCCCACACATGGTCATGCTACCAGTCAGCATTTAATATTCCCCGACAAGATTTAATATTCCACGACCAAACGAATATTCCCCGACAACAATGAATATTTTATAACCACTTGCTTATTTTGAAATATTTGTGTATTTAACCCTTAACTATCCACATTAATCAAATCAACCCTTACTATTTCAAAATAATAAATAAAGGAAATTCCTTTTATTTAAAAAATTTCGGTCTTACAACCTCCCTTCTTATGAAATTTCGTCCTCGAAATTGACGTGCGTACTGGTGTTTTTCAAAAGGTGAGGATACCTCGCTTTCATTTCCGCTTTCCAATTCCCAAGTCATTTCTCTATAAGCATGATTCCTCCACAAAACTTTAACTTGTGGTATGACCTTTCATGCGTAGGGCATCGCCCTTCCTATCCAAGATCTTGATAGGTACCTCCTCATCACGTTAAGTCTTCTGCTATCTCGTCCTGCTCTAACTCAATAACGTGGTTCGGGTCTTTCACATATTTACTGAAGTACGATATGTGAAACACATTATGAACACGAGACATACTTTGAGGTAACGCAAGTCTATAGGCTACATTTCCTACTTTCGGTCAAGAATTTGAAATGGACCAATAAATCGTGGATTGAGCTTTCCTCTCTTCCCAAATCTTGTAACTCCTTCCATGGAGCAACTCGCAACAATACATGATCCCCTACATTAAACTCCACGCCCTTTCGATGAAGATCCGCATAACTCTTTTGTCGATCTTGAGCCGCTTGTATACGTTGTCGAATCATTTGGATCTTTTCTAGTAGTCATATCGTATTAACTTCGGTCCCAACAATGTTGCTTCACCCACCTCATCCCAACATATTGGAGAACGACATTTTCGTCCCATATAATGCTTCAATGGAGCCACACCTATACTTGCTCGATAACTCGCTGTTGTTGTAGGAGAATTCCACCAATGGTAAATACTTATCCCAATCGCCTTGAAGTCTAGGACACGTAGTCTTAATAAATCTTCAAGAGTTTGAATAGTCCTCTCTCGATTGTCCGTCCGCTTGGGGATGGTATGCCAACTAAATCGCAAATTGCGTGCCCATAGCTTTTTGTAAGCTAACCCAAAATCTTGAAGTGAATCTTGGGTCACGATCCAAACTATGGATACAGGCATGCCATGCAACCTCACAATCTCATTTACGTACATACTAGCAAGACGCTCAAGTGAATAAGTCTCCCGTGACGGCAAGAAATGAGCGCAGACTTGGTTAATCTATCAACAATAACCCAAATAGCATTGATGCCTTGAGAAACCGTAGGAAGACCCGTAACGAAATCCATGGTAATGTGTTCCCACTTCCATTCCTAATCTCAAGTGGTTGCAACGGACCCTTAGGTACTAGATGCTCTCGCTTTACACGTTGGCAAGTTAAACACATCGAGATAAACTTTGCAATCTCTCTCTCATATTATTCCACCAAAATGTATGTCAAGATCACGATACATTTTAGTACTTCCAGATGGATTGCAAATGGTGTATTGTGTGCCTCCATCATAATCTTGTACTTCAAATCGTAGTCGTTAGGAACACAAAGTCTAGAGTGGACTCAAGTATTCCTTCTTCATCAATTCTCGCCCTAAATAGCTCCTTCTTGTACTTTCTTCTTCATACGCATCGACTTCCGGGTCTGGTGGCTTGAGCAACCTTAACTTTTTCTATTAAAGTTGGCTCTACGCGTATACTTGACATCATCGCACTTTTCGTTCCGCGATATGATCTTCTACTCAATGCGTCCACCACCACGCTCGCTTTTACTGTGGTGGTATTGAATAGTGTGGTCGTAGTCTTTCAATAGCTCGAGCCAACGTCATTGCCGCGTGTTGAGTTCTTTTTGAGTGAAGAAATATTTAAGGCTTTTATGATCCGAATATATCTCCACTTTCTCCCCATATAGATAGTGCCTCCATATCTTTAGCGGCAAACGATTGGGCCGCTTAACTCTAGATCATGAGTAGGATAATTCCTCTCATAGTCTTTAAGTTGTCATGAGGCATAGGCTATGACTTTCCCACGCTGCATGAGAACACATCCTAACCCTTTGCACGAAGCATCGTCAGAGATAACAAATCCATCCGAACCGGATGGTATTGTTAGAACAAAGCCAAATAAGTCTCCTCTTAAGCTCTTGAAACTTTTCTCGCATTCTTCACCTCTAAACGAATTTCAGATCCTTTCGAAAGTTAGGCGAGTTAATGGAGTAGCGATTCGAGAAAACCCTTCCACGAATCTCCGATAATAACCAAATAAGCCCAAAAGCTACGTGACTTCATCATCCAACTTCGGGTTGCTCCCAACTTTGTATTGCTTCAATCTTCGCGGATCAACAGATACTCCATGTTTTGACACCATGATGCCCAAGAAATGCTACTTCCTCGCCGTAACTCGCATTTCTTCAATTTGGCATATAGTTGGTTTTCACGAAGCCTTTGAGTACCAAATTTCAAATCTTCAGCTCATGATCTTCACGACTTTTGGAATATATAAGGATGTCATCAATAAAGACAACAACGAATCGATCCAAATATTCCTTGAATACTCGGTTCATCATATCCATGAAAGCAGCAGGAGCATTAGTTAGTCCGAAAGACATGACTAAGAATTCATAATGCCCATACCGAGTTCTCAAGGCGCCTTTGAATATCCTCGCCTAATCTTCAAATTTGATATCCGAATCGAAGATCGATTTTTGAAAAGAATTGTGCCCTTTAAATCGTCAAACAAGTCATCAATACGAGGTAGAGGATACCTATTCTTGATGGTGACATGGTTCAATTCCCGATAGTCAATACAAAAGTCGCATACTCCGCCTTTTCTTCTTTACAAATAAAACAGAGCACCCCAAGGAGATGTACTAGATTTAATGAAACCAATGTCCAACAATTCTCGTAGTTGGACCTTTAACTCTGAAGTTCAATAGAGCCATTCGATATGGGGTTTTAGAAATGGGCTTTGTACCAAAGTTCAAGATCAATAAAGAATTCAACTTCACGCTTACGGGGTAGGCATCGAAGTTCTTCTAAAATACGTCGGAAAGTCAATAACAATGTGGAATATTATTCAAATTTGACGTGTCTTTATTCAAATCCATAACATGGGCTAAGAAAGCTTGACATCCGCTTTTCAATAAACGAATAGCTTTATGATTAGATATGATGATGATTGATTTTAATGGTTTAGTTGTTGAATTAAATATAACAAGGTTGGTTAGAATATGAAAACTAACAACCTTACGAAAACAATCAATTTTGGCATGATGAGTAGTTAACCAATCAATCCCTAAAATCACATCAAAAGCAAGTATCTTTAAAGAGATAAGGTCAACGGTAAGGTAATGGTGCCAACTTGAATCAAACAAGATTTATAAACAGTGGATGTGATGAAAGTTTCTCCTAACTGAGTTTCCACAGATAGATCAAAGTCTAATTTCTCCGAGTCAAGTTTAAACGTTGAGCACACGCAGAGAGATAAATGAATGGGTAGACCCCAGATCAAGTAAGGTATAAACTTCGCAAGAATTTATAAATAGCTTACCCGTGATCACCTCGTTTGGGTTCTCGATTATGACCAATCACAACAAACACTCTTCCTTAATCGTTGACTTTGACTTTTCGAGAGATGTTTTTTTGAGTCACCGTCCCATTGTACTTTCAGGTTTCGCTACTGCATAATCTCGAAAGCGATATGTCCTTCCTTTCCACAACTATAGCATACCTTGAATCTGTTAGGGCGCTTTGACCGATATGTCCCTCTTTACCGCATTTGTAGCATATGACCGGTGGTTGATCTCCTCCCTTAGAACCCGATTCTTTGTCACGCATCGCTGCTGTCTTCACATAGTCGTTGTTAAATCTCCTCTTTTAAAATCTCCTCTCGACTCGCTTCTTCATTTTTTTCACGACCATGATTACCACCAGAGTGGTTACCATTTCGTCTGGCTCTGCTTTTCTCCGCAGTTATCATTATTCTGCTGACCGCTATCTCTCGGATGCGATCCTCGGTTATGGTCCTCAATTGACCGTACTCAAGTATCTCGCCTAATAATTGAGCCTCTGCTTACAACATCTGAATAAAGAGAAAGTTTATGAGAAATGAGATACCGACGTATCGCCGGTTTCAAACCTCTAAGAAACATCCGCCATACGCTCCTCATTCTCCACCAAATGAGGTGCAAACTCGGATAACTCTGCAAACTTTGCCTCGTCATCGAGACACCGCCATGTTGTTTTGCTCTAATCGATGAACTCCACTTCCTTCATACGACGTTTAACACTTTCGTGAAAGTATTTGTCATTAAATAGTCTCTCAAACGCCTCCCAAGACATACGCCGAAAGCGTACCGGATGGGTACGCTTCACGAGACTCCCACCAAGAGTCTGCTTCGCCACTTTTAACATAAAGGTGGCGAATGGAACCTTCGTTCTCCGTGCATCCCAAGACATCGAATATCTTGGTAATTTGTTGACCCATGTTTCCGCCATGATCGGATCCGCTTTCCTTAAATTCGTGGTCCCAACTCTTTGAATCGCTTGTTTGTGACAACCCGTGAATCGCTATCATTTCCTCCTCAGATTTTGAACACGAGTCTCCTCGTCGTCGATTTTGCATGAATCGCAAAAAACTTCTAAACATCCCCTCGCTCATCATCTCGCCCATGGTGTTGTTCATAGGAGGAACATTGCCACTGTTGCACGCTTCTCCTCGTTGGTAAAGACAGCATCTCCACTGGTCTCATTTACTCCATCATAATATTCTCAATCGACATTCTCAAATATCACAAAAAACAAGGGTTAATTAAGGAAATCAATATATCACATAATATCCCTTATATACTCGACCAACTAACAAATAAGCTTAGGTAGGACACACTAAATGAAGGATTTACTCGCCTCTCCTCCTAGTTCTATTCCCCGATCTCCGCCAGAGATCATATCCCTAAGCTCGATACCAAACCGCGCCGCCCCCAAAATAGGTATACATCACCCATTCGAAGTTGTCAATACATGGTACGTAAACAACTACAACTTTATTATTACAACAAGAAAAGCGTGAGTTTAAATACAAATATTATCTTCTGATAATATTTATACTCAAATAAATCCTCATCACATTTATTGATACATTATTTTACAAAAATGGTGAGGACTACTAAACAATCCTTTCTAAAACCTTCATTCCATACCCATTCTAATTTCAATTCGCTATATTCTCGCCTCCCGAGAAGAATGGAACAAAAGGAAAAGGGTGAGCTCAACTAGCTCAAGAAGAATATTATGACTAAGATAATATACAACAAATTATCGTTAGTCTTCAACAGGAAAAATTTAATAGAATACAATAGATAAACAAGTTTCGCATCAATATTCGCAATGAAATAATAATTCATGTAAGAGTTACGTAGAGAATGAAATCTACTATAATCTATGAATTTAATAAATCCATCATCAATATTTTATCCTCAGTAACATCAATCAATATTCATCTCAAATCAAACATTCATCTTTGCACTACAGTGCCAAAGATATTCATCATCGGTCATGTTCATCTCAACACTGCTCATCTTTGCACTACACAGCCAAAGATATTCATCACTTAGTCATGTTCATTTAAACACTGCTCATCTTTTGCACTACAGCCAAAGATATTCTTCGAAATCATTCATCTTGCTACACAGCCAAAAATATTCAATAATATCATCATTTAAGACCGAGGATGATGAAAAATATTTTTAAAGAACGAATCCAAAGTGAAACAAAATGACAAGGATTAAGGATTAATGATTCGTACTTTGTTTTATCCATGTCCAACAATACCTCAAAAATAATCATAGTGGTGTAAAATTCAAGAATGATCAAAACATGGATACAATCAAAGCTAGTATCTAGTAATAGATGTTTTGGACAAAAAGAAAAATTTTCATTTTTCAAAGGAATAAAGCCATATACGTGAATAAAGGTCAGATATCGTGAATAGTCTTCAGATACGTAAATAGTAACTCTGACACCAAAAGATAGAAATTCCACAAAAAAATATTTTCACGCTTCATAAATAGTACTTTCGTGAATAAGAATCGTGAATAGTAACTCATGAATAAGACTCGTGAATAAGTAACTCATGAATAGTAACCCCATATGAAAAAAAAGTTCCAAATTTGATAAAACTTCAGATCAACATTTCAAAGATAATGATATCAAGAAATAATATCATTACGAAAAAATAATATCCCTTACCTCAAAGAATCAAGATTTCCGGAAGGAAAGGCTCAAGTGATGTCGAATGAAACTTGTACCCAAACAAAGAACTCTCAAAGTATCTAAATACTCACAAAATACGCTCAACAATATAGAGAGAAAGAGAGAAAAACTTTGTTTCGGTGTGATTTTCAATTCTAACTTAGCCCTCTATTTATAGAAAATGTTAGCCCTACCAAGGCAGACTTGACCAAGCACCTGATGGCTTTACTCGCTACTATTGCCACCCACCACATTTGAAATAAAATTCAGCACATTTCTTCACCAACCACAAGTGGGGCCCACTCAATTCTAGAATTTTCCACCAAAATCAATTATAAACCTAATTTTCGAATCCGACACCTCTTAAAATTCACAACAAATCATTCGTGCATTTTTAATAGCTCAAAATTTGTGGACATATACTCAACTTATGTATGTATAACATACCCAAAAATTACCATTATCCAACTGGTTGGATTAAAAATTATAACCCCGCAATATATCTCAAAACCCCGATTTAATTTTTAATACCTCCAACTGCAAAATAATCGATAAAACACCTCAACAATAATTTCTTCATTTATAACCACATAAATAAATCCATCATTTATATCCACATAAAATAAATATTTCTTTATCATATGAATCAATAATTAATTATTCATAAATAATATTACGTAATCACAATTATGACAACCAGCCGCTCCTCAGAGCAGGGGGGCTTTCCGATAAGGATTTCTCCTCATCGGGCGCCGCAATTAGGTGACCAAACCTCTCCTCGATGTAACTTTCTAGACATTGCCAATAATGCTATCTAATAATATTATTCAAATAATATGAATTATTGATCCGATAATGAGAGATAATGTGCGTTGACAATTATCGAACAACAATAATATAAAATATCAACGCAGCAAATTATCAATCAATAAAATAAAATATTGAATAAGAATTCATCGTGAAAATTATTGAGTAAAGGCCTTCTTCACGTAAGGATCAATAATTCAACAATCATCAGCAATACCGCGTAAGTACCATCTTTATGCAACCACGCCAGACATCGTATTTTAACCACCGGGTATTCCAACAATCTTAATTGTGAATAACTACGCCGTTATTTTTAACCAACTTATATTTGTCGCTTTCTTCATCCAATCGCTTTCCGCTATGGGGCCCACATGCATGGTCACTACCATCGCATTTAATATTCCCCGACAGCATTTAATATTCCACGACCAAACGAATATTCCCAACAACAATGAATATTTTATAACCACTTGCTTATTTTGAAATATTTGTGTATTTAACCCTTAACTATCCACATTAATCAAATCAACCCTTACTATTTCAAAATAATAAATAAAGGAAATTCCTTTTATTTAAAAAAATTTCGGTCTTACAATACCGTCATTGACCAACGCCATATAGACATAAAAAAGATATCATATACTAAATCTCGATCCTCTCAAGTCTCTAAATCTCACCATCCCTAAATCTCTCATACCCAACCGTAAATGTCATATGACAAAATCATTTTACCTAACCCTAAATGGCCAAAGAACGATTCGAGCAAAAAGAAGAGGAAGAAACTGTCTAGTTACAAAGATGAAGATATACTGAGCACAAGTCGCCTCGATAGTAAGGCCGAAGCATAAGTCGATCTAATCGATCTGTTAGAGCAAAATTTAGGGTTTGTTTTTTTTTGTTTAATTATTTCAATTTTTTGTGCGATAAATCAAACCATTTGCGAAATAGATTTGTTAAAGATAGAAATCGGTTGGAAGGAGAGAGGTTTGATCTCGTGAAGAAGTGCTCTTTTCGGAGAATAGAGGCCACCATTTTGCGAATCCTTTACCTCTTCCTCCTCTCAACGATATCACTTGCATCATCACCGAATCCACCGTGGTATCGATCGCGAAATCGCCAGTGTTTTTTCAATTTATTTAGTTGAAAATTTCACTATCGTAATTGATCGAATAAAGCAATAATAATTTACGTATTGTTGACTGTAATATCTTGTTTGTGTTTTAATTTTTATTATACTGTTCAAAACAAGAACCCCCAATTTCTCTCTTGGTTATGATAAAAGGGAACCCCCAATTTGGTGATGGTGAGGTTCGTATACATGGTTCTAGGAGTATTAATTGTTTTGAGTTGAAGAAAATTTGTGAACAAGTTGGTTGTATGGAAGGAACACTTGTCTGAAGCTCAACAAGTATAAGCTCCTTCAAATTGTCAATATAGACTTTCCATGTACTTGTATATATTAATTAGTTATCTGCGATGTAAATATCAAATAATGTTCTGCTCTGGCAGCTCTTGTCTTCACCGTTGAAAATTGTATATAAATTTGTTGTTGATGACGTATATCTCACGCTATTCTCCATTCTGAAAGTTGTTATGCTGAAGTCATATTCAAAGGTTTGATCAAATCCTAGCCTCAAGATTTTACCAAGCGACAATTCATTCACCGAGTCAGGTATAATTGAATTTGAATAGAATTGAGTAAACTTAGAATTTCTCTTCAAACAGTCGAGAATCCACGGGAGAAGAAAGCAAAGCAATGTTTGAATCTGGGAAAGACAAGAAGCACATGTGGCGAAATTATATGAAATTTGCAATTCAAGTTAAAACACATCATCTTGAAGTTTGGGTGAACAATGGAGAGAGAGGAAGGAGGAGCTACCGCTTTTCCCTTAAGTTTTGTAGCGAACAACTTGATCAACAAAATGATAGCTAACTTAACGATGGATTTAGTGCATTCCTTATGCAGTACTTAATAATTTCTTCTCGCCATGTATACCTCCATTGGGTGCTTTTGTTCTTTGTAGAGATTCAATTACCATTTAAGCTGTTATGTTATTTTGTTTATATATTCACACCATTAATAGGTTATTAAATGTAATTTATTGTGCACAAGATAAAAAGCCTTAAGAGAAAAAGAAAGATATATGTAGTAATATGATCTGCAACAATAATATCTGACAAGGAAACAGATATATACGTGTAAGTTTAGCTTAGGATTTAGTGCATTCCTTACCAATAATAACTTTTTTTAAGTTTAAGGTAATTGATTTTTTTCTACCTTACCAATATAATTTATTTGATTTTTAATCCTAAGATTATATTCAATTTTTTATGTTGATTATCACGTGTTTACATTTTTACCTTTTCTTTTTCCATTATAAATTTGATATTACTCCTCTTTTCCAAAACTAGATATACTTCTAAATCAACGACTTTTAAGGATTGTACACGTAGTATTAGCTAAAGAATATAGTAGTGGTGGTGTAATGCTAAAATTATAATAATAAAATAATGTCAAATTAAGAGACATCATGTCACTTTATAGTTCTAAATTGTATTTTTTTTTCCTAGAGCTGACTAAAATTGAAAATATATATCTTATTTTGAAACAAAAGGAGTAGCATGAAAACTGTGTTTTTTAACCGTGCACTCTAATTTTGATATGTTTTTTTTGTGTATCTTAGGAATTAATGCACCAACTTCGCAGTCTTTTCTCAATTATGTGCTCTCAAGGTAGTCTTTGGAGGCATTATGATATCTGAGGAGGAAGCACTTAAGGTTAGTTGTCATACACTCTAGCTAACCTTTTTCCTTTTAATTGATTAATGGTTGCTTCTCTCGATTGTGAAACCAACAATTTTGTTTTACTTATAAAATTGAAAACTTTGTTGAGCTAGCTAGAGTTGTTTTGAAAAAGTCTTACCTCTTGTCTTGAATTTGAGCAAGAATATATTTGAGATTATCTAGAGACGGAAAAGAAGTAATAAAAGTTATTCTTTTAGGTATGCTTTAAAGTTGTTGACCAAGACCAATATTTCGCCACAACTCCTCGGATGGTGATTTGGGGAAAAAAAAAATGAGAAGGATAAGTATCTTAAACACAATTACGTGATGGAAAACTTCGGTTGTTATTATGTTCTCTTTCTCCTTTATCCTTGTTTTAACCATCAAAATGCAACCCAAGGTTTGTTTATGCCTCTGTCTCTTGCCCTCTAACTTGGTGCATATGTATTTGCTTATGTCTTTGCAATCGTTATGTGTTCAAGAATGCATCATATAAAACAAGAGGGTCAATTGACTTTTAGGAATAAGCCTATCTTATGCCCTTGCGTTTTTGTGGTCTTTTATGTGCGCCAACCAATGAGTTATAGAGACAATTTCTTTTTTATTCAAAATTAAAATGAATTGTAAAGAGAAAGCTATTGATGATAATGTTTATCGGCGCTTTCAAACAATTTAGGCAACTTTTTTGTTGGAAGTGTTGCTTCATTTAGCATAAGAATGGTTTGCAAGGAATGCGCGTAGTATTATACCCTTCGTTATATTTAGCTTCCATTTTCCAACAAGATCATTAGGCAATTCTAATGAAAAAGCTATAATGTGTAACTTAGTGCGAGTGCAGTCACAACACCAATTTCTAGGTATATCTGCTTCCTTGTTGCATATATCTATAAACAAAACTTACATGTATACAATAATTCACACCATTAATTCCTTGTTGCAGATAAGAGAAAAAAGATAAGAAGGCGTTGGAGGATCGGGATCCAAAGAATCTCACAAAGCAAAGCTTTGTCAATGAGATATATGTAGTAATATGATATGTAGTCTGCGCTCCGCTGCGATAATAGAATCTTGGTCATTCTCATTGTTATTGTAACTTAATGCTTGATCTGATGGTTTAGCCTTCTCTGAAGAAGATTGTAATTATTGTAATTGTAATGTGAATGATTTTAAATCATGTATACAATAATTTTTTATGTTTTATTTTATATTGTATTTGTATTTATTGGATAAATGTACACAATTTTTTTTTTAAATATGAAAAGGCTATAGCGGACGGTCATCGATCGTAGTTATAGTGTTCTATATAACACATCCCTATAAATGACGGTCACCGAAAGTCCGCTATATAGCTCTCAAATGACCAGATTAGTAAAGAGCAAAATACACGATTTTGCCATGACCTATAGATAGGGTCGGCGACCGTCGCTATAGGCCTAAAGACCGTCGCTATAGGCTTTACCGATGGGTTCTATGGCGACGGTCGTGACCATCGCTAAAACTTTTAAGAACGGTCTTTTTCATATATAATGACTGCCGTCACGACCGTCATTATAGGTCGATTTTTTAGTAGTGGTCCTTGCAAAAGACGTAACTACTAAATATCCACAGAGGTCAAATAAGGGAGTCCCGAAGAAACAATATGAACCTGATCCCAAAGCCAAGACTAAGTACCCAATTAATAACTATGTTTCCCCCCATAGGTTATTAGAATTGTATGCATTTTCTGTTAGTCAATTATTTACTGGTAATGTACAGGATGCATTGGCAGATCCAAAGTGGACTAGGGCAATGAATGAAGAAATGGAGGGTCTTCAGAGGAATAAAACTTGGGAACTTTGTCCATTACCCAAAAGGAAGAAAACGGTTGGGTGTAGATGGGCGTTCACAGTGAAACTCAAAGCTGATGGCAGTATCGATAGGTACAAAAAGCGAGGTTGTAAGACACCAGCTTTTATAAATAAAGATGAATTTTCTATAAATATTATTTTTGAATATTATGGAATAAATTTGATATAATGTTATAGTTGTGGGTAATATTTATAAATTTTGCAAAGTAAACAAGTTGTTATAAAATATTCGTTTGGTCGGGGAATATTCTTTTTTGTTTGGGAATATTCGACGACGGCTCAATCGATGGTGGACCCCATAAACTAAGTATTTATCGTAATTAGAAAACGACAAAATTATCTTTCTATAAAAATAACTAAGGCGAGGTGTTACCGTTAAAACCGTTGAACTACCCTAGTAGTAAAAGTACAAAGAATAATGCTTAGTTGCATAGTAGTACACTGGTATTGATTATTGATGCTTACGTGAGAAGTTACTTAGCTATACTCAATTATTGCTACAATAATTCACGCATCATATCTCTTATAATATCGATTCAATTATTGTCACAAGATCATCCGTATAATATGTTATATTATTAATTGAGACGACAAGTTATAAATGATTAATAATTGTTGAAAGATTAAATATGTGTTGATTAAAAATAAAATGATTTGTGGTAATATTTATTCAATCCTCATGTATATAAAGAGTCTGGCATGAGACGTTTGTGGTAAGTTTGATTATTTTATGGGGGCCCATATGTCATCATCGAAGAGTCTCTTCGTCGATAGTATTTACCTTCAGTGAATAGTAATTACCTTTATGAATAGTAATTACCTTCGCAAATAGTATTTACCTTTGTGAATAGTAATTTCCTTTGTGAATAAGTAATTACCTTCACAATAAGTATTTACCTTCGTCAATAGTATTTACCTTTGTGAATAGTAATTACCTTTGTGAATAGTAATTACCTTCGTCAATAGTATTTACCTTCGTCAATAGTAATTACCTTCGTCAATAGTAATTACCCTTCGCAAAAATAGTAGTTGTCCTTTCAATATTACCAAGAGTTAATCGCTTCTTCTGTTCCAAGGGTTAATTACCCCTTCATGAAATAGTAGTTGTCTCTTCAATATTACCAAGAGTCATTTTGACCCTTCGTTAAGACCAAGAGCCACCCTCGCTTTTTCTATAAATAAAAAGCTCATTCCTTCATTATTTCTTACGAATTCATCAAACTCTGTAGAGAGAAACTATAGAGAAAGAAGAAAAGTATTCTCGCTACTTCACTTTTCCAATATTCAGCTTCTCTAAGGTAGGGAATATTATTTGTTGTACCTCGTAAGGGGTGTTATTCTTTCTTATTCATGAAGAGAACTTCATATTCTATTATTTATTATTCATTGAATAACTCGTAAAAGTGGCATACCCTATACATAACTTGTATACGCGGATACCCTATACTTGGTGAAATCCTTATATTATTCCATTCTTATTTATTCTGTTGGAATAACTCAGATAATGTGGTTTACCCTATACTTGGTGACATTCTTCTATTATTCTCGTCTTTATTATTCTCGTTGGAACATCCTGCTCATGTGTTTTACACCCGACTTCGGTTCCGCTTTTTATTATTCTCGGAACATCCTCGCTCATGTGTTTTACACCGACTCGGTTCGCTTTTTATCATTCTCGCTTGGAATATCCTATCCGTGTGTTTTACACCGGATCTCGTTCCATCTTTATTATTCTCATTGGAACATCCCGCTTGCAGAATTTCACCGACTCGGTTCCGTTATTATTATTCTCGTTGAATAACTCGCTCATGCAAGCACCGCATGCACGGTGATTTCTTTTGTTATTCCATTCTTTATTATACCAAATTGGTTAAAACTTTGACTTCTATACTCCATGAATTTAGTAGAATATCCTCGATATTTGCGTTTCATCCAAAGATCTTTTCATGAAAATATTCTTCCGATCATTCTTGAATTTTACTCTATAAAATAAAGATTATGTCGACAATTTGACGTTAATAATTCCCGGATAAATTAATTCTTGAACTTGTTTTATTGAATTATTATGTCATTGTCATCATCCTCATGTTATATTATGTTATCTTTGCTTTACGTGCATAGATGAACTTAGTATGATTATGACCGTGGATCATTCGGTATAATCATGGCTTGATATAAATGATGTCCTCAAAGTGGCTCGTAATGCGTTGATGGATAGTTTTTGGTATGATTATGACCAGGGGATGATTCGGATAGTCATGACCATTGATAATTTGATGAAAATCCTTGATCGTGGTACGTGGATGATTAGATATTGTGGTTTATTCATTAAACCGAGTCTTAATGATAAAAATTGATGAAAACCTTTTAAAACATAAAAGATAGTAGACTTTATTTTCTACTTGACTTTTTAATGGATCGCATATTCACCGCAGCTAAACCGGTTGTCAATTGTATTTTATCGCTTTAACATTGTTGAAGACTATTGATAATTTATTCGCATTATCTTAGTTATAATATTTCTTCTCGGGCTAGTTGTGCTTCACCCTTTCTTTCACTGTTCTCTTCAGGAAATGAGAATATAGCTGGGACGAGTCGGGGAAAAGAGTGATGGTCCCGAAGATAGCATTAGTAGTCCTCACTATTCTGTTAAATAGTGTGACAATAAATGTAATGAGGACTCTTTGAGTATGGATATTGTCTAAATGACAATATTCCTATTAGAACTCTCAGTTTATGTATTGTCGTATGTTACACCTACGTATGTATAATTAAGTTTGTATTTGAATTTATGTACCATGTAAGTGGCGACCCAAGATGGGTGACGATACCTAATTTTGGGGGCCATAGCTGGTATCAAAGCTTAGGGATATGATCCTCGCTAAGATGCTAGATAAGAACTAGGAGGGAGAGACGGGAATTCCTTCGCTAGTATGACCTACCTAAGTTTATTTGTTATTTAATTGGTCACGTTTAGTATAGGGATAATATTTGATATATTAATTAACCCTTTTGCTTCACAATTTCTTTCGTGTAATAAGAGTGTAGCTAGGTCAAGCGGGGGTAATAAAGTGAATGGAATAAGCTGGTCATCATTTAGTAGTTATATTTGGTGAATCAACTAGGGTGAGGCGAACCCAACGTTGGAAGAGTGTTTTGCCACTATCATATACAGATGTCTAATGACATACAACCTCGTGTCATCATAAGACAGTGGTTGTGCTCATCCACTTCTTTGAGTATATTTACGAGCATTACCTATATGATCTTGGTGTTTGTTTGAAGTATAATTCTCAATTTGAGACAATGGAGATAATGATAAGTCAAGAGAAGACTCACCATTGGGAAGAATATGATAGTAATCTTCTCATTTTTCTTTGGGTCTATTGGGTAAACCAAGGATAATTCGTGGGCCATATGATATCTATCATAACCTAGAAGCATGGCCTCCCATGTACGAAGGTTTTCTTGAGCACTTCCCAAAGATTCTAATTTCTAAAACAGCTTTTTGACTATACATTTATGTAAGGTGTCATTGTGACGTCGCTATCCAAAGTTGGGATGAAAGTCACAGTTGGTATCAATGTAACGTACTATCCAAGTCTTGGATAAGAGTAGCGCTTTGAATGATATTTCTATCATTAATAAATTTCTTGACGATTCTTGAAGATTTCTAGCCTACCCTAGAGCGTGAAATCGAATTTTGTATTGACCCCAAAGACAAAACCCATTTCTTAAACCTCAAATATTTCTTCAACTAAAATGAACAGCTTTATGGGTTTATGATGAAAGTCATAATAAAAGCATTGGACTAATGAAAATCATGGGTATACATGGTATTAGTAAGTGTTATAATGACTTATGTTGGTTAGTATGTGAAAACATGAAAGTTTCTTAAAATCACAAGGAGTTAAAACCGATTTTTGGTGAAAACGTAATATGAAATTCAATTGACCAAATCTCTTATTATATTTTGAATTTTTGAGTGTGGTTAAGTCCTAGAGTTAGATCTATGAGTTACCTAACTAATCCAAGTGGAATCAATGAAAAAGGTGTTGTAGATTTTCGTGTGGACTGATTTTAGCAAAGGAGTCAAAACTTCAAAATGTCCAAAAAACTGCTGCCACGTTTTTGTAAGGGCTGTTTCGGCCACTTAATTAGTGAGAAAAATTCAGGCCTTTTGGGACATAAAAGTATATGGTATAAAGAACATCGTGTCCAAAAATGAGCTCATTCCGACTTAAAATGAGCAAGTTATGACCATTTCAATATTTAGGTTTTTTTTGACGAAAATGCTATAACTCGAGTTCTATAACTCACGATGACCATGAAATTTAAATCGAGGCTCACATTAACATGTGTAAGGTCCTGCCAAGATTTGGGAATTTTTGGAGTTAAACTTGAGGTAGCTAATTTCTTAAGGAATTAATTAGAAATTGATTTTAAAAAAATAGTAAATGAATTTTAAAATTCCGAGAAAAATATATTTTCATTATGGGACTATATTATGCTAAATCCCAGAAAAGAAATATTTTTGGGACTGATTTGTTATTTTTCATGAAAATAGTTTAGTTACTTAACATATGAGTTAAATATGTTATGTGAAGTAATAAAGTTGAAAATAGGATTTTCCGACTAGAGAATCCTATATAGAGTATATGCATATTTTTTGAGGATTTGATAATTGGTGATGATATCTTATGAGTATGGCATTTTGAATGATTAAATGCAATTATATGGTAAAACGTAAACAATTGAGATAAATTGTTTATAAATTTAAGAAGTGATTAAAATATTGTTATAATATTAATGATATTAGATTATGAGATTATTAAGTGATTGATAACATGAGGATATTCTTGAATTCTGGATAAATTATATTATAAATGTTTAATATTTATCCTTTATCTCATTTGATTGATTCTTTATATCATTATCCTCATGCTTATATTATGTTGAAAGTCATCTGTAGCCTGTAGTGCATAGATGGACTTGGTATGATTATGACCAGAGACTATTCGGTGTAATCATGACCGTAATGTTACAAATGATGTGGTAAAAATCCTCGATTAGTAGTAGTGCATTGATGGATGAGTTGTTGGCATGATCATGACCATTAATGAATACACAACTATTCTTGGCCCGTAGTGCATGAATAATTGTGGTCGTGATACTAAAGAATTTGGCATGATCATGACCATTAATGAATACACAACTATTCTTGGCCCGTAGTACATGAATAATTTGTGGTCGTGATACTAATGAATACACGATTATCTTTGGCCGTAGTGCATGGATAATTTGTAGTCGTGATACTAATGAATACACGATTATCTTTGTCGTAGTCGCGTGGATAATTTGTGGTCGTGATACTAATGAATACACGATTATCTTTGGTAGTAGTCGTGGATAATTTGTGGTCGTGATACTAATGAATACACGATTATCTTTGGTAGTAGTGCATGGATAATTTGTGGTCGTGATACTAATGAATACACGATTATCTTTGGTCAGTAGTGCATGGATAATTTGTGGTCGTGATACTAATGAATACACGATTATCTTTGGTCGTAGTGCATGGATAATTTGTGGTCGTTGATACTAATGAATACACGATTATCTTTGGTAGTAGTGCATGGATAATTCGTGGTCGTGATACTAAAAATATCCTCGCCACAGTAGTGCGGGGGATGATTCGATGATATGGATTAATTATTGAAATGAGTCTCAAAGAATGAAATATTAATTCATAGATGTGGTAAAAGTCATCTTTGGTCAGTAGTGCATTGATAGACTTGGTATGATTATGACCAAGGATTATTCGGTATAATCATGACCAGATTGAAAACACGAATATCCTTGGCCAGAAGTAGTGCATGGATAATTCGTGGTCGTGATACTATTAAGTCGTGTCTCAAAGATTATTGGTTTCTACAATTGTATATCTTTGGCCTCAGTAGTGCAAAGATGAATTGTTAATGAATATCTTCGTAGGATTATAAGATGAATTTAATATTTTTAACGATAAAGGTATTCAAGGTATCCTCACCTCTTTATCATATCAGGTATGTACCCAAATTTTGAGGGCGAAATTTCATAAGAATGGGAGGTTGTAAGACCCCAGCTTTTATAAATAAAGATGAATTTTCTATAAATATTATTTTTGAATATTATAGAATAAATTTGATATAATGTTATAGTTGTGGGTAATATTTATAAATTTTACAAAGTAAGCAAGTTGTTATAAAATATTCGTTTGGTCTGGGAATATTCTTTTTGTCAGGGAATATTCGTATAACTACTCAATCAAAGGTAGACCCCACAAACGGAAGTATTGTTGTAGTTAGAAAACGACAAAATTATCTTTCTATAAAAATAACAGCAGAGGTGTTACTGTTAAAACCGTTGAACTACCCTAGTAGTAAAAGTACAAAGAATACTGCTGTGGTTGCATAAGTAGACACTCAGATTGATTATTGTTGCTTACGTGAGAAGTCACTTAGCTATACTCAATTATTGCTACAAGAATTCTTCGCATCATATCTCTTATATTATTAATTCAATTATTGTCACAAAGATCATCCGATAATATGTTATATTATTAATTGAGACGACAAGTTATAAATGATTAATAATTGTTGAAAGATTAAATATGTGTTGATTAAAAATAAAATGATTTGTGGTAATATTTATTCAATCCTTGATGTATATAAAGAGTCTGTTATTTGTGGTAAGTTTGATTATTTTATGGGGGGCCCATATGTCATCATCTAAGAGTCTCTTCGTCAATAGTATTTACCTTTGTGAATAGTAATTTCCTTTGTGAATAGTAATTACCTTCGTCAATAGTATTTACCTTTGTGAATAGTAATTTCCTTTGTGAATAGTAATTACCTTTGTGAATAGTAATTACCTTTGTGAATAGTAATTACCTTCGTCAATAGTATTTACCTTCGTCAATAGTATTTACCTTCGTCAATAGTAATTACCTTCTTTAATAGTAATTACCTTCGTCAATAGTAATTACTCCTTCGCAAATAGTAGTTGTCCCTTCAATATTACCAAGAGTTAATCGCTTCTTCTTGTTCCAAGGGTTAATTACCTTTCATGAAATAGTAGTTGTCTCTTCAATATTACCAAGAGTCATTTTGACCCTTCATTAAGACCAAGAGCCACCCTCGCTTTTTCTATAAATAGAAAGCTCATTCCTTCATTATTTCTTACTTAATTCATTGAAACTCTAGAGAGAGAAACTATAGAGAAAGAAGAAAAGTATTCGCTACTTCACTTTTCCAATATTCATTCTCTAAGGTAGGGAATATTATTTGTTGTAATTCTAAGGGGTGTTATTCTTTCTTATTCATGAAGAGAACTTCAGTTATTCTATTATTTATTATTCTGTTGGAATAACCTGTAAAAGTGGCATACCCTATACATAACTTGTATATGCGGCATACCCTATACTTGGTGAAATCCTTATATTATTCCATTCTTATTTATTCTGTTGGAATAACCTGTATACGTGGTTTACCCTATACTTGGTGACATTCTTCTATTATTCTGTCTTTATTATTACATTGGAACATCCTCATGCATGTGTTTTACAACGGACCGGTTTCGCCTCTTTATTATTCTCGCTGGAACATCCCATGCGTGTGTTTTACACCGACCGGTTTCGCTTCTTTATCATTCTTTGGAATATCCTATCTGTGTGTTTTTACACCTGATCCAGTTCCATCTTTATTATTCTCGTTGGAACATCCTCATGCATGTGAATTTCACCCGACCGGTTCCGTTATTATTATTCTCGTTGAATAACTCGCCTATGCATATCAAGTCTGCATGCACGGTGATTTCTTTTGTTATTCCATTCTTTATTATACTCAAATAAGTTAAAACTTTGACTTCTATACTCCATGAATTTAGTAGAATATCCTTGATATTTGCGCTTCATCCAAAGATCTTTTCATGGAAATATTCTTCCGATCATTCTTGAATTTTACTCTACAAAACAAAGATGTCGTCGACAATTTGGGCGTTAATAATTCTGGATAAATTAATTCTTGAACTTGTTTTATTGAATTATTATGTCATTGTTGTAAGACCCCAAATTATTAATAAATGAAATTTATTTTCTTCTATTTATTATTTTGAAATAGTAAGGGTTGATTTGATTAATGTGGATAGTTATGGATAAAATATGCAAATATTTCGAATAAGCAAGTGGTTATAAAATATTCATTATCGTCTTGGAATATTCGTTTGGTCGTGGAATATTCGTCATCGCTTCGGGAATATTCGCATTTACTCAAGCATTTTTGTGGGCCCCATAACGGAAAGCGATTGGATGAAGAAAACGACAAATATAAGTTGTTTATAAATAATCGGCGTAGTTATTACGATTAATACATCGTTGGAATACCTTATGGTTAAAACACACTAATACGCCGTTGTTGAACAAGAAGACACCAGATTGCACCAATTATTGATTCTTACGTAAGAAGTCACTACTCAATAATTGTTACAAAGAATTACTGCTCAAAGATTTTTATTTTATTGATTCAATAATTGTTGCGTTGATATTTTATATTGTCATTGTTTCAATAATTGTCATTACACAAGATTTTTTATTATCGAAGCAATAATTCATATTATCCTAATAATATTATTAGATAACATTATTGGCAATGTCTAGAAAGTTCTGCTCTAAGGAGAGGTTTGGTCACCTAATTGCGCGCCACCAAGAAGAAGAAATTCTTATCGAAAGCCCCTCTTTCCTGAAACCTCTGGTTGTCAATATTGTGATTCTCAGAATATTATTTGTGAATAATTAATTATTAATTCATATGATGAGGAAAATATTGATTTTATGTGGATATAGATGGCGAAAAATTTTAAAATGACAATTGTTGAAAATTAATATTTTATCTTTTTCGATAAAATAATTCATTTAAATATATTATTTTAATAATATATTAACGGTGATATTTTTACAACGAATGTGGGATATATGAGTATACGAGGAGGAAGAGTATTTTTGTTGCAATAAATGTTTAAAACATGTTAAACATGTCAATTGGACCCCATTTCTTGATCGAAATTTGATTATAAATGTAAAATTGTCCGTATGTGGATTTCGGTCAATTTCTGTTTGGAATTTGGAAAACTTTCTTCTCGAAAAGTTGTAGAGAATTGGATTTCTATATAAAACTCGCGAGATTCGAATTTTCTCTGATAAAAGAGCTATTTATTATGAATTATTGAAGTTCAAGTTCAAATAATTGATTTTGGAAGTTTTAATTATTTATATCAACAAAACGTTTTTATTGTTTTGGTTGGCCCCCATGTGTTGTAAACATGCTGATTTCAGGAGTCTTGGTTGGCGAGGAATATATATATAATATATTATTATTATATTAAATTTTCTCGCTTTTGTGTTCTAAGCAATTTCCTATAAATAGGGTGTTTAGGTTAGAATTGAAAATCACACCGTAAATCAAGTTTTCTCTCTATATTATCGAAATATATTCTTGTGAGTATTTTGAGTATACCTTGAGTATTGTTATACTGGTGCAAGTTCAAGTCATAGCTTATATCCTGTTTCAACTAAAGTATCTGCTTTCTTTCGAGGTAAGGATGTTAATTTCTTCTCAAATGATATTATTTCTTCAATATCATTATGTTGAAATATTGGTTGAACTTTTATCAAATTTGGAACTTTTTCATGCTCTAGGTTACTATTCATGAGTTTCTTATTCACGAGTTACTATTCATGAGTTATTATTCACGAATTACTATTCACGAAAGTACTATTCATGTAAGCGTGAAGATGTTTTTTTGTGGAATTTCTATCTTTTGATGTTTGAGTTACTATTCACGATATCGACACTTATTCACGATACGACACATTATTCACAAATACTAAGACTATTCATCGAAAAATAAAAAATTTTCTTTTTTCGTCTAAAATATCTATTCGGATACTAGCTTTGATTGTATCCATGTTTTGATCATTCTTGAATTTTACACCCCTATGATTATTTTTGAGGTATTTTTGGACGTGGATAAAACAAAGTACGAATCCTTAATCCTTAATCCTTGTCATTTTGTTTCACCGGATTCGCTTTTAAAAATATTTTTCATCATCTTCAGCTTTTAAATGATGATATTATGGAATATCTTTGGCACGTAGTGCAAAGATGAATGATTTTTGATGAATATCTTTGGCCCGTAGTCAGCAAAGATGAACAGTGTTTAGATGAACATGACTAATCGATGAATATCTTTGGCCAGTAGTGCAAAGATGAATATTTGATTCCGTATGTATATTGATTGATGTTACAGGATAAAAGATAGATTTATGAACTTTTAAATTCATACATGTAAGATAGTAGTTGCATTCTCTACTTAACTCTTCTAATGAATTATTATTTCACTGCGAATATTGGTTAAAAAACTTGTTGTCTATTGTATTCTATTAGTTTTTTTCCCCGTTGAAGACTAATGATAATTTGTTGTATATTATCTTAGTCATAATATTCTTTACTCGGGCTAGTTGAGCTCACCCTTTTCCTTTTTGTTCCATTTTTCTTCTCGTGAGGCGAGAATGTAGCGAAAGTACTAGTTGGGGTATGGAATGAAGGTTCTAGAGAGAGTTGTTTAGTAGTCCTCACCATTTTGTAAAATAATGTATCAATAATTATGATGGGGATTTATTTGCGTGTGGATATTGTCTAGATGGCAATATCTCGTATTTAAACTCACGCTTTATATGTTGTAATAATAAAGTTGTAGTTATTTCGTACCATGTATTTGGCGACTTCGTAATGGGTTGGATGGAATTGACCTATTTTGGGGCGCCACCGTTGGTATCGTAGAGCTTAGGGATATGATCTCCGCGGAGATCGGGAATAGAACTAGGAGGGAGAGACGAGTAAATTCTTCGCTAAAGGTGTCCTACCTAAGCTTATTTGTTAGTTGGTTAAGATATAGGGATATTATGTGATATATTGATTTCCTTAATTAACCCTTGTTTTATGACAAGATTTGAGAATGTCGATCGAGAATATTAATAAAGGAGTAAATGAGACCGTGAGATGATCAGATTTACCAACGAAGAGAACGTGCAACAGTCGGCAATGTACCTCCCGTGAACAACACCACCGGCGGAGCAGATGATGAACGAGGGATGTTTAGAAGCTTTTTGCAGCTCATGCAAAATCGCATTTAGGAGACTCGTGTTCAAAATACAGAGAGAAATTATAGTAATTCATGGGTGATCACAACCAAGCGATTCAAAGAGTCGGGACCACTGCACTGGGGAAAGCCGATCCGATTAAGGCGTGAGAGACGGGTCAAAGCAAATTACCAAGATATTCGATGTCTTGGGATGCACGGAGAAACAGAAGGTTCCATTCGCCACCTTTATGTTCCGTGGCGAGACATCGGTGGGAATCATGAAGCGCACCCATCTAAATTGCGCACTCAAGATGTCCATGGGAGACGTTTGAAAAAAGCTCAATGACAAGTACTTCCCTGAAAGTATTCGTCATATGAAGGAAGTGGAGTTTATTAGACTAGAGCAGAATAACATGACGGTGTCCCAGTACGAGGCGAAGTTCGCGGAGTTATCCAGGTTTGCACCTCATTTGATGGAGAATGAGGAACGTATGACGCGGATGTTTCTGAGAGGTTTGAAACCCGACATACGTCAGTATCTCATTTCTCATAAATTTTCTCTCTATTCAGATGTTGTCAACAGGGCTCAGTTGTTAGAGCGAGATAACGAGTACGTTCAACCGAGGGACCATAACCGTGATCATACTCAAGATAAAGAACCATCGTAATAACGATAACCAAATGAGAAAAGAAGAATACGGACAAAGGTGGTAACCACTCGTGGTAATCGTGGCCATGAAAATAGAAGAAGCGAGTCGGGAGGAGATTTTAAAAGAGGAGATTCAACAACGACCATGTGAAGACGTCGGCGCCAAAGAGTAATCGGTTCCAAGGGAGGAGAAAGACCACCGGTCAGATGTTACAAATGCGGAAATAGGATATATCAAACCCAAACCGCCTACAACAGCTTAAGGTATGCTATAATTGTGGAAAAGAAGGACTTATCGCCGAGATTATACGATATCGAAACCCATCCAAATGGGAATGGTGACTCAAAAGGATGTCCCGTAAAAGTCAAAGTCAACAATTCTCGGAAGAGCGCTTGTCGCGACTTCATTAAAATGCGAGAACCCGAACGGTTAGTTAGCACAAGTTAATTATAAATTTTTGCAAGTTTATACCTTACTAGATACCGGGGTTCTACCCATTCTTTTATCTCTCTTTTGCTTGCGCTCAACGTTTGAACTTGACTCGGAGAAATTAGACTTTGACCTATCTGTGGAGACTCTTTTAGGAGAAACTTTCATTACATCCGTTGTTTAGAAATCTTGTTTGATCCAAGTTGGCACCATCACATTACATGTTGACCTTATTTATTTAAAGATACTTGCTTTTGATGTGATTTTAGGGATTGATTGGTTAACTACTCATCATGCCAAATTGATTGCTTTTGTAAGGTTGTTAGTTTTCATATTCCTAAGCAACCTGTTATTCGAATTCAAGCAATCAAACCATTGTAGTCAAACATTTTCATATCAAGCCATGAAGTCATTCATTTATTACGGATGTTAAGTTTTCTTAGTCCATGTTATGGATTTGAATAAAGACACGTCAGATTTGAATAATATTCCTGTTATTATTTATTTTTCCCGACGATTTCAAGAATTTCTTGGCTTACTCCCAAAGCCCGATATTAAATTTTGTATCGAATTTGAACCCAGACACAAAACTCATTTCTAAAATCTCATATCGAATGGCTCCTATTGAACTTCGGAGTTAAAATTCAACTATATAATTTGGTACCGAGCCTTTATCCGGTGACTTCCTTTGTGGAATGCACCGCCGCCGCATTTCTCCGTAGGGGACACCATATTCGTGCGATAAGAAACCGATAGGTGTCATTGTAACGTCTTATCCAAGGTTGGGATATGAGTCACGGCTGAGAACAACCTAAGTCAGTAATCGAAATACGTAGCTTTCAGGCTTAGTTGGTTATTATCGGAGATTCGTTGAAGGATATTCTCGAATCGCTATTCCATTAACGCAAATTGACTCGTAGAGATACAAAATTCGAATGGAGCAAGGAATGTGGGAAAAGCTTCAAGAACTCAAGAGAGACTCATTTCAAAGACATGTTCGACCATGCCATCCCGGAAAAGCTTAACGTGGTAGCCGATGTGTTGAGTAGAAGATCGATACAAAGATGAAAGTACGATATTGTCAAAGACTCATTTCAGATAATTTACAAATAATAGAGATGGAGATGAAAACTCTAGGTACCCACGTGATGATATACGAGTATAATCGACTTTAATCGATAAAGTTAAAGTCGCTCAAGATACACACCGAGTGATGAATTTGAAGAAGGAGGTGCAAGAAGTTGTTATTTCAAAAGCGAGAATCGGTGAGGTGAGGAAAGCTCAAACCTTTGATTTATTAATCCATTTGAAATTCTCGATCGAATAGGAATTGTGGCCTATAAACTCGTTTTACCGCCAAGTATGATGCGTGTTCATAACGTTTTTCACGTATCGATGTTACGTAAATATGTGGACGACCCGAACTACGTCATTGAGTTAGAACCAGACGAGATAGCCGAAGACTTAACGTACGAGGAGGTACCTGTCAAGATCTTGTAGAGGAAAGAACATGTCCTATGTACCAAGGTTATACCACAAGTTAAAGTTTTGTGGAGAAACCATGCTATTGAGGAAATGACCTGGGAGTTGGAAACGAAAATGAAAGCGAGGTATTCTCATCTTTTCGAAACACCAGTATCGCACGCCAATTTCGAGGACGAAATTTCATAAGGAGGGAGGTCAGAAGACCCAAATTATTAATAAATGAAATTTATTTTCCTCTATTTATTATTTTGAAATAGTAAGGGTTAATTTGATTAATGTGGATAGTTATGGGTAAAATATGCAAATATTTCAATAAGCAAGTTATAAAATATTCATATTCATTATCGTTTCGGAATATTCGTTTGGTCGTGGAATATTCGTATTTACTGCCAAGCCTTTTTTGGGGCCCCATAACTGAAAAGCGATTGGATGAAGAAAACGACAAATATAAGTTGTTTATAAATAACGGCGTAGTTATTACAAAGTATCTACCGTTGGAATACCCGTGGTTAAAACACACTAATACGCGCATTGTTGAACAAAGAAGACGCCAGATTGCACCAATTATTGATTCTTACGTAAAGAAGGCACTACTCAATAATTGTTACAAAGAATTACTCGCTCAAAGATTTTATTTTATCGATTCAATAATTGTCATATTGATATTTTATATTCTTTGTTGTTTCAATAATTGTCATTACACAATATTTTTATTATCGAAACAATAATTCATATTATCTGAATAATATTATTAGATAACATTATTGGCAATGTCTAGAAAGTTCTGTCTAAGGAGAGGTTTGTCAACTAATAATTGCGGCAAGTAGAAGAAGAAATTCTTATTGGAAAGCCCTCTTTCCTGAAACCGCCTCGTCACAATATTGTGATTCTCAGAATATTATTTGTGAATAATTAATTATTGATTCATATGATGAGAAAAATATTGATTTTATGTGGATATAGATGGAGAAAATTTTAAAATGACAATTGTTGAAAATTAATATTTTATCTTTTTCTCGATAAAATAATTCATTTAAATATATTATTTTAATAATATATTAACGGTGATATTTTTACAATCGAATGTGGGATATATGAGTATACGAGGAGGAAGAGTATTTTGTTGCAATAAATGTTTAAAACATGTTAAACATGTCGGTGGACCCCATTTCTTGATCGAAATTTGATTATACCGTAGAAATTGTCCGTATGTGGATTTCGGCCAATTTCTGTTTGGAATTTGGAAAAACTTTCTTCTGAAAAGTTGTAGAGAATTGGATTTCCTATAAAAACTCATGAGATTCGAATTTTTCTGATAAAAGAGCTATTTATTATGAATTATTGAAGTTCAAGTTCAAAATAATTGATTTTTGGAAGTTTTAATTATTTATATCAACAAAAAAACGTTTTTATTGTTTTGGTTGGCCCCCATGTGTTGTAAACATGCTGATTTCAGGAGTCTTGGTTGGCGTAGGAATATATATATAATATATTATTATTATATTAAATTTTCTGGCTTTGGTGTTCTAAGCAATTTCCTATAAATAGGGTGCTTAGGTTAGAATTAAAAATCACACCGTAAATCAAGTTTTCTCTCTCTATATTATCGAGCGTATTCTTGTGAGTATTTTGAGTATACTTTGAGTATTGCTATACTAAGTGCAAGTTCAAGTCATAGCCTATATCCTGTTTTTCAACTAAGTACTGCTTTTCGAGGTAAGGATGTTAATTTTCTTCTCAAATGATATTATTTCTTCAATATCATTATCTTTGAAATATTGGTTGGAACTTTTATCAAACTTGGAACTTTTTCATGTCTGGGTTACTTATTCATGAGTTACTATTCACGAGTTACTATTCATGAGTTACTATTCACGAGTTACTATTCACGAGTACTATCACTGAAGCGTGAAGATATTTTTTTGTGAATTTCTATCTTTTGATGTTTGAGTTACTATTCACGTGATACGACACTATTCACGATATCGACACTATTCACAAATACTTGACTATTCATCGAAAAATAAAAAAATTTTCTTTTCGTCTAAAATATCTATTCGGATACTAGCTTTGATTGTATCCATGTTTTGATCATTCTTGAATTTTACACCCCTATGATTATTTTTGAGGTATTTTTGGACGTGGATAAAACAAAAGTACTAATCCTTAATCCTTAATCCTTGTCATTTTGTTTCACCGGATTCGCTTTCTTTAAAAATATTTTTCATCATCTTCAGCTTTAAATGATGATATTATGGAATATCTTTGGCTCAGAGTGCAAAGATGAATGATTTCTTGATGAATATCTTTGGCCAGTAGTCAAAAAGATGAACAGTGTTTAGATGAACATGACTAATCGATGAATATCTTTGGCCTCAGAAGTGCAAAGATGAATATTTGATTCCGTATGTATATTGATTGATGTTACAGGATAAAAGATAGATTTATGAACTTTTAAATTCATACATAGAAGATAGTAGTTGCATTCTCTACTTAACTCTTCTAATGAATTATTATTTCACTATAATATTGGTTTAAAAACTTGTTGTCTATCAGATTCTATTAGTTTTTTTTCCCCGTTGAAGACTAATGATAATTTGTTGTATATTATCTTAGTCATAATATTCTTTACTGGGCTAGTTGAGCTCACCCTTTTCCTTTTTGTTCCATTTTTCTTCTCATGAGGCGAGAATGTAGCGAGTACTAGTTGGGGTATGGAATGAAGGTTCTAGAGAGAGTTGTTTAGTAGTCCTCACCATTTTTGTAAAATAATGTATCAATAATTATGATGGGGATTTATTTGCGTGTGGATATTGGTTTGTATGGCAATATCTCGTATTTAAACTCACGCTTTATATGTTGTAATAATAAAGTTGTAGTTATTTCGCATACCATGTATTTGGCGACTCGTAATGGGTTGGATGGAATTGACCTATTTTTTGGGGCGCCACGGCTTGGTATCGAGCTTAGGATATGATCTTTAAGCGGAGATCGGGAATAGAACTAGGAGGGAGAGAGAGTAAATCCTTCGCTAGTGTGTCCTACCTAAGCTTATTTGTTAGTTGGTTAAGATATAGGGATATTATGTGATATATTGATTTCCTTAATTAACCCTTGTTTTATGACGATGATTGAGAATGTCGAATCGAGAATATTAACAATGGAGTAAATGAGACCGTGGAGATGATGTATTTTACCAACGAGAGAAACGTCAACACAGTTTGGGCAATGTACCTCCTGTGAACAACACCACCGAAGCGAGATGATGAACGAGGGATGTTTAGAAGCTTTTTGCGCTTCATGCAAAATCGCATTTGAGGAGACTCGTGTTCAAAATACAGGAGGAAATTATAGTAATTCATGGGTGGTCACAACAAAGCGCTTCAAAGAATGTGAGATACTACGCAAAGAACTATCAGTAGCAATAATCGAACAAAACCGGTGACTTCTCACATAAATAATATCAATAATCAATACCGTGTCTACTACGCAAACAACGCCAGACATCAGACTTTTTTACTACCGAGTAGTTCAACAATATCAACCAGTAAAACTTCCGCCATTATTTTCAATAAAATATTTTTTGTCGTTTTCTTAATCCGGCAATAATTCCGTTAATAGGGTCCACTAATGATTGTGCCGTCGTCATTTAATATTTCCTGCTTAAAACGAATATTCCCCACCAATCGAATATAATATGACAAACTTGCATACTTTGCAAAATTTATAAATATTACCCACAACTATAACATTATCTCAAATTCACACCATAATATAAAAAAAATTATTTCGAGAAAATTAATTCTTTATTCATAAAATCTGGGGTTTCACAAAATATGTGCTAGATTTTTTAACTGAGACTGGAATGTTAGCCTGCAAACCTGTAAGACACATATTGAGATGAATCACAAGCTTATAGAGTATGTGGATCAGGTCCCAACTGATAAGGGACGTTATCAACGGTTAGTTGAGAAACTATATAATCTATCTGTCACATACAAGGCCGGACATAGCCTATGCAGTAAGTGTGGTGAGCCAGTTCATGCATGCGCCGAGTGAATAACATATGAATGCAGTGTATCGAATCTTGTAGTATTTGAAGAGTGCATCAAGAAGAAGATTGCTTCTCTAAGAATGGGGTCCATGAAATTGAATGATAAACAGATTCTGATTAGGCAGGGAATTAGACTAATAGAAGATCCACATCGGGTTACTTTACTTTTGTATAAGGTAATTTTGTCACTTGGAGAAGCAAGAAACAGAAGGTGGTTGCTAGATTAAGTGCGGAAGCTGAATACCAGGTATGGCTCATGGTGTATGCGAATTACTATGAGTTAAAAATGTATTACAAGATTTGGGGATTGATTATGAGAAACCTATGAGTCTACATTGTGATAATAAGGCAGCCATTGAAATTGCACATAATCCGATTCAATGTGATCGTACAAAACATGTTGAAGTTGACCGTCATTTTATTAAGGAGAATCTTGATTGAAAATATACAATATCCGTTTGTTCGGTCTGAAGACCAGTTGGTTGACATACTCACGAAGGCAGTTTCAGGAAGGGTGTTCCATGATGCAATTCTATTTTAGAATAGCTATTAGTCGGGCTAAATATTAGGATAATTGATTGTAATCCCATAGTTTAGGGTAATTTCATATTTAAGGTAATATTTAAGGAATTGAAGTACTTGCCCTCCAAACTTTGTATTCATCTATATATTCCTCTTGTAGAGAAGAATAAAAAGATAACTATTATAGAATCCTCAATATACTTTTGGTAGTATGTGGAGGAAAATAGAGAGAAGGAAAAGGAAGATTAGGACGACCGATAATCTGTTCACGCTAGTATTACCTCTATCTTGAAGTATCCAGAAAAAATAAACAGAAGTTCTTTTAGGACATTCGGCAGGAGTACTCTTAATTAGATGTTTATTGAATTTTGTTTTGGGTAGATTATGCCAAAGAACATGGGAGATCCCATTAATGCTTGCTCCTTAATTTCTGGACAATGGTCGACCTTGACAGCGTGCCTTCACCATCATGTAAAAGGTTTCGATCAAGAAAAGGGCTTAAAAAGCTGAACAACTTTTGGTATATATCAAAATTCTTTTCAGTCTGTTTGAAACATAACGTGCTTACATTACATAGATGAGAATGCACATGGACATGGAGTTGGCAACATACTAATAATCATCTCAATGGCTATTTATTTTAATTTCTTAGCTTTAAACATGTTTGGGATTTTATATTTTTAGCCGGCTGAAGACTGAGGGGGGTCTCTGCCAGCCGTTGACTTACTAATACAAGTGAGTTATGAGGTTATCAAAGTGAAATATAGGAGTAATACCGTCACTTTGACATAGATTGCACCTCAAGTATCATAATAAAATCATAGATAGGACAGGTTGTTTAGCAGTAATTAGTACACATAGAAAACTGATTATTAATTTGCATCGACCTTACTATCATCATCAGATCATGCGCATGTTGCAACACTTTTAAAAATATCTTTTGTAGTGCTAAGAGAGCTTCTTATGGTCTCCTTGGCGCTGAAACTACTTGCCCTCATCACCCTTTTTGGCTTCTGATCTTCAGTAGTTTTGCTGCTTTTAGACTTTGGCACAGCCGCCTGCTTTCTTATTTGACCAAACATTGGAGGCTTTGAGTGTGGTACTGGGTTCTGTAATATTACCAATCAAACTAAAACCATTTACTGCAGGACTACCTAGTATTTAATTTTTAAGTGTTGAAAACTTCATGCATATATAGACATGTGATCTAATTTTGGAACAGATTAAAAAAGAAAAATGTATCTTCAATTTTGGAAGGAGGGAGTATTATTTCAATATATAGCTTACCTTCTTTGCTTCCGGTTTTGGAGGGAGATCTTACTGGTGATGATAGAAGCTAGGTAATGGCAGTGCTTTGAATGTGGAAGTCTTTCTGAGTTTACAATTGCTTCCCACATCATTTCCTTCTTGCTTCTGCAATATTTGTTGTATACATATTACATCCGTGATTCATTTTGTAGACTGATAACTACCTTAATTAAAAGCTTTAGGTTTTAATAGCTTTGCATTTTCACGAGTATATAGCTTCACAACACATACCTTGAAAGTGACTTGTGGGATCTTTGCTTCAACTTTATTTTTTATAGCTGAATCATTCTGAATATAAATCGACATGTTTGTCATATAGATGAAGAGTAAAAATTCTATGAACTGATATATAGTGTAATAAATCTTACCTCGACTTTCTTATTAACCTGCTTATCAGTTTTAACTTCCGGCTTCAAACTTGGTTTACTCAATGGTCTAGTTGAAGTAGCAGGCCTCTGGTCGCTTCTTTTATCAGCAACAAGTGATGGTCGAGCCAAATTCCTGAAAGTTTCAACCTTTAATTAATTAACTTCTAGCTACTTCACTTACAATGTAATTAATATCAGCTTTATAATACTAGATGAATTAATATTTAGCTCTTCTTTCATTGATAATTACTATAATGTTAAAAAATTTATCACTCGTTAAGCTAATATCACGATTATAGTAAATAAGAAGAGAAACTGGAGCTTTGTAGTCCTGACAAAGTAAATATAATAGTCCGTAGTATTACTTCATATATACATAATTGTACAAAATTAATGTGAGAGTATAATTGTGCATCCACAAAGTAAAAATTAAGAATAAATACGCTTACTTGTAGTTCAAACTGGCGGACTTTGTTAGAGTTGGTTTTGAGGGCTTAACATCGGATGAACGCAGTCTATCCACATTCATTCTTTTCTCAGTAGCCAGAGAGAATGGCCTAGGAACTGTGTTTTTTGTCTTAGGAATTTGCTTAGAACTCTGTTTTGATTTCTTTAACAAGTTAATCGGCTTTTCCGCAACTTTCCCTTCCTCCACTGCCTGCGGATTGACAAGCTCGATTTCAGTTATAGCTGGATTTCTTCCTTTTCTCATTTCCCCTTGGGTTTGGCTTGATTCCAGCATGTGAATGACTTTATCCTCATGATCTTGTCCATCAGCAGGATTTTGTTCTATACTCTGCTCTTCTTGAGGATTTTGCTTCACCTCTTCGATCTCTTCCATGTGTAGAATAATTTCGGAGTTCTTTTTTTCCCAATTAGAACTTAATAAGTTTCTACATAAAAAAACTACTAATTATCAATAGGCATTAATTATTGTCATTGTTAATAGGCATACGTGTATATTTTGAGACCATGTCATAGCTAGCTAGCTAGGGAGCAGAGTGCAGATCAGATCGACTTACCTTTATTTATGGGACATTGCTACGCTCTTTTGTCCAGCAAGTTCAAAGCATAACTCACTATATATGAAACTGAACACTATATACATCAAATACTACAGATTCCAGAATTAATTAAATAAATGAGCGTGTTATATATAATATTATGTGTTTGTCTTGTAATGGAGTTTTGGATTTTAATTGACCTAGTCTGCTGAGTTGATAAATTCATTAACAAATATACTTAATCTTTTGCAACCGTTCTCAACTCATATGTGCGCGCGCGCGCACACACACATATATATATATATAGGGAATTTTTCATGTAAGAATTCTTTACATGAAAGATCATCTTAACATCCCTTTTGACCGCTTGATAAATTGAATAGATACCGAAATTGAAATATAAATATACAAAAGTTCTAAGACAACTTAATTGCTATTTTTATTTTAATATGAGGACCCCACATAGTCAACGTATTTGTCATTTTGTTTAAATAAAACGAATTTTTAATATTAAATAATGCTCGATTAAGATAAACTTGTACCTTACTTTGTGCCTTTTTATTTTTTTTTTAAGCATTTCTCCATTAATAGTCATGACTCAGCACATTGCGTAAATTTAAAAAAAATATAAAATACTCCCGGCCGCTACAAGCTCTTACTACATTTAAAAAAAAAAAATACTAACCGGACAAGCTCTTTACTACTACCTTTGCAAATATTGTTTTGTTATTTTATATCATATATTTGTTATTTTATAATTCTTTATATAAAATAGCAAATATTTTATAACCTATTTTATATCCTATTATAAAATAACAAATAAATAATATAAAATATTTTATAAAACAAATATTTTTATAAAAACAAATATTTTTATAATAACAAATAAAGAATATAAAATATTTTATAAAACAAATATTTTTATAATAACAAATAAATAATATAAAATATTTTTATAAAAATAGCATATAAAAGAATTATAAAAATATTTGTTATTTTATAATAGGATATAAAAATATTTTTATAATTCTTTATATAACAAATATATAATTTATAAAAATATATGTTTTATATAAGTCCCTCGGGGTATACCCACATCTTGGATATATATAACACTTAATAAAATAACAAAATATAACTTGATTAATAAATGAAACGCTATCAAGCCAAGTCTTATAAAATTCGATAGCCAAGACATGACGCCTTTTACGCCCAGAAATTTGAAAGTAGTATGCACACAAGCCAATCATGTTTGATGATAAAGCATATACTTTGTAATAATCTTATTCATTTATTAATAAAAGTATTAATTTATTAAAGGCTTTTAATTATCTACACGATGTGTTTTATAATATGTGATAAACCCATAGTTTTAAGCAATGCTTTTAGAATAATGATGATGATCATTCTAATGAAATCTAAATTCTTAGAAAGCTTAAAACTAAAATAGTTCCCAATCGTTGGATTACTAAATTGGGGATTAGTGAATCCGGATAGATTGGTACATACGTTCGTTTTGCTTCATTGGATGAGGATGATTGATCTCATGATCATTTGTGTGGAGACACTAAAGCAAGTATGTAGGTTCTTATTAGAGAATAAGTTCACCGAACGTGGCTCTCGCTAAGGAAATACCTAATGGAGTTTTATTTGCTGTCAATAGAAATTCTCAGAGTGATAGTAGTCAAGTAATCCTTGGACTTGAGATCATCATAGTATCTTGTGTATGATGAGTTATACTTTGACTTATTCGTTCCTTTCTTGATTAAATGTTTTCCATGTCTTAATTCTATTGATTTGTAATGCGCTTTCAACACCCTTCCTATATAATGTCCTCCTCTCTCTATATATATACTTGTGAAAGTCTCAAGTAATTAATTAATTAATTTTGAATACATTAATTTTACCACCGAGATTTTGCTAATCTATCCTTTTCATCAATCCATATTAGATTTTCTTGTCAATTCCTTCATTTTTTAGTGGGCATATCATTTTTCATTTGTAGGCTAGGCTTATTCCTTAAGACCCTTAGGGTATATCAAAGGGTATGCTTGGGTATAATAAGTTGTATATGGAGATAATGTATGATTAATAAAGAATCTACCACTTCTAATAAAAGAAGAGAAATGTCTGATGTGATTCGATAAATGACAACCCAAGAGTCCTTGGCAAAGGCGAATGAAATTAGAAAGGAGTTTCTAATTTGCATTATTTGAGTTGTGCATTTAAGGATCGAAATACATATAATTAAATAAAATAAGACTTGACAAAGAATTCCATGTCTTATATTTAATTGGGACATTGTATGGTGGAAGGATTGAATTATCACAGAACTATTTACTCAAAGGTTCTTTAATGATTAATGTTGAAATCTATATTATCCGGAAAGTCGCTTGATCATTAGGAGGCTTATCCCTATTGTAGAATAAATATTATTTATTTAAATAAATTAATTATTTAATTTATTTATTTAAATAAGATTAGAATTGTTCTAATTGATTTATTCACAACCTAGGTTTAATATGGAGAACCTAAAGGGTCACACCATAAAAGGAAGAATAATTATTTAAGAAGTTAATGGCATAATCGTAATAATATGTTATGTATATTTAATTTAATCTATGGTGATAGAATAAATTAAATAGCTTAATATTTATTATTTAATATTTTAAAATATTAAATATAAATTAATAAGAGGAGTCTTATTAATATTATTACAATTATTATTATTTTAATTTCTAAAAGAGTTTAGGAATTAATTTAATATAAGTACTCTCATTTATTCCTAATTGGATTAGGAAGGAAAATTAGTTAAAGGAGTTTAATTAATTATCCCTAATAAGATTAGGGAGCTTAATTAATTAAAAGAATTTAATTAATTAAATAAAACCCAATTCCTTAATTGTTAAGATGGGTTGCCTACATCTATAAATAAGAGGAGTCTTATTATGGGTGTTAGGGGTTGTTGACTTTTTCAACATACTACATAATTCCAATTGTTGGGAGAGTACACCCTTTCTATAGAGATAGAAAACTAGGGTTTAGCCAACCACCCCTCTTCTTGAATTTTCTTCTTCCTTGGTGGATCACCTCTAGAGGCCAAACATTTGGGTGGCTAACGTTGATCAAGGAAGGAACCAAACCCGGTGGATTCAAGATTGAACGCGAAAGGATTTGGAGGTGAACTTGTACCTGAGGAAGCTCGATCTTCAAGGGTATGATTTATTCTTTATCTTTTCGTTTAATTAATAATTGTGCATAAAGGGTGATCCAGGTATATGGTTTGTAAAAATTTTAAACTCTGATTTTACACGCTTTCGCATTATTTTGCAATTTGATTCAAGCATACTAATATTACAAACCTAATACCTAACAATGGCATCGAGCCAAACCTTTATGCGAATTATTAATTGTTCAGATTTGATATGTATGTTGATATGTGTTTAGAACAATTTTATTGGGCATAATTTTATTGTATAAAATTTTAAAAAAAAAAAAATGACGAAATCAGTTCGCCTTTTTATAAAAGGACTGTGGCCGTTTTTTTTTTAATATAGCCGATTCCTGTTTGAAAAAGGGACATGCTAGGATATCAAGTCCATTTTTTTTACAGGATTATATATAGTATATATATATCCGTGCAGCACTCAAACAAAAAAAAAAAAAAAAAAGAGGTTCACAAGCACCACGTGAAAACCAACAAGCACGGAATTCAAAATGCAAGGATTATGGCTGGCAGAATAAAAAAAAATATGTGTGATTTCGGTAAAAATGTTACCGAATAGCAGCAGGAAATCACAAGAAAAAGGAAAGGTTAAGCATGAATAGTACGATTATATATATATATATATATATATATATAATAATTTTATAATTAAAATAAAATATTTATTTTAATTTTAAAATAAAAGGTTTATTTTAATCTTAAAATAAAAAAGATTTATTTTAATTTTAAAATTAGAATTTCATGCTAACTAATTAGAGTTGGAATTGGATTCCATGATAACTAATTAGGGTTGAAATTGGATTCTATTTTTCCTTAAATAAAGGAGTTTATTTAAATATGAAATAAGATTTCATATTATTCAAAATAAAGGAGTTTATTTGTGAATAGGAAAGAGAATCCTAATTTCCTTAAATAAAGGAGTTTATTTAGATATGAAATTAGATTTCATATTATTCAAAATAAAAGAGTTTATTTGTGAATAAGAAAAGAATTCGTGTTTCCTTTAATAAAGATTTTATATATATATATATATATGGAATTGATTCCATAATTAATTAAAATAAAGGAGTTTATTTTGATTAAAATAAAATAGTTTATTTTATTTAAAATTGATAAATTAAAATAAAATAAAATAGTTTTATTTTGATTTAAAGTTGATTAAAATAAAGGAGTTTATTTTGATTCAAAAATAGATTTTATACTAACTAAATTTGCCCATCAAATGATATCAATATATATATTAAATATTTATTATTCATATGATGAATGTTATTTATTGATCGATGATATGATGATGTGTATGATAATAAATGGGATTGATTATGGACTATCACCAAATGTGATTGGATTTTATTTTAGTTGGATGCACGAATGTATGGGTTTTATTAAATGGGTTCACAGATTGCCTTCTCTAATTTTTTCTAAATGTAAATTCTATATATCTCTATGCACTTCCCTCGATCACGATCAAGGTTTCTATTTATTTTAAAATAGTTTTGTAATAGGAATATTTAGAATTAATTTTGAAGAATTAGAGATCAAGGACAAGAAGCGCTTGAAGACCCGCTTTGTAATAGAGCCCTGTTTAAATGTAATAGTTATATATAAAATATTATTTCTTGCACCCTGGGGTTTGACCTTTTGGTTCACTTGGTGGCTCTAGTGAACCAAACCGTAATAAAAGTCCATAATCAATCCGGGTAGAATATAGTATTCTATATGTGCATGCTATACTATATATATATATTATTATATATTATGCAAACATGCTTCGCATGTTCATTAATATAACGCCGTATTTTATATATATATATGTGCATGCTGCTTAAAAAACAAGATGAGACAAATTAATAACAAACCCCTCAATTTTATATTAAGTCCTAAGCGTTCAAAGATATTTGGAATATCGAACGTCGCTTTCTAGCATGATAAAATTAATAGAGTATTAAATATTTAATATGAGTTTGTTGTGTCACCACAAGGCAAGTATTAAGTATTTAAGATGTTAATTTATCACATTTGATGCTTATAAAGAAAATTGAACAATATTGTTTTGTTGTGTCACCACAAGGATGATATTTTCTTTTTTGAATATATGGAGTGCTAGGTTGGACTTAACTTGGATAATTTTGATTCTGATGTGCCACCACTGATCAAAATAATCTAAGAGGCAAAATACAAGGAGTTGCATAGTTGATGTAATTGACAAAAGTTGTCTACCTATTTATTTATATATAGTTTGTTGTGTCACCACAAGGCTATATACATTTAAAATGGGATCCTTATTCTCACTAAAGCAAATCTTTAATTAGATTTTGCAGAACTATATAAGTGAGGGTAATATAGTTTGAAGAAAAAATAGTGGGAGATACCAATTTAAAACAAGACCTAACTTATTTTGGTAATTAATAAAAGAATGTATGTTAAAATGTTGTTAATTACAAATTCATTTACGAAATTTTACAATGTCTAAATTACTATCAACGCAAAGCATATTAGATGCTAAGTTAATCGAATCAATTAAACGGATTGGTTAAGGAAATTGAGAAAAGTTCTCATGGTCAAAAAAGCTATCTTATGTCCTTAATACGCCTATCCTCAAGAATGGTTGCGCATAATGCCTCCGAGGAAGACATTGCTACTTTTAGAAAGTGGCAAGATGATGCACATTGGCTCAATGCATCATGCTCGCAGATCTACGAGTAACGAGCTTCAAATACAAGACGAAACTATGGATGTTTCTACTATATTCCCGCACATCAAGTAGTTGATGGTGAGGAAAGTAGGACTGATAGATATCAGATATCTAAGGAGCTCTTCCGATCTAGAATGGCCAATGGCACTATAGTACAGACAAAAAGTTTGGGTGATCACCTCTAGAGGCCAAACATTTACTATATTCTTGAATTTTCTTTTTCCTTGGTGGATCACCTCTAGAGGCCAAACATTTGGGTGGCTAACGTTGATCAAGGAAGGAACCAAACCCGGTGGATTCAAGATTGAACGCGAAAGGATTTGGAGGTGAACTTGTACCTGAGGAAGCTCGATCTTCAAGGGTATGATTTATTCTTTATCTTTTCGTTTAATTAATAATTGTGCATAAAGGGTGATCCGGGTATATGGTTTGTAAAAAATTTTAAACTCTGATTTTACACGCTTTCGCATTATTTTGCAATTTGATTGCGCACATGAATATTACAAACCTAACAGAGGCCATATGTCGAAGCCTTCTATTCGGGAAAACTTTTTTTACGTTCGTCTTTTCAGTTCAGCTTTCTTTCCACGTCTTCGGTTCAGTTCTTCCTCGAACTCTAGGGTCAGTTGTCCTACATCAAGCAACGTTAAAAATACATGCATATATGTAATATATACATAATGAACACATCCATTACTATATTAATTCGCCGGATTTAGGACTGATTTGGAGGCCCTAGAACACATCCATTATCCATTACTTCCGTTCTGCGTCATTACTCAAATTTAACCAAATTTGGAGGCCCTAGAACTGAACTCCAACAAATTAATATTTTAAATTAAAGTGGGAAGAAATTAATATATTTGTTATATAAAGAATTATAAAAATATTTTTATATCCTATTTTATATCCTATTATAAAATAACAAATATTTTTATAATTCTTTATTTGCTATTTTTATAAAAATATTTTATATTCTTTATTTGTTATTATAAAAATATTTATTTTTATAAAATATTCTATATTCTTTATTTGTTATTGTAAGGCCCCGAATTTTATGAAATAAAAGTATTCAATTTTTCTTATAATTACTATTCAAAGAAATGGTTAAATTGATAAAAGTTAAAGTTAAGGGTGATATATATAATTTTTTCAAAATAAGCAGTGGTTATAAAATATTATTGTCAAAGAAATATTCGTTTGGTCGTGGAATATTCTTTTTGTCGGAATATCGATCGAAGAAGCGTTTCCTTGTGTGGGCCCATAACTGGAAAGCGATTGGATGAAGAAAAGCGACAAAATATAAGTTGTTTATAAATGACTAGCATGGTTATTCATCAATTAATATTAAAATACTCGGTGGTTAAAACACACGGAAGACACTCAGTATTGCACCAATTATTGATTCTTACGTAAGAAAGTACTACTCAATAATTGTTACAAAGAATTATCGCTCAATATTATATTTTATTGATTCAATAATTGCTGCGTTGATATTTTATATTATCGTTGTTTTAATAATTGTCACTACACAAGATTTTTCTATTATCGAAGCTAATAATTCATATTATCTGAATAATATTATTAGAAAATATTATTGGCAATGTCTAGAAAGTTCTGTCTAAGGAGAGGTTTGGCCACCTAATTACGCGCCAGTAAGGAAAAATCTTTAGTGGAAAGCCTCCTCTTTCTTGGGAACTGCCTGGTTGTCATTATTGTGATTCTGTAATATTATTTGTGAATAATTAATTATTGATTAATATGATAAGAAAAATATTCATTTTATGTGGATATAGATGGAGAAAATTTTTAAAGTGACAATTGTTGAAAATTAATATTTTATTTTTTTCTGATAAAATAATTCATTTAAATATATTATTTTAATAATATATTAACTCATGATATTTTTTATAATGAATGTGCGATATGTGAGTATATGAGGAGGAACAATATTTTTGTGGCATTAAATGATTAACACATGTTTTGTGTGTTCATGGACCCCATTTCTTGGTCGAAATTTGATTATAAATTTATAAAATCGTCCGTTTATGGATTTCGGTCAATTTCTATTTGGAATTTGGAAAAACTTTCTTCTGAAAATTTGTAGAGAATTAAATTTCCTATAAAAAGTTGTGACATTCGAATTTTCTGACAAAATGGCTATTTATTATGAATTATTGAAGTTCTGAAGCTCCAAAATAGTTAATTTTTGAAGTTTTAATTATGTTAAATAAGAAAAACGTTTTTTAAAAGTTTTGTAAGGTGGGCTACTTGTGTTGAATGCTGACTTCAGTTGATAAAAAGTGTGCGTAAGAATTTAATAAATATATATTAATATTTTATTAAATTTTCTGCTTTGGTGTTCTAAGCATTTTCCTATAAATAGGGTGCTTAGGTTAGAATTGAAAATCATACCAGAAACTGAAGTTTTCTCTTTCTATATTATCGAGCGTATTCTTGTGAGTATTTTGAGTATACTTTGAGTATTGCTATACGGTGCAAGTTCGTTCAGCGTTATATCCGACATTCCAGTACTGCTCTTTTGAGGTAAGGGATAGTAAGGGATTTTTAAGAGTGATTATATTTTTTTCAGTTTTGTATTTTTCCAGACCTTCAAAAATTCTGGAAAAATTTGAAATGATATTTTGATGAGTTTTGTAGATTGTGTCCAAAAATGGCGATTTTTGGATATATAGATTAGGAGTTATGGATTTTATGAGAAAAGACTATTTTAAAAGTAACTGCTTATAACTCCTTATGATTAACTCCAAAATTGATGAAATATTTATTGGGAGTACATCTATATAATATCAGTATACCGTGTAAATTTCAGAATTTTTGGACAAAAGTACAATTTATGATAAATGTTTAAATATTCGGTGGTTTTGGCCATGTGAAAAATAGTAAATGAATTTTAAAAATTCTGAGAAAAATATATATTCAATATGGGACTATATTCTTCTAAATCCCAGAAAATAAATATTTTTGGAAATGATTTGGTATTTTCCATAAAAATATTCTAGTTATGAGTAAATGAATTAAATATGTTATGTGAAGTAAGAAAATTGAAAAATATGATTTATTGGCTTGAGAATCATATATGAGGTATATGTAGATTTTTATGAGGGTTTTGGTTAATGATGATGAAATCTTATGAGGTTGGCATTTTTAGATGATTAAATGCATTAATTATTAAAGTGTAAATAATTGGATTTAATTATTTATAAGTTTAAGAAATGATTAAAATATTATTATAATATTAATAATATTAGATTATGAGATTTTTAAATGATTTATAACATTTGGATTAAGGTGTTATAAATATTGATATGTATTTTATTATGAAACTTTATCTTTTCGTGTTGAGGTTACTTATGACGATATTTGCATGACGCCCCAAAATAGGTATACATCACCTATTCCGAGTTGTCAATACATGGTATGTAAATAACTACAACTTTATTATTACAACAAGAAACTCGCGTGAGTTTGAATACAAATATTATCTTCTGCATAATATCTATACTCAAATAAATCCTCATCACATTTATCGATACATTATTTTACAAAAATGGTGAGGACTACTAAACAATCCTTTCTAAAACCTTCATTCCATACCCCGACTCGCACTCGCTATATTCTCGCCTCCCGAGAAAAATGGAACAAAAAGGAAAAGGGTGAGCTCAACTAGCCCAAAAGAATATTATGACTAAGATAATATACAACAAATTATCATTAGTCTTCAACAGGAAAAATCTAATAGAATACAATAGACAACAAATTTTAAATCAATATTCGCAGAATGAAATAATAATTCATTAGAAGAGTTAAGTAGAGAATGCAAACTACTATCTTCTATGTATGAATTTAAAAGTTCATCGCTCATCTTTTATCCCCTCGTAACATCAATCAATATACATCCGAATCAAATATTCATCTTTGCACTACAGCCAAAGATATTCATCACCGGTCATGTTCATTTAAACACTGCTCATCTTTTGCACTACGCGCCAAAGATATTCATCGAAATTCATCTTCTTGCACTACAAAAGCCAAAGATATTCTTAAGAAATCATTCATCTTTGCACTACAAAGCCAAAGATATTCCATAATATCATCATTTAAGACCGAGGATGATGAAAATATTTTTTTAAAGAAACGAATCCAAAGGAAACAAAATGACAAGGATTAAGGATTAAGGATTCGTGACTTGGTTTTATCCACGCCCAAAAATACCTCAAAAATAATCATAGTGGTGTAAAATTCAAGAATGATCAAAACATGGATACAATCGAAGTTAGATCCGTAATAGATGTTTTGGACGACGAAAGAAGAAATTTTATTTTTCTATGAATAAGACCAGATACGTGAATAGTGTCAGATATCGTGAATAAAGCCGTATACATGAATAAGTAACTCTTACACCAAAAGATAGAAATTCCACAAAAACATCTTCACGCTTCATGAATAGTACTCGTGAATAAGAACTCGCTGAATAAGAACTCGTGAATAATAAGAACTCATGAATAAGAACCCATGAATAGTAACCCCCGACATGAAAAAATTCCAAATTTGATAAAAACTTCAGATCAACATTTCAAAGATAATGATATTGAAGAAATAATATCATTACTGAAAAAAAATAATATCCCTTACCTCGAAAGATCAAGATTTCAAATTTGAAACACCTGGATATAGGCTATGACTTGGACTTGCAATCAGTATAGCAATACTCAAAGTATACTCAAAATACTCACAAGAATACGCTCGATAATATAGAGAGAGAAAACTTCAGCCGTGTGTGATTTTCAATTCTAACCTAAGACACCTATTTATGGAAAATGCTAGAATACCAAAGCAGTAAAATTTAATAAAATATATTATTATTAATAAATTTCCTACGCCTCTTTGGAAATCAGATCCCAACATTTCCCACATGCCAACCTTCTAGAAAGAAATGATAAAAACGTTTTTCATAAAATAAATAATTAAAACTTACAAAAATCAATTATTTTGAGCTTCGTAACTTCAATAATTCATAATAAATAGCTCTTTCATCGAAAATTCAATCTCGTGTTTTTTAATAGGAAATTCAATTCTCTACAACTTTGCGTAAGAATGTTTTTCCAAATTCCAAATAGAAATTGACCAAATCCACAAACTATTTCGATTTTATTAAAGCTATAATCAAATTTTAGTCAATAAATGGGGTCCACCGACATGTTTAACATGTTTTAAACATTTATTGCAACAAAAATACTCTTCCTCCTCGTATACTCATATATCCCACATTCGCTTGTAAAATATCACCGCTAATATATTATTAAAATAATATATTTAAATGAATTATTTTATCGTAAAAAGATAAAATATTAATTTTCAACAATTGTCATTTTAAAAATTTTCTCCATCTATATCCACATAAAATCAATATTTTCCTCATCATATAAATCAATAATTAATTATTCACAAATAATATTACGAGAATCACAATATTGACAACCAGCAGCCTCCTGTGAAAGAGGGGCTTCAATAAGAATTTCTTCATCAAGCGCAAATTAGGTGACCAAACCTCTCCTTAGATGTAACTTTCTAGACATTGCCAATAATGTTATCTAATAATATTATTCAAATAATATGAATTATTGCTTCGATAATGAAAAATACCGTAATGACAATTATCAAACAACAATGATATAAAATATCAACGCAAAGAATTATTAACTCAATAAAATATCGAATAAAGAATTAATGTAACCATTATTGAAAGTAGTGCCTTCACGTAAGAATCAATAATTGGTGCAATACCGCAAAGCTTCTTGTGTTTTAACCACCGGGTATTTTAACAAAGATAATTAGAATAACTACGCCTGTTATTTTTAAACAACTTATATTTGTCGCTTTCTTCATCCAATCGCTCACATGGGGCCACACACATGGTCGCTACCGTCGTCGCATTTAATATTCCCGACAAGCATTTAATATTCCACGACCAAACGAATATTCCCCGACAACAATGAATATTTTATAACCACTTCTTATTTTTTTGAAATATTTATGATTTAACCCTTAACTATCTACATTAATCAAATCAACCCTTACTATTTCAAAATAATAAATAAAGAAAATTCCTTTTATTTAAAAAATTTCGGGTCTTACAACCTCCCTCCTTATGAAATTTCGTCCTCGAAATTGACGACGTACTGGTGTGTTTCAAAAGGTGAGGATACCTCGCTTTCATTTCCGCTTCCAATTCCCGTGTCATTTCCTCTATAGCATGATTCCTCCACAAAACTTTAACTTGTGGTATGACCTTTCATGGCGTAGGACATGCTCCTTCCTATCCAAGATCTTGACAGTACCTCCTCATACGTTAAGTCTTCTGGCTATCTCGTCCCTGCTTCTAACTCAATAACGTGGTTCGGGTCTTTCACATATTTACTGAAGTACGATATGTGAAACACATTATGAACACAAGACATACTCGAGGTAACGCAAGTCTATAGGCTACATTTCCTACTTCGGTCAAGAATTTGAAATGGACCAATAAATTGTGGATCGAGCTTTCCTCTCTTCCCAAATCTTGTAACTCCTTCCATGGAGCAACTCGCAACAATACATGATCCCCTACATTAAATTCCACGTCCTTTCGATGAAGATCCGCATAACTCTTTTGTCGATCTTGTGCCGCTTTGTATACGTTGTCGAATCATTTGGATCTTTTCGGTAGTCATACGTACTTCAACTCGGTCCCAACAATGTTGCTTCACCCACCTCATCCCAACATATCGGAGAAACGACATTTTCATTCCATATAATGCTTCAAATGGAGCCACACCTATACTTTGCTCGATAACTGCTGTTGTTGTAGAGAATTCCACCAATGGTAAATACTTATCCCAACTCGCCTTGAAGTCTAGGACACGTAGTCTTAATAGATCTTCAAGAGTTTGAATAGTCCTCTCTCGATTGTCCGTCTGCTTTGGGGATGGTATGCCAACTAAATCGCAAATCTGCGCCCATAGCTTTTTGCAAGCTAACCCAAAATCTTGAAGTGAATCTTGGGTCACGATCCAAACTATGGATACAGGCATGCCATGCAACCTCACAATCTCATTCACGTATATACTAAAGAAGACGCTCAAGGAATAAGTCTCTCATCGGCAAGAAATGAGCGCGAGACTTGGTTAATCTATCAACAATAACCCAAATAAAGATTGATGCCTTGAGAAACCGTAGGAAGACCCGTAACGAAATCCATAGTAATGTGTTCCCACTTCCATTCCTAATCTCAAGTGGTTGCAACGGACCCTTAGGTACAAGATGCTCCGCCTTTACACGCTAGCAAGTTAAACACATCGAGATAAACTTTGCAATCTCTCTCTTCATATTGTTCCACCAAAATGTATGTCAAGATCACGATACATTTTAGTACTTCCGGATGGATTGCAAAAATGGCGATTGTGTGCCTCCATCATAATCTTGTACTTCAAATCGTAGTCATTAGGAACACAAAGTCTAGAGTGGACTCAAGTATTCCTTCTTCATCAATTCTCGCCCTAATAGCTCCTTCTTGTACTTTCTTCTTCATACGCACTACCTGCTTGCCCGGTGGCTTGAAGCAACCTTAACTTTTTCTATTAAAGTTAGCTCTACGCGATACTTGACATCATCGCACTCGCTCCTCGCATATGATCTTCTACTCAATGCGCCACCACCACGCTCGCTTTTACCGGATGGTATTGAATAGTGTGGTCGTAGTCTTCAATAGCTCGAGCCAACGTAGCTACCGCGATGTTGAGTTCTTTTTGAGTGAAGAAATATTTAAGGCTTTTATGGTCCGAATATATCTCCACTTTCTCCCCATATAGATAGTGCCTCCATATCTTTAAGCGCGAAAACGATCACCGCTAACTCTTGATCATGAGTAGGATAATTCCTCTCATACTCTTTTAAGTTGTCGCGAGGCATAGGCTATGACTTTCCCACGCCAGCATGAGAACACATCCTAACCCTTTGCCTCAAGCATCGTCAGAGATAACAAATCCATCCGAACCGGATGGTATTGTTAGAAAAGTCAAAATAAGTCTCCTCTTAAGCTCTTGGAAACTTTTCTCGCATTCTTCGCTCCAAACGAATTTTGTATCCTTCCTAGTTAGCCGAAGTTAATGGAGTAGCGATTCGAGAAAACCTTCCACGAATCTCCGATAATAACCAAATAAGCCCAAAAGCTACGTATTTGATCACCGACTTTTGCTGTTCTAACTTTGTATTGCTTCAATCTTCACGGATCAACAGATACTCCATGTTTCGACACCATCGCGCTCCAAGGAATGCTACTTCCTCAAGCTAGAACTCGCATTTCTTCAATTTGGCATATAGTTGGTTTTCACGAAGCCTTTGAGTACCAAATTTCAAATGGTGCTCATGATCTTCACGGCTTTTGGAATATATGAGGATGTCATCAATAAAGACAACAACGAATTGATCCAAATATTCCTTGAATACTCGGTTCATCATATCCATGAAAGCCAGCAGGAGCATTAGTTAGTCCGAAAGACATGACTAAGAATTCATAATGCCCATACCGAAGTTTTGAAGGCTTTTTGAATATCCTCAATTCTAATCTTCACCGATGATATCCGTAATCGAAGATCGATTTTTGAAAAGAATTGTGCCCTCAGAATCGGTCAAACAAGTCATCAATACGAGGTAGAGGATACCTATTCTTGATGGTGACATGGTTCAATTCCCGATAGTCAATACAAAAAGTCGCATACTCCCGCCTTTCTTCTTTACGAATAAAACAGAGCACCCCAAGGAAATGTACTAGACGAATGAAACCGATGTCCAACAATTCTCGTAGTTGACCTTTAACTCCTCAAGTTCAATAGAGCCATTCGATATGGGGTTTTAGAAATGGGCTTTGTACCGTGTTCAAGATCAATAAAGAATTCAACTTCACGCTCGGGGTAGACCGGGAAGTTCTTTAGAAAATACGTCGGAAAGTCAATAACAACAGAATATTATTCAAATTTGACGTCTTTATTCAAATCCATAACATGGGCTAAGAAAGCTTGACATTCGCTTTTCAATAAACGAATAGCTTTATGATTAGATATGATGTTGATTGATTTTAATGGTTTAGTTGCTTGAATTGCATAAACAACAGGTTGGTTAGGAATATGAAAACTAACAACCTTACGAAAACAATCAATTTTGGCATGATGAGTAGTTAACCAATCAATCCCTAAAATCACATCAAAAGCAAGTATCTTTAAAGAGATAAGGTCAACAGTAAGGTGATGGTGCCAACTTGAATCAAACAAGATTTATAAACAAAGGATGTGATGAAAGTTTCTCCTAACTGAGTTTCCATAGATAGGTCAAAATCTAATTTCTCCTGAGTCAAGTTTAAACGCCGAACACATGCAGAGAGATAAATGAATGGGTAGCACTTTGGTATCTAATAAGGTATAAACTTCGCAAGAATTATAATTAACTAACCCATGCTAACTTCGTCGGGTTCCTCACTTGTTGGGAAGTCATGACAACCGCCTCCTTTGAACTACCCGCTTTGACTTGTCCGGGTAGCATTTGGTGTCGTTACTTATCGTTGGAATTGACTTTTCTATAGGCATATTCCACCTTCAACTCGCTTCATCGCACTCTCGATTCATGATCTGAATCATCAATCTTCGATCCATATCGAATTGAGATCGACCACTCGCATGTGGTAATTTAAAACTCGATGTTGGGTTCTTCCAATTCTTGTTCAAAAAGAGAAATGTATATCATCTATTTTAACCTTTTTGGATCTGGACGCCTCTTTCTACCATATCAACAACATGTCGTGTGGCTTTTACCCACGCATCCTTCATTCTCACTGCTCAAATTGTTTCTTCTTTCAAATTTGATCCTTGATATTTGAATTCTCGATTCCAACTTTAATATCTTACCCTCTCGCCAAAGCGTGATTTTGTTCGAGCATCACATATCGGGTAACACAATTTTGAATTGTTGTATCTCTTTGTTCCACGACCGCTTGCAATTCTTCAACTCGTTTCTTCTAGCTCACGAATACGATCTCGTAGTTCTACATTTTGATCAAAAATTTCTTCTAATAAATTCTCCTCGTGTTCCTCTTCTTCCTCACTCTCACCAAGCCTCTGCGACTAGCTCTAAAAGCAACTATTAATTCTTCCTCACTACATGGATATCTCTAATTCCTTCTTCGCTTGATATTACATTATCCCGGTTGATGATTAGAGGTATATCCATGGTCTCATTCACTCCATTGTTGACATTTTCAAATTTGCCATCTTAAATACTCCGCCATAAAACAAGGGTTAATTAAGGAAATCAATATATCACATAATATCCCTATATACCGACTAACTAACAAATAAGCTTAGGTAGGACACACTAATGGCGAAGGATTTACTCGCCTCTCCCTCCTAGTTCTATTCCCGATCTCCGCCAGAGATCATATCCCTAAGCTCGATACTAACTCGCGACGCCCCCCAAATAGGTATACATCACCTATTCGAGTTGTCAATACATGGTATGTAAACAACTACAACTTTATTATTACAACAAGAAATCGTGAGTTTGAATACAAATATTATCTTCTGACAATATCTATACTCAAATAAATCCTCATCACATTTATTGATACATTATTTTACAAAATGGTGAGGACTACTAAACAATCCTTTCTAAAACCTTCATTCCATACCCCGACTGTATTTCGCTTATATTTTCGCCTCCCGAGAAAAATGGAACAAAAGGAAAAGGGTGAGCTCAACTAGCCCAAGAAAGAATATTATGACTAAGATAATATACAACAAATTATCATTAGTCTTCAACAGGAAAAATCTAATAGAATACAATAGACAACAAATTTTAAATCAATATTCGCAGCTGAAATAATAATTCATTAGAAGAGTTAAGTAGAGAATGCAAACTACTATCTTCTATGTATGAATTTAAAAGTTCATCGCTCTATCTTTTATCCCCGTAACATCAATCAATATACATCTCGAATCATATATTCATCTTTGCACTACAAAAGCCAAAGATATTCATCACCGTCATGTTCATTTAAACACCTGCTCATCTTTGCACTACGCCCAAAGATATTCATCGAAATCATTCATCTTTGCACTACTGGGCCAAAGATATTCTTAAGAAATCATTCATCTTTGCACTATGTGCCAAAGATATTCCATAATATCATCATTTAAGACCGAGGATGATGAAAAATATTTTTTTAAAGAAACGAATCCAAAGGAAACAAAATGACAAGGATTAAGGATTAAGGATTCGTACTTGGTTTTATCCACGCCCAAAAATACCTCAAAAATAATCATAGTGGTGTAAAATTCAAGAATGATCAAAACATGGATACAATCGAGTTAGTATCCGTATAATAGATGTTTTGGACGAAAAGAAGAAATTTTATTTTTCTATGAATAAAGACCAGATATCGTGAATAAAGTCAGATATCGTGAATAAAGGCCGTATACGTGAATAAGAATCTCACACCAAAAGATAGAAATTCCACAAAAACATCTTCACGCTTCATGAATAGTACTCGTGAATAAGAACTCGTGAATAAGAATCATGAATAATAAGAATCTCGTGAATAAGTAACTCATGAATAAGAACCCATGAATAAGAACCCCGACATGAAAAAATTCCAAATTTGATAAAACTTCAGATCAACATTTCAAAGATAATGATATTGAAGAAATAATATCATTACTGAAAAAAAATAATATCCCTTACCTCGAAAGATCAAGATTTCTAATTAAACACAGGATATAAAGGCTATGACTTGACTTGCATCGATAGCAATACTCAAAGTATACTCAAAATACTCACAAGAATACGCTCGATAATATAGAGAGAAAAACTTCAGCTTCGATGTGATTTTCAATTCTAACCTAAGACCCTATTTATAGAAAATGCTTAGAATACCAAAGCGTAAAATTTAATAAAATATATTATTATTAATAAATTTCCTACGCCTCTTTGGAAATCAGATCCCAACATTTCCCACATGCCAACCTTCTAGAAAGAAATGATAAAAAACGTTTTTCATAAAATAAATAATTAAAACTTACAAAAATCAATTATTTTGAGCTTGTAACTTCAATAATTCATAATAAATAGCCCTTTCATCAGAAAATTCGAATCTCGTGTGTTTTAATAGGAAATTCAATTCTCTACAACTTTGCGTAAGAAAGTTTTTCCAAATTCCAAATAGAAATTGACCAAATCCACAAACTAATGATTTTTACAAAATATAATCAAATTTTAGTCAATAAATGGGTCCAATCGACATGTTTAACATGTTTTAAACATTTATTGCAACAAAAATACTCTTCCTCCTCGTATACTCATATATCCCACATTCGTTGTAAAATATCACCGTAATATATTATTAAAATAATATATTTAAATGAATTATTTTATCGTAAAAAGATAAAATATTAATTTTCAACAATTGTCATTTTAAAAATTTTCTCCATCTATATCCACATAAAATCAATATTTTCCTCATCATATAAATCAATAATTAATTATTCACAAATAATATTACGTAATCACAATATCGACAACCAGGCGGCTTCAGGGAAAGAGGGGCTTTCTAATAAGAATTTCTTCATCTTGCGCAATTAGTGGTGACCAAACCTCTCCTTAGATGTAACTTTCTAGACATTGCCAATAATGTTATCTAATAATATTATTCAGATAATATGAATTATTGCTTCGATAATGAAAATAATTGTAAATGACAATTATCAAACAACAAAGAATATAAAATATCAACGCAACAATTATTAACTCAATAAAATACTCGAATAAAGAATTATCGTAACCATTATTGAGTAGTGCCTTCTTACGTAAGAATCAATAATTGGTGCAATACCGCAAAGCTACCGTGTTTTAAACCACCGGGTATTTTAACAAGATAATCTGAATAACTACGCCAGATTATTTTTAAACAACTTATATTTGTCGCTTTCTTCATCAATCGCTTTCTCCAGTTATGGGGCCCACACATGGATGCTACTCGTCGCATTTAATATTCCCCACAAAGATTTAATATTCCACGACCAAACGAATATTCCCCAATAACAATGAATATTTTATAACCACTTGCTTATTTTGAAATATTTGCAGATTTAACCCTTAACTATCCACATTAATCAAATCAACCCTTACTATTTCAAAATAATAAATAAAGGAAATTCCTTTTATTTAAAAAATTTTGGGTCTTACATACGGTACTATGTATTTAACACGGTACTATTCACGACAAATCGATTTCTTCTTCCGACCAAATTATCGTTGATTTATGAATCTTACTCTTGAAATTAAAATCATGTTTTGATTATATTGTTTTTATATAACATTCTTATAACCCTAATGATGATATTTCTCTTTGACTTAAGTGTAAAGATGGGTAGATTATTGGTATGATCGTGACTATAGGTTCTCTTTGGCCAAGATGGTCAAAAAAGTTGAATTGTTGACCGGTATGATCGCTTAAATTGAATTTACAATTGAATATTTTTAGCTTAAGTGCAAAGGTGAATTGATCAACATGGTTATAATTATTGTTATATAACTTCCGAAATGATTATGTATTTCTTAGATATATGAATATCTTTAGCTTTGTGGTGCAAAGATGAATTATTGATGAATATCTTTGGCCCAGTAGTGCAAAGATGACTGTTGTTGAATATCTTTGGCTCGTGGTAGCAAAGATGACTTGTTGTTGAATATCTTTGGCATGTAGTGCAAAGATGAATCTGATGAATATATCTTTGGTCGTGGTGCAAAGATGAATTTATTAGTATGATTATGAATGAGGAACTGTGATTTGGTATAACCATGATCTTTGATGTTTCGTGTAAAGACATGTGATGAAATTATCTTCGCCCCGGATAAGAAGAGGAATTTAGAACTACAATTATGATTATGATTTATACATATGATTGTGATGCGAATTGTTGATTGATGTTACGAGGATAAAACATTGTTGGTGGACTTTTAACATGGAGAAGAAAATAGATTTTATGGTCTATTCGACTCTTCTAATGGATCGCTTCATTCCACCGCAACTATGGTTGAAAAGTTTTATCATCTACCATATGTTCTAAATCTCCGATTTACATCGATGAAGACTATTGATAATTTATTTATCTTTAGTCATAATATTCTTTTATCGAGCTAGTTATGCTCACCCTTTTGTTTCACAATTCCTTTCGTGTAATAAAAGTGTAGCCGGGTCGAGCGGGGGGATAATGAGGAATAGAATGGTGGTCTATAGATGTTGAGGTGAGGTGAATTTAACTTGGAAGGGTGTTTTGCCACTATCATACAAGATGTCTAATGACATACAACCTCGTGTCATCATAAGACATGGTTGTGCTCATCCACTTCTTTGAGTATATTTACAAGCACTACCTATATAATCTTGGTGTTTGTTTGGAGTATAATACCCAATTAGAGATGCGGTGAAGATAATGATATGTCAAGAGAAGACTCACCATTGGGAAGAATATGATAGTAATCTTCTCGTTTTTCTTTGGGGTTTATCAATAACCAAGGATAATTTGCATTATATGATTTCTACCATAACCTAAAAGCATGGCCTCCTCATGTATGAAGGTTTCTCTTGAGCACTTCCCAAAGTTTCTAATTTCTAAAATGCTTTTTGACTATACCTTTATGTAAGGTGTCATTGTGACGTACTAGGCTTGGTATATATTTGTATCCAAACTCATAAAGATATGTGTTGTTGTATTTTACACGACAATTGTTGTAATAAAGTTGTAGTTGTTTTCCGTACCATATATTTGGCTTACTTTTAATGGGTTGGATGGAATGGACCTATTTTTTGGGGGCGCCACATGCTTATTATAAAATATTTATTTTATAAAAATATTTGTTTTATAAAATAACAAATATTGTTATAAAAATAGCAAATAAAGAACTTGTGCCACAAATAGGATATAAGATTTTATACAAGTAGTAAGAGGTTGTGCTTCTTGGTTTTTTTTTTTTTTTTTTTTTTAAAAATGCATTTAGCTTGTAGCGGTGGAGTATTTTATATTTTTTAAGTTTATGCAATGTCTTTGAGTCATGACTATTAATGGAGAAATGCTTAAAATAAAAATAAAAAAACAAAATAGCAGATTTTGTCTTAAATTAAAGCATTATTTAATATTAAAAATTCGCTTTTATTTAAACAAACTTACAACATGTTGACTATGTGGGGTCCTCATATTAAAATAAAAGCCTAAATGTTGTGCTTTTACTTGGTATATTTATGTTTCAATCTCACCTTCCAATAAGTTTATCAACGGTCCAAAAAGGGGTGTTGCAGATAAAGATCCATAAGAACCCTACTATGGAAGAACTCATATATATATATATATATATATATATATATATATATATATATATATATATATATAGGATCAAGAAGCTTCTCTTAAATATATTCCTCCTTAAATAACATCCTTTTATTAAAACCTACGCGTTTTTTGGAGGGATGCGGTGATATTTTGTAAATACGCTGGTTGTATTGTATTTACAAAAATGCCACCTCGTCCGTCCAAAACGACGTAGTTTTAATAAAAGAATGTTATTTAAGGAGGAATGCTATTTAAGGATAATGCTCTTGATCCTGACTATATATATATATATATATATATATATATATATATATAGGGGAGCGATTCATAACATCTATATGCTATGAGATAAAATGTGGCATATAGGCTTTAATCCGTCCGTTTTATTGATGAAAGGCTGCGGTCTTAAGTTCTAACTCCCCGTCCGCTAGTATTACTAGCTGATGCAATTAGTAAAATTTTCGGACCCTTATGCTCCTCGTGAGTGAAATTAGCCAACCAAAAGAACATGGTCCGCTAGTAATACTAGCGGATAGAAGTCAGTAGGCAACATTAGAAGTCAGTATGTTACTCTGCCCCACTTTTCCTTGTCCTCGCTAGCTTGTCCACTGCCAAACTTGTGGACTGCACAGATACTACCTGAGATGTTCCTCTCAAGAAACATCAAAAGCTCCTTATCATCAATAGCATTTACATCTGAATGGGAAACATTAATAGTCAAATATCTCCTTTCAAGCTCTAGATGATTTATCTCAGCACCAGCTCCAAACAAAGCTACAGCAGGTGAGACCCCGTGTCCTCCATGATACAGGCATTTCTCTAGGCATTCATTCTGCAAACCTTTTCTTTCATATTCCAGTGCATCATTTGTAAAGCTAAAAACCTTCTCGATGTCTTGGGAAGAGGAGAACAACCGAACTTCATTATGATCAAAATTGACATCAACTCCAATCCTTTAGTTAGCACAAGCAATCTTAATACGTGAAACAAGGTTAAGCAAACTATTGTTAGACTTCCCACAGAACTTCTTTAGTAATGTACTGCCACAACCAGTCAAAACCCTTACTTGCAGCTTCCGAGTGGCAATCTCAGAGACATCAAACAAAGGAGGAGGGCAAAGGTTATACAAAGATTCAATGTCAATAGCAGTTTCATAAACCAAGTATTGATTATTTATTGAGAGGATTTCACCAAAAACTACCCAATTTGGCCTTTCACTAAAAGTTAGTAAAGAACATGAAGGATGTAGCCGAACATTTTTTCTGGTCAATGCTACTTCATAACCAAACTGATCATATCCAGAATATATAGCTACATTCTCTGACAGGGAAGAGAGTATGACTTTTTTTAAAGTTCTATCATGCACAGTCTGGACCAATGGATTCCAAAGCCAGTAAGTGGGGATAATGATATTAAGTTCATTTTTTAGACAATTTTCCAGTTCTTGCACCATTTCCTGGCATCTCCTCATGGATTTAGCATTTATACTATTATCCCAACACCAACTATTCTTCTTTTCACGAGGCACACTTTCCCACTCCTTGTACACTGAAAGCAAAGTAAAAAGATCTCCGTCACCATGGCAGAATTGCACCTTAAGGCGATCAGATTTTAGCTCATCTTCTTCAGTACCGATTCTGCAAAATATGCTACTTGCATTTGTCATAACAGCAGTAAGAACAAGACCCTCTCTACCCAAATGGATGATGGAAGCAGTTGAGTATTAATTTACCTAGACCAAGCTCAATGCCCAATCTGACCATATCCCTTCCGTTTTCGGTTAATACATAAAAATCATTGTTAGATGTAACGATAGATTCTAACGATGCCTACTGACTTCTATCCGCTTGTATTACTAGCGGACCATGTTCTTTTGGCTGGCTAATTTCACTCACGAGGGGCATAAGGGTCCGAAAATTTTACTAATTGCATCCGCTAGTAATACTAGCGGACGGGAGTTGGAACTTAAGATAGCAGCCTTTCATCGATAAAACGGACGGATTAGAGCCTATATGCCACATTTTATCCCATAGCATATAGATGCTATGGATCGCTCCCCATATATATATATATATATATATATATATATATATATATATATATATGCGGCATGGCTCTAATTTACGTTTATATATGGTATATAGTATTAGTTTAGTTTGCATGAGTTTTCATGTACCTTTCTTTAACTGTTAGTGCCGGCCGGCTCATTTCATGGTTATCTGAGGTTGTCCTTATTAACACAATCTTTTTTGTAACAAGATACCCATGGCATCAAGTGATGCACGATATCTAGTTTGCCATTTTAGGATTGTTTTACAAAAATATTAAGAATATTGTAATACAAGTGATAAATATTATTTTTACTTTAAAAAAACAAAAACAAATTACAGTACCACGCTACCACTTATGATTACTAAATTAAAATCTTACTCGGTCAAGTAAACGCATCCATTGATGCCACTTTATTGTTAAAAAAAATTATTATTATTTCCAAATATCACAAGACTTTATAGCTTGATTTTCAAATATCCTGAATTTTTAACAACCCAGCATATTGGCCATTGCTACACAAGTTGCATGGCCCAATCGCCCCTTCTATTTTTCTTTTTTTCTTTTTTTACCCCTCTTAGTCTTAGGTGTGTAATAAATCTTAAATTACTGATATCTACAATATTTATTAAACTGTGCATTCACTTAATAAAATTTAAAACATTTATATTTTCACCGCTGAAAACTATAATTCATTATAAATGTACGTACTACTTTTGATTTATGCCGTGTGTGTTGGATTATTACTTTTAGAGGGTGTTTGGAATCGTTTATAATTAGTTTCAAGAAGTAAAAAGTTTTTGGTAAATTGATTTTAAAATTACTCTTTAAATCTAATAATCAAGTTTGACCAAGTATATTACTAATTTATCTCTATTTATTTTAATAATAATTACAATCATTGTCCATATTTACTTTTCAAAACATTCCTTTTTGTAATTTACACTTCAAATAATTAGTGATTAACAATTTTTTTATACCAAATATTTTTCACTTATTACTAATGTAAGAGTGTTTTTTATTTACCAAATACAAACTATATATTTTTTAAAAATTGATTAATCAAAAGTACTAATATCCATCTATTTAGTTAAGGTTTTGGTTTCATTTATGTCATTTAAGATATTCAGAATTCATTAACTACAATCACTATCCATGTCTGCTAAGCTCCTTCTAGCGACAGTTTTTATATGAAAATATCAAAAAATTCAAGTGAAAATATCAGTTTCCAACTGATATTGCTAAATTCAAACAATCATATCAAATCTCAATTATTAAGATAACACATGCAAGAATTTATAACCTCTTGAGAGCAATATATAGATATACTTATCCGAAATCTATGCAAATACATTAATATGAATAAATTATACAAGGATGAAGATCACTCCATGCTAACCGAATCCCAACTAATCCCAATTATACTCATATAGGTAATTTAGGAGAAAATCAAGGATTTCAATATTAATTCAATATGATTAATTAAACAATTTTATCATGGTAAATATATAATAATTACATAATCTGTGAGTACAATTCAAATCTCTTTCTCCTAACCTATATACGTATATCATTTTATTTGCACGTATTATTATTAAAATCCTAATTATATGTGTATATTATAACCATACGAGTTATTATTAGAAGTTTATTAGTTTTGTATGCGTAAATATTAATATATTGCCTATATTTAGGTATAATATAGTTTCATTTATGTTGAATATATCCGTCTCTAATTCTGTTTCTAAAATAAAAAGGGAATTGGAGACTAATATTTGAAAGGAAAATAAAATTTTGAGACGGACATTTTGGTCTCTAATCCATTTCAAAAAGAAATATTTATCTCTTTTTTTAATTATTAATCTGAGACGAGTACGGTTGGTCTAAAATCTGTTTCAAAAACGAGTTAATTTTTTTTTTAAAAATACTTATTTTTTGAGACGGATAAATCCGTCTCTATAATTTGAGACCATGCTGGTGGTTTCAGAATCTGTCTCGATTGTTTATTTCCAAAACATGTCGATACCTAGTAAAACTTTGGTTTCTAAATCCGTCTCAAATTACTAGAATTAGAAACGGAACTTAGGCCGTCTCCAAATTTTGGCTTCAGATGCCCAGTATTCTAGTAGTGATGTGTGTGTTTTGGTAGGCATCAAATGTGGACACATTTGAGAAAGATCACGACGAATTGGACAACGAGTTCTTAGGTAACATTAAAGGGAAGCCATGGAGGTTCCAAACAAACATGTAATGGAAGCTTAAAACGTGGAAGGGAAGAGAGATACAGATTGTGGTTCGATCCAAGCAAGGAGTGTAATCGATAAAGCATTCTTTGGACGCCCATTAAAATCATGTACGTGCGTGCGTGTGTATTTCATATGTATTTCATCTTCAATTTAATTAATTAATTAATTTGACTATGATTTTGAAGCCCCATGATTCCATTCCATTTTAGAATTAAGTACAATATTATATCATAATCTATAAATTTTAACTTGATTATATCCAGTGTGTTAGTTATGGATCGGTCCTAGTTTATGTATATAATATAGGTCCATCATCTTATATTTATCTATTTTCTTTTATTTATCCTTTTCTTACATTAATATATATTTAAGTCCATCTCTACGTACATATGCATGCATGCGCTGAGATCGATTATCTACGTACATTGATGATATATATTCAGATTTTATGTAGATGAAATTCCAATAAGAGAGGTAATTCGCAAGGACGCAATGGGCGGCGATTATCCGGCAAAGCCCATGTCCATGTACGACACCACTTGGACGCTTCCACTTGGGCCACCAACGGCGGCAAAAACAAAGTAGACTACAAATATGAACCCTTTGTTGCCGAATTCAAGGACTTTGTCATAGAAGGCTGTACAGTTGACCCAATCCAAGAAATCTCTTCCACCAACTGCTCCGAGGCTGCCTTGAAACTGGCGGTTGCCGATTACTTCACCGTCAAGCCAACACAACGTAAGGCCATGCAGTGGTTCCGACCAAAGTACATGTAATATTCGCACTGCTATAATTATTTAAGGTACCCTGTGCTGCAACCGGAGTGTGTGATTACTCCATCGAAGCAGATACTATTTAAGGAAAGTGGCCGGCTCCGGGAAGCTATGAAGATGAAGTTTGGTGGTAGCCACCGGAAACATCGTCGCCACGGCCGGAACTCGAGGAAGAACCGTGGTGGTGCGGCTGAGGCTGCTGCTGTGTGATATAGATGTATGATGATTAATTTTATGATTCTTGATCATTTTTAAACTTATTTAAGAAATTATTATGAGGTAAATATTATTATTTTTCTATTTAATGTTAATTCATTTTTGTGATTAATTATTAGATTTGGTATATATTTTCAAGTTGATCTCACAAATTTTTTAACAAATTCGATAAAGTTTAATAAAAATGAAAACATAGAGTTAGTAACAAACTAATTTATCTGGCGAACAAATTTCTGCTGGAGAGATCAAAAGTAAGGCATGTCCATTAAATAAGTAATAATAAGTCGTATTTTATCTCATTGTTATATGTTAATTTTTTATAAATTTGTAGAAGTACTCTAAAATTAAGTGTAGGCGTAGTAACATTCCTTCATGCTGGAGTGGATGCTAGTAGTATTACTATTTACTAATTACTACTAGTAGTATTCAAAATGAGAATATATTGTACTATTTAATTTGAGTTGAGGTTTTTTTAATTCTCCAGCTTAATGAATCAAAATAGAAGCCTAAGATAAATATGAAATTAGGTGAATTAAAGTTTTCTCTCGCTCTAAAAAAACATCTCAAAACAAGATATATGTTTCTATATAATTAAAAGATAAAAAAAATCTATCATAATTGTATTTAAATAACCTTCTCATTATATAATTATAGTTTTTCATGCACATTAGGTAATGTCTGATAAAAATAGTAATTAAAATTTAAATTTTTAATACATCAAAATAGATTAATTAGACTATCTGTCTAGATGATCAAAATCTGAACAAAAAAATATTATTTGGTAAATAATGTGTATAAAACATTTGAACATCAGCATTTTACAATTTTAACCATATGAAAGTGATAAAGGAGAAGTAAATTTAAAGCTAAAACATCATTAAGAGCAAAAGATAGGAATAATGTAAGATTTTTGAGGTTGTTTTTGTCCAAGAAAAATGTAAATCTCGCTCGGGACACTCGGAATGATTTGGAGTAATTTTCCTTAATTAATTTTTTTACCAAATAAATATAACCTCTTAGCGAATCAGAGATTATTATTATAAAGAGTTATTAAGAGCTAATCAAACAGTACTTACACAAAGGAATACTGCACATAAATTTGGCATATCAACTCGCAAGTCGACATAAGCAATTAAAATGCAAAACCAGTGACGAATCCGTTGCCATATTAAAAAAAATATATAAATTTTTTAAAAAAAACAGTTACATGATCTGAATAAATGCCAAGAACTTGAATAACTAAAAACCAAGTCACTAATAACAATTAATTATCACTACCGGTCTACCATGCTAGCTAGTTCATTAATTATAAGGAAATTATATAATCCCTACTACGTACTAGAATAAAGAATGATGAACATCCCATGCACCTACACCTACTGCCTGCATATTATCCATTTTTACAAGCTGCAGGTGAAGAAAAGCTGTGCCTAATGAACTACGTACCCTCCCTCCCTCCAGTTTATTTATTTATATATATCCTTCAGGTGGATGATCAATTACAAACAAAAGGAGTGAGATTGTAATTGCAATGAGTCCTGACCAAACAATCACAACTGTCGGCATCCGTCCTCGCCTTCCCATGAACCCTTTTGCAAAGGGGTTGAGATGAGACAAAACCCAGAAGCTAAAAAAGACTCCTCCTAACAAACGGCTCCATTCCGAAATGCTGCTGTATATTGCCTCGCTAAAACTAAATGTTATTGCTATCATGTTTACTAACATGATTGTGATGGGCAAAACCATCAGCCAGGACCATTTAATTAAATAAAGATCACCAAAATCTTTTTCATTTTCATCACCAGCTGATTTTGATGTCAATGTAAATGAGATGTCAATACGTGCAACGATTTTGAGTAGACCTTGGAGCACAGCAGCAGGATGGGCACTTGTACCTCCAATTAACCAGAATTGTTCGTTTCGCCACCATTCTTCAAAAGTTATACCTGACCATTTGATTTCAAGGACAGCAAGCATACAATTAGTCAAGGTGATAAGTAGGAGATATACAAGAAAAATGATGTCGAGGCCTTGGACAATGAATTGGCCACTGAAAAGGGAAACCGCTGGAAGGAAGCAGTAGACAATGAGAAAGAATGATGTGAAGGGGTAAATCCCAACACTAAAGTAGGCAATCCTCTGCAACAACTTCATTCTTGGGCCGGCTACAAATGCATTGTTACGAGAGAAAAAAATTTCAACAGAACCTGTGGCCCAACGGAGGACCTGATGGAGCTTGTTGATCCACGAAATGCATCTCTTTTAATTAGTCATACAATAAATGGATCTCCAACCCCGATTGTGCATCATGTATCCTGTCACCACATCTTCAGTTACAGATCCATAAATCCATCCAACTCGACCTCCCCATTCAGTTTTGTTCTCATAAGAACATGATACGACACTGATTGCTTCAGAAACATTAGATGTATCAACAAGCTCTCGAGGAATTGTAAGAGAGCCAGGAGGTCGTCCATTTTTGACAACAGGGTGATCAGCAAGAGGGCGGCCTTGGAATTCTGCCACAGGGATGGAATCTACTAGAAAAGTAGAGTTTCCAAACTTAGTAGGAACGAGAGCAAGGTTCATTTCTTCGTCTTCCTTCGCAATGGATGCACTTTTCTTTTGGCGACAAAAACAAGAGCTCCAGAAACCAGGGGGGTATTCTTTTGATCGTGGCGGGTCAAAACCATAAAGTGCAATCCTACGAAAGAGGCATCCAGTGCCAACATAAACGGGACCCTGGAGACCATCAAGGGCACGCATGTTGACATCAAAGAAGACTGTATTGTGATTTGCGTAGCGATCAGAAGGGTCAATTCCCTCAAACCTCTGAGGAAACTGAACATAACATATACGGTCACCACCACGGTCCATCATAAAACACATGCATGCCTACCCTTATTGCCTGGGAGTTGTAAATGTAATGGTCACAGTCCAAGTTAAGAATGAAGGGTCCATTCGACATGACAGCTGAGGCACGAACCAAGGCGTTCATGGCCCCAGCCTTCTTGTTGTGATCATAACCAGGGCGCTTTTCACGAGAAACGTAGACCAGCATTGGAAGCCGAATGTCGACTTCGGTCAAATCAATAGGATTTATAGAACCGTATGTGCCATGCAGTGGTTCGTCACTACGAGGCTTCAACATCATCTGCAGTTTATATATTGTGCTCATTAGTAAGTCACCTAAATGAATATCATCGAAATAATTAATAAAGTTGATAATGAAACAATACATAATGGCGAAGGAAGGACGTTTATTTAAAAATATCTACCTACCTGTATGATTCCTTTATGGTCACCCCTAGAGTGATCTGAACCTGAAACCAGCCAAGTACCAGGCCAATGAGTTGCATCTAACATCCATGTGGCTTTAGGGATCTTCAAAGTTTCCAGCATTTCAACGCCGCCACCTTGTTCTTTCTGAAGCTTCAAAGCCTTTTCTTCCTCCTGAGCATTATAGGCATTAGAACGACGACGAATTGCATCAGGAAGACCATTGATGCGAACCTTGAGCTCATTGTACTCGCGCTTTATTCGTCTACGATCCTTGACAAAATCTGGACGCACCTTACTTCTAAAAGGATCTCTCTTCAAATTGAAATAAGATTCCGGGTTTCTTGGTTCAATATCATGTTTTCGGCAAAATGGGACCCATAAATCGGCAAAACTTGCAGCTTCTGCCATGGCTTCAAAAGTCATAAGAGAACCTCCATCATCAGAAACATAACAAGAAAGCTTATCAACAGGATAATCAACAGCCAGAATAGAGAGAATGGTGTTTGCAGTAACAATGGGTGGTTCTTTCTCTGGATCTGCAGTAGAAACAAAAACATCTACCCCTGGAAGATCAGATTTTCCAGTGGGGTTGTTTGGACTAGGTATTTCAAATTTTTCTTTCAAAAGTTCAAGGTCAGTACAACGATTAACAGGGCAGAGCTTCGGAAGCTGGTCAAGTAGCCAAGAAAATGCAAACCAAAGTTCACAAACAACTGACATAAACCAGAGCCATATTGCATCATTATTGGGTCTTAAAATCCTCCATTTGAGAAATAACGCAAGGACAACCGCTCGCACAAAAACTAGAAACCTGCACGCAAAATGAAAAATTAGTAGCAGTTTTAAAGTTTTCCATAAAAACATGCAAAAAACTGAAATTTTTGGACTCAAGTGCCTCAACAACAGATCAAGCATAAAAAAATGAAGAAAAAGTTGGTAACCACAACTGAAATACTTTCAGGCAAAAATTAAAAGGAAAATCTGATTATCATCACATATTGCATTTTATGAATTCAAAGTAAATCTTATTTGGTGTTTGAGAGATAATTCAGTTAACTAAAGGGCCTAAGATGCAAATAACAATTAATGTTGCATTTTTTATGTTGTTCAGCAAATTAAATCAGTTTTTACCTTCTATCAAAATTGATTCTACAACAGCACATTTATATGAGGGAACACTCGCAAAATAATGTCATAAACGAGAGTACATTGTTGTGTCATGTCTCCAAATTATCTTTACCTCTACATGGTTTGAATATTAATTCTGCAATAGTCTCTCTACAGATTGCTCACAACAGATGGATACAGGCATATACACACACTATTACAAAATACCTAATAGACAACACTTAAACCACAACGTTTTTAAAAAACGTTGTGATATTTTTTTTCACAACGTTTTTTTAAAAAATATTGTAGATATATATGCAAAAACGTTATGTATTTAAAAATGCATTTTTTTAGTTTTAAAAAGATAATGTTTTTTTAAAAAAACTTGTGAATGTGAAAAAGACGGAGCTTAATTTAGGCGGGAGCGTAAACTTAAAATTACAAATCCGTTCTTTCTTTCTTATTTCATCTCACACTTCTCTCTTTCTCTACTCCTAAACAGTCACGAAACTAGGGTTCAAATGGCAATATCTCAGATCTTCCCCTTTCTTCATCGCCAAATTTCGTAGCCAAATCTTCCTCGCAAATCTCAGAGCTCAATCATCCTTGCCCGATCTCAAAGCTAGGTTAAAAACCCTCAGCGCTGCCCTGCCGATTCTCTCTTCACGCCGCGACCTCCTTTAAAGCCCTCACCGCCGTCGAATCACGCTTCCCGATTTCAAGGTCGGCGGCAAGGCCGGAGCTCTGGGTGATTCTGTCTCCGTCGTCCGCTAGAAGAGCAAGATCACCGTCACCTCTGACAACAGCTTCTGTCTCCGTTTTAGTTACTCTTTTTTTGGGTGCATAAATTACCTGTACAAATTAGTTTTGTGAATAATTACTTTAATATAAATTCGCTATTAACTTGATAATGTGTGAATTTCGTTTGTTTGGTTAGATATTGAGAAGATGGTGTCACTGAAAGGGATGATTATTCGGTGTAGTTCAATTATACCAGATATCGGGGAAGCAATATTCAGATGTCTTGTGTGGATACTACTCTGACCCCATTGTTGTAGATAGAGGTTATTTATGTGAGCTGTTATTGTTTTGCATTTAATGACATATGTTGGTTTCTTTGAAGTTTATTAGTGCATTTGGATGTTACCAGGACGAATCAGTGAGCCAGCAGTTTGTGGGAAGCAAGAATGTCTCGCAAAGAACTCCATGACATTGGTGCACAATAGGTGCAGGTAATGTTTTAATTGACCTCAGATGTCATCAGTAAACATCCCTTTTGGCTTTGGGGTCCAGATCTTGATGTTCTGCTTGGGTTGGAGTTTGGATGTGGGATCTGCTCGATCTGGTAGTTCATCTTGGCTTTCACTGTGAATATTATCCGATCTGGACTTCTGATTTTTTGCTTATTCCTTTAGTGTACAAATCTGGATGTTATCTGTGTTGTTCCGATCTGTGCTTCATGTTTTGATTCATTGTTTATCCTGCTCATGGCCAGATTGGATGTATTTTTTTTTTCCTATGCTCGTTTTAGCGTTTGTTATTTGTTCATAGGTGATTATTTGGTCATTTCTGTTTTGCTGGGTTTTGCTGTCTGGGTTTATTGCATTAGTTAGGTTGTTGTTCTGCTAATGTACTATTCTATATTTCTATTCAATAATTGCAGTGTCTTGTTGGATTCAAGGTAAGAGATTGGTAAAATTGTTGTATTTAGGATGTGATACTGTTGACTATTTTTCCTTGTGGTTTATAAACATATACTTGAGATTTTTCCTGTAAACATTCACTTAGCCCAGATTACTGTTCTCAATTTAATATGCTGATCATGTAGATGTACTATAGTTTGTTGCAAATACTAGTCAGGCTAGCTAACATTTGAATGAGTGGAGCGAAGAGAGTCGTATTGGCTCATCTGTGGTGTTGTATTTCAGGTTCAGTAGCTGATCAATTACCAAAGGATGCGCAAGAGAAAGTTGTCAAATTTTCATTCCACGGACAACCTGCTGAGCTCAAACATAGTAGTGTTGTGATTGCGGCTATTACAAGTTGTACAAACACGTCGAATCCTAGTGTCATGCTTGGAGCTGGTCTTGTCGCGAAGAAGGCTTGTGAACTTGGACTGGAGGTCAGTATTTATTGTTCAATTATGTTGGTTTAAAGAGATGATTTATATGGTAACTTCCTGATATATATATATATATATATATATATATATATATATGTAAATATATGTGTACATACATATATTTTGCCTTTCTTGAAGGGTGGGGGGAGATCTATGTTGGTTTGGTTCCTTTACATTGTATCTGTATAATTATTTGACAGGTTAAGCCATGGGTAAAAACAAGTCTCGCACCAGGTTCTGGAGTGGTTACAAAATATTTGCTACAGAGGTAATGCAAACAATTACTTAGAAACGTTTCTATTTCTACTGCAAACTGCATTTCTCTCTCTGAATTTTGTCCCGACTTTTCTATTTGTAGCGACCTGCAAAAGTATTTGAACCTGCAGGGATTTCATATTGTTGGAAATGGCTGCACAACCTGTATTGGGAACTCCGGCGACCTTGATGAATCAGTTGCTTCTGCTATTGCACACTGTTTATTCTGTAATTACTAGTAAAATGTTAGTTCCAACTCTTGAATGTTTCAAACTAATTTTCATATACCACTACTTGCATTTATTCATTATTCTCCTCACACTTAGAGGTGTCACTTGACTAAGCTTTATTCATTGTCTTTGGTTAATCCAGAAAGAATGGATAAATGAATCTAAAGATCTCTAGTTTGCATGATACCTATAGGTTGGTGTTTGCTTGAATTCAAAAAGGTGTATAAATAAATGGTCCTAAATGGAAAGCGACGGTCTTCATACTCACAATTTCCTTCTTGTCTAAGTTTCTTCATGCTTCCTTTTTGCAAATCAAACCATAGATAGTGTAATACGTATGTGCGTCACATATGTAACCGATGCTTTCTGGTTTCATGTGGGACTCCTTTGCAGATATTGTTGCTGCAGCTGTGCTTTCTGGAAACCGGAACTTTGAAGGTCGTGTTCATCCACTAACAAGAGCTAACTATCTTGCTTCTCCTCCTTTAGTTGTGGCTTATGCACTGGCTGGCACGGTATGCGCTGATTTATGTCCTGCACTTTTTCCCCCTGACCCGGGGTTCTAATTCCCCTAATTTAGCAGAACATTGTTAAAATAAATGGAAATGCTACCATGTTCTTGTTGCCATAATAAATCACCTTTCTAAGCAGTAGCATAGTTATATACTATTTATGTATTTGTATATATAAATAGTGATGTTTTTAAAATGGCTCAGTTTTTGATTCCTAAATGGGGGTGGGGCCTTTATATATCATCCAATTTGGGCACTGCTTTCCTGTTGTTGTCTGAAGGTCGTAAATAGGCAGATCAAGCCATTGTTATTCATACATCTGGTTTTTGCATTAGAACTAAGATCATTTTTGTTATAATCCTATAAAAGGCATAGATTTGAGAGAGTAGGTCTGGAAATAGAATCCTTAGAGCTTGTATGCTCCTTGTGCATTTGTAAAATTTATTTGTATGAATTGTTCATATTTATGTACACTTCAAGGATGTCTGGCCTAGTAATGAAGAAATTGCAGAGGTAGCTTTAAAATTTCTTTGTATAACTAACTTTCTTTATTATTATTTTACTTGGAAAACTAATAATTTGCAAGTAATGTGTTACAGGTTGTTCAATCAAGTGTGCTACCTGAGATGTTCAAAAGCACTTATGAAGCCATCACGAAGGGCAATCCAATTTGGAATCAACTGTCAGTCCCTTCTTCCTCCAGTCTATTCTTGGGACCCTAAGTCAACCTACATTCATGACTCCCGGCAAATGAAGACAATGCTGTCGCCATGATGCGATTTCTGAATGCAGAGGATGAGTCAGGCACTAATCTTTGTTACTCGGTCCCGGAGCTGGTCCTTCGTTGAACGCCCTGGTTTACTAACTTCTGACTGCATTCGTAATAGCACAACTGGTGAGCTGTTATGGGAAGTTCAATTGTATTTCCTCTTGTCATGCTTTTGTAAATTAATCACAAACTCGGTGATGAAGTTTTACTTTATAATTAATCGCAAGGACACTGTAATGGTTAGGTAGTAGCTTAATTTTATGGATAGTTTGGTTTATTTTGTGGTTTATTTTGTGGATTGAAAAGTGAATTTGAGATGTATATATGGATAGTTTGGTATATATTTTGTGGATGTAGTAATTTGAAATTGTAAACGAATGGTATTATTGGGATGTATTTTGAATGGTTGATATATTTTGGCTTTAAATTTAAATGAGAATTTAGACTTTTTAGCTATATATCATGACATTAGCATATTGCAGGTGCATTGATAATATAGGTGAATCACAATTTTTTTTTTCCTTTATCTATAATATTTTAAAAATATTGTATAAATTGGTTAAAAACGTTGTCTGATATATTAAACTACAACGTTTTTATTCAGAAAACGTTGTGGAATCATACCTTCTACAACGTTTTTAAGCATCTGCTAATTTATGAAAAACAAATCTACAACGTTTTTTTCCTAAAAAAACGTTGTGTATTGTGCTTAATTACAACGTTTTAAAAATGTTGTGTAAGGGTATCAAATAGACAATACTCTTAACCACGACGTTTTTTTGACTGAAACCACAACGTTTTTTTCGCGCTGTCTACTTACTGTTTTGTAGTAGTGACATAATCACACATTGTGATGTTTGCTTATAAACTAGTTGATAAATGCTTGTTTATTATGGAATTATGAGGGGGGAAGTTTAACAAAATATGGATAGGTAGTGGATGATTAGTAAGATATATGTGACTTGGTGAGACATAAATGTTGCAAATTGTGTAAAAATTTCATAATGGACATATGAGGTGATCATACATACCTATATGAGCTGATTACTGCAGCAGCAGGTATTTTCAATTTGCGAGTGAGGGGCCTCCATGGCTTGTTGAGAAGATCCTTAGGCTCACCAATATCGCCATCATTTTTATCATTCCCTAATTCCCCATCCTTCGGCCATATTGCATTTCCATATCCATAGGTCCCACGTGTCTCAAACAGACTAGGATCAAAATCCACACATAGGTTTCTTGTTAATGGAGACTTGGGGGAGTTTGACGATGACAACCTCCCTCTCCCCAACTTTGGTGACGACTGACTCTCCATCTTTGATCCTGATGGAAGGTTTGAATCTTGCTGCCCACCCTCCACTTTGTTCTCATGCAAGTCTGTTTCCACGTAAATCTCTTGACATCCCGGACAAATCGCATCACCAATTTTCACAGCATCAACATAACAGTCTCTGCAAATCTTAAAATCACATTCACAAGGCAGAATATCTACACCTTGCTCATTTCCCATCACCTTTGCATTGCAACCAGGTATAGCACACATAGAAGCCTTTGCACAAGCCATTTGGGAATGACTAGTATCAGAATCAATCACCTTGTCCTTCAAATGGGCATGAGTAGCAACTGTTATGACCGCCTGTAAACAGAGAATTTGACGCATACTGTTGTGAAACAGAAGGATCCATTGGCTGATTATCGGGTGTTGGAGGTATATCCACCATGAAGTTCATTAACTCGCCACTAGCAATTTCTCTATCAAGCTCCTCCCTCGAATACTTGACATCTCGACCTGATTTAGTCCTCCTCACAAATGTCACCATAGGAGCACCTGACGATTGGAATAAAAAGAGAAGCTAGTCAGTCAGCAAGGATTCACTTGCAGAAATAAAATGTAAGAGTTCAAAAATATTCAAAATATATCTCAAATTTCTCCATGGCTGCCAACTTCAAGCAGAGCACTATATATAAAAAAATCAGAAATTTTTTGAATAACATATAGTGTAGATCATCAAAAAACCCATCTTCAAGATCCCAAACTTCCCCAGACACAAAACAAACAGAGCCAAGCCCAAGAATAATGCAGATATTCAAAAACAGAGACTTTCTCTAAAATATACAGAGACAGTAAAATATGATTATTACACTTCAGCTTTTCACACAATAATTACTTAATAACACAAATATATAAAAAAAAAATCTACTCGATCCAAAAAACATGTGGGAAACATTCAAATAAAGGATGACCATATGAGTGTGTGTGTGTGCATTACAACTTACAACAGTAACAGGATGGATCTTTCATTCTCATACAACTTTAAATAACACCCACTTCACACTAATATTCAACTAACAGTAAATCATTAATTTCTTAACAATTTGAATAGTCAAAACAAAGACAGAGTATTAGTATAAAAACTCTCTCAAAACCCACCTTCAAGCACATGCAACGTACAAAACCCAAAATTCAATCTTTACGCTCTTCTATACAAAACTCACAAAAACAATCACCTATAGCTCTCTATATATATATGTCGTGGGGATTATTTTTTTTAGACCGTATATTTATTTAGGGGAAATTAGCTGTATTTCTTTTGTGAAGATCCTGAGAATTAATGAGGAATTCGGGAATTATGGGAGTTGCCTTAAAAGAGAGAAGTGTTGTTTGTTTTCAGTTCAAAAATTTAGAAAATTCTCTAAATAATGCATGAAAAACTCTATCCGTGATGATCGGATTTTGACCTCAAATAAATAAAAAATTGTAAAGCATTCATGTTCAATTATCATAAAAAAGTTCATAATAAATATATATTATATAGACCAGATAACGATAATAAAATTTATAAATTAAATTAGACATAGATAATATGGGATTGGAATTTATAAATTCAATATATTATTAAAAACTTCAAATCCTATCTTTATAAATGTAGACGTCACAAATTGGTGGAAATGTTTTACAAGAGGTAGATAACATAACAGTATGAAGTAATTATGTGGATTACTTTTCATAGTCAGTATTTATCCAAATAAAATAAAATTGGCTACGCGTGTTTCCATTTTGATTTTGGAGGAAAATAGGTTGCCCGCCCAATAAGACTACAATGCAATATATGATTAATTGTGCCCAAAATAAAGTTCCCTCTGTCTACCAAATACTAAGATCTAAATAAGTGCGTATAAATAACTAATTTTCTAATATGTCTATTCACAATAAAAATAAAAATAGCAATATTTTAATCTTTTATATATATATATATATATATATATATATATATATATATATATATATATATATATTGGGGAGTCATCTATAGTCTAAGTTAGATGAAAACTCTATCAATCTAATTGATATACAACCATCCATTCTAAGATGCAAATGCTAATTAAACTACCATCCGCTTGTGCCTAGCTTAACAAACAATTCAAATTCAATCTTTTTAATCCGCACAATAGTTATGCGGATAGTCAAAATTATCCGCATAACTATTTGTTAGGCTCTGCGCAATATTTGTGCGCAGTTCATCGCCTTTGGATATTAGAATAGACTAGACTTGACAAAAAAATAGGTTTGGATTGATTTTGTGTTTCATAAAATAGGTTTGGGTTGGTTTTGAAACCAAAACCATATTACCTATATTTAATATGGGTTATGTGGTTTGAATTTAAATGTTTATGGGTCGAATCCAGGTAGACTTAATTTTTAAATTATAATTTCACTAAAATCTTAATTTTTGTTATACTAAAAGAGTCTTATTTTAATTTTTTTAGACCCAAGTTTGAAACTAAATTTTTTAATTAATATGACTAATTTGAATATTAAAACATTAATTTTGTGGGGTGTATATAATCAATAAATATTATTTTTTTGGAGGTGAGAGGTGAGGGTGGGGGTGGGGTGGGGGTGGGCGTGGAGGTGGAGGTGGAGGTGTATACATAATTAATAAATATAATTTTTTGGAAAGAAGGAGTGAGGGTGCTGAGAATTCCTGGGTCGGGGTTGGGGGTGGGTGACCCCCAAAATAGGTATACAACACCCATTCTCGAAATGCCAAATACATGGTGTAAACAACTACAACTTTATTAATACAACATAAAAACTATGAGTTTAAATACAAATATTATCATCTAGATAATATCCACACTCAAATAAGTCTTCATTACAATTATTAATACACTATTTTACAGAATAGTGAGGACTACTAGAACAACTTCTAGAACCATCATTCCACACCCCAACTAGTACTCGCTACATTCTCGCCTCCTGAGAAGAAAAATGGAACAACAAGAAAAAGGGTGAGCTCAACTAGCCCAGTAAAAAATATTATGACTAAGATAATATAGAACAAATTATCGTTAGTCCTCAACAGGGAAAAATCTAATAGAATACAATAGACAACCAGTTTAAAATCAATCTTCGCAGCGGAAATAATAATTCATTAGAAGAGTTAAGTAGAGAATGCAAACTACTATCTTCTATATATGAATTTAAAAGTTCATCGTCGATATTTTATCCCCTCAGTAACATCAATCAATATATATCCGAATCAAATATTCATCTTTGCACTCACAGCCAAAGATATTCATCATTAGTCATGTTCATCTAAACACTGCTCATCTTTGCACTACGGGCCAAAGATATTAATCGATCGGTCGTGTTCATCTCAACACTGCTCATCTTTTGACTACGGGCAAAGATATTCATCAAGAAATCATTCATCTTTGCACTACAGCCAAAGATATTCAAGAATATCATCATTTAAGACCGAGGATGATGAAAATATTTTAAAGAAAACGAATCCAAAGGAAACAAAAGAACAAATATTAAGGATTCGTAGATTTTAAATAATCCAAGTTCAAAAATACTTCATAAATAATCGATTGAGTAAAATTCAAGAATGAAGATCAAAACATAGATTCAATCAAAGATAGGAATCATAACGTATAATCTTGGACACAAAAAAGAAAATTTAATTTTTTTGTGAATAGTGTCGATTCGTGAATAGTGCCGTATATACGTGAATAAGAATCAAACACTAAAAGATAGAAATTTCACAAAAACATCATCATGCTTCGTGAATAGTACTATGTGAATAAGAACTCATGAATAGTAACTTTATATGAAAAAGTTCCAAATTTGATAAAATTTACAACCAATATTTCGAATAATGATATTAAATAAATAATATCATTTTCTTTAATAAAATAACATCCCTTACCTCGTAAAAGAATAAGATTTCCGATTTGGAATAATCGGATATAGTCTTTGAAAGAACTTGCACCAGTATAAAGAATACTCAAAGTACTAAAATACTCACAAAATATGCTCGATATTATAGAGAGAGAGAAAGAGAGAGAAATCTTTAGTTTCTGGTGTGATTTTCAATTCTAACTAAAGCATCCTATTTATAGGAAATTGCTTAGAACACCAAAGCAAAAAATTTAATATAATATTAATATATATATCAAAATTTTCTACGCACACAAATCTAGTCCAAACTTCAGCCACACATGTGCCAAAAATAATAAAAACATTTTTCTTAATAAAAATAATTAAAACTTCCAAAATCAATTATTTCTAAACTTGAACTTCAATAATTCATAATAAATAGCCTTTTATCGGAAAAAATTGAATCTCGGAATTTTTATAGGAAATTCAATTCTCTACAACTTTACAGAAGAAAGTTTTTCCAAATTCCAAATAAAAATTGATCGAAATCCATAAACGGGCGATTTTACAAGCTATAATCAAATTTCAGTCAAGAAATGGGGTCCACCGACACACAAAACATGTGTTAAACAACTTTTGCAACAAAAATACTCTTCCTCCTCATATACTCATATATCCGACATTCATTGTAAAAAATATCATCATTATTATATTATAATAATATAATAAAATATTATTTTATCAGAAAAGATAAAATATCGATTTTCAACAATTGTCACTTTAAAAATTTTCTCTATCTATATCCACATAAAATCAATATTTTTCTCATCATATAAATCAATAAGAATTTCTCGTTCCCAGGAAAGAGGGGGCTTTTCAATAAGAATTTCTCCTTACTGGCGCGCAATTAGGTGACCAAACCTCTCCTTAGACAGAACTTTTTAGACATTGCCAATAATATTTTCTAATAATATTATTCAGACAATATGAGTTATTGCTTCGATAATGAAAAATCTTGTGTAGTGACAATTATTGAAACAACGATAAATATAAAATATCAACGCAGAATTATTGAATCAATAAAATAAAATACTTGAATAAAGAATTCACCGTAATAATTATTGAGTAGTGCCTTCTTACGTAAGAATCAATAATGGGTTCAATACCGTGTGCTACTGTGCAACAACGCGTATTATTGTGTTTTAACCATCGGGTATTCCAACAGTATTAACGGTAACAACTACGCCGTTATTTATAAACAACTTACACTTGTCGTTTTCTTCATCCAATCGCTTTCCGTTATGGGCCCACACAAAAGGTCACGCTACTGTCGTATTTAATATTCCCTCGACGGTAGAAGAATATTCCATTTACTAAACGAATATTCTCCGACAACAATGAGTATTTTATAACCACTTGCTTATTTGAAATATTTGCGCATTTTACCCCTAACTAACCATATTTAATCAAATCAACCCTTACTATTTCAAAATGATAAATAGAGGATATTAAATTTCAATTATTAATAATTTGGGGTCTTACAACCTCCCCTCCTTATGAAATTTCGTCCTCGAAATTGACATACGTACTTGGTGTTTCCAAAAGATGAGGATACCTCGCTTTCATTTCCGTTTCCAAATCCCTGGTCATATCATCAATAGCATGGTTTCTCCACAAAACTTTAACTTGTGGTATGACCTTCGTACGTAGGACATGCTCCTTCCTATCCAAAATCTTGACAATACCTCTTCATACATTAAGTCTTCTATTATCTCGTCCGGTTCTAACTCAATAACATGGTTCGGGTCGTCCACATATTTACGTAACATCGATACATAAAAAATGTTATGAACACGCGTCATACTTGGCGATAAAACGAGTCTATAGGCCACAGTTTCTATTCGATCTAGGATTTCAAATGGACTAATAAATCGAAGGTTTGAGCTTTCCTCACCTCGCCAATTCTCGCTTTTAGAATAACAACTTCTTGTACCTCATTCTTCATATTCATCAGCTCCGGTGTGTAGCTTGAACATTTTTAACTTTATCGATTAAAGTTGGTTCTACTTGTATATCATCACGTGAGTCCCTAGAGTCTTTAACTCTATATCTATCATTTGTAAGTTATATGAAATGGGTCTTTGACAATATCGCATTCGTACTCGTATACGATCTTTTACTCAACACGTCGGCTACCACGCTCGCTTTTTTTCGGGATGGTATGGTCGTAACATGTGCGAAATGAGTCTCCTATTGAGTTCTTCAAGCTCTTCCCACATTCCTTGCTCCATTCAAATTTTGTATCTCTACGAGTCACCAAGTTAATGGAGTAGCGATTCGAGAAAATCTTTCCACAAAATCTTCGATAATAACCAAATTAGCATAAAAAGCTACGTATTTCGATTCTCGACTTAGGTTGCTCTCAACTGTGACTCATATCCCAATCTTGAATAGCACGTCACAATGACACATATCAGTTTACTACCGCACAAATATGGCGTCCCCTACGGAGAGTCTGGCTTCGGTGCATTCCACAAAGAAAGTCACCAGATAAAGGCTCGGGTACCAAATTCTATAGTAGAATTTTTAACTCCTGAAGTTCAATAGGAGCCATGACATTTTAGAAATGGGTTTTGTATCGGGTTCAAAGTCGATACAAAATTAAATATCACACTTTGGGAGTAAGCCAAGAAATTCTTCAGGAAATTTACTAACAACAGAAATATCATTCAAATCTGACGTATTTTTGTTCAAGTCCATAACATGGCTAAGAAAGCTTGACATTCGTTTTTCAATAAACGAATGACTTTACGACTTGATATAAAAGAGTTTGACTTCAATGGTTTGGTTTCTTAAATTCGAATAACAGTTGCTTAGGAATATGAAAACTAACAACTTACAAAAAGCAATCAATTTTGGCGTGATGAGTGATCACCAATCAATCCCTAAGGTCACATCAAATGCAAGAATTTTTAAAGATATAAGATCAACGGTAATGTGATAGTGCTTGAAGCTTGAATCAAGCAAGATTTATAAACAAAGGATGTGATGAAAGTTTCTCTAACGGAGTTTCCACGAGATAGGTCAAAGTCTAATTTTCTCCAAAGTCAAGTTTAAACGTTGAGTATAAGCGGGAGATAAATGAATGGGTAGAACCTGTAGATTCTAATAAGGTATAAACTTCGTAGAATTTATAATTAACTAACTCTGTGCTAACTTCGTTCGGGTTCCTCACATTTTGACAGGCACGAAAAATGCTCTTCCAGGAACGGTTGACTTTGACTTTTCTGGGACAGCCTTTTGAGTCACCATCTCCGTTGGACTGGGTTTCGCTACTGTACAATCTCGAGCAATATGACCTTCTTTTCCACAATTATAGCATACCTTGAACTGTTGTGGACAGTTTGGGCTGATGTGTCCCTCTTTTCCACATTTATAGCATACGACCGGTGGTTGTTCTCCTCCCTTAAAACCGATTCTTCTTTGGTCTTTGACGTCTTCGCAGTGTCATTGTTGAATCTCCTCTTTTTAAAATCTCCCCCCGACTCGCTTCTTCTATTTTCATTGCCACGATTACCACCAGAGTGGTTGTCGCTCTTGTCCGTATTTTTCTTTCTCCGCTGGTTATCGTTGTTCTGATGACTGCTGTCACCGGTATGATCCTGGTTGTGGTCTCTTAGTTGAACGTACTCGCTATATCGCTCTAATAATTGAGCCATGTTGACAACATCTGAATATAAAGAAAATTTATGAGAGATAAGATATTGCCGAATCTTAGGTTTTAAACCTCTCAGAAACATCCTCGTCATTCGTTCCTCATTCTCTACCAAATGAGGTGCAAACCTGGATAACTCTGCGAACTTCGCCTCGTATTGGGACACCGTCATGTTGTTTTGTTCTAGTCTAATAAACTCTACCTCTTTCATATGGCGAATACTTTCAGGAAAGTATTTTTCGTTGAAAAGTTTCTGAAATGTTTCCCAAGACATGCAGAGTGCGGCAAGCTGGGTACGTTTCACAAACTCCCACCAGTAATCTGCCTCGCCACGGAACATAAAGGTGGCGAATGGAACCTTCTGTTCCTCCGTGCATCCCAAGACATCGAATATCTTGGTAATTTGCTTGACCCATTTTTCCGCTATGATCGGATCCGGCTTTTCCTTAAATTCTGGTGGTCCCAACTCTTTGAACCCTTGGTCGTGATAAGCGCTACAGCGTTATCATTTCCACCAGTATTCAATTTACGAGTCTCCCTCGTGCGGTTTTGCATGAACTTCAAAAGCTCCTAAACATCCCGTCGTTCATCGCTCGCTTTCGGTGGTGTTGTTTATGGGAGGAATATTGCCTTCCTATAAAGACGTTCCTCGGGTGGTGATTAAAGGTGTTTCCACGGTCTCATTAACTCCATCAAGTAACATTCTCGGTCGACATTCTCAAATCGCTTATAAAACAAGGGTTAATTTAACAATTAACAAATCACATAATATGTAAGACCCCAACTTTTATAAATAAAGATGAATTTTGTGACGCCCCAAAATTAGGTATACATCACCCATCTTGGTCGCCACTTACATGGTATGTAATTTAAAATACAACTTATTAACATAAGCGTGCTGTACAACAATACGACATAAATCGTGAGTTTAAATACAAATATCGCCTACTAGATATTATACAAACTCAAACAAAAGTCCTCATTACAATTATTATCACACTATTTTACGAATAAAGGGACTACTAATGCTATCTTCGGACCATCACTGCTTCCCAGACTCGTCCCCCGGCTATATTCTCATTTCCTCAAGAGAACAAAGAAAGAAAGGGTGAGCTCAACTAGCCCAAGAAGAAATATTATGACTAAGATAATGCAAAATAAATTATCAATAGTCTTCAACAATGTTAAACCGATAAAATACAATAGACAACCAGGTTTAATCTAGCGGTGAATATGCAATCCATTAAAAGAGTCAAGTAGAAAATAAAATCTACTATCTTTTATGATTTTAAAAGGTTTTTCATCAATCGTTATAAATTTTAGACTCACTTTAATAAATAATCCACATCATCGAATCACCCCCGCTACTACGGCCAAGGATATTCTTTAGTATCACGATCACAATTATTCACCGCACTACGAGAATAGAATAGTTGTGTATTCATTAATGGTCATGATCATGCCAACAATCGTCCATCAATGCACTACTACCACTCGAGGATTTTTTTTTTTTACCACATCATTTGTAACATTACGGTCGTGATTACACCCAATAATCCACTCGGTCATAATCATACCAAGTCCATCCATGCTCTACAAAGCCATGAGATGACTTTAAAAAATATAAAAATGAGGATGATGACAATGATATAAGAATTCAATAAAACAAGTTCAAGAATTATTTTATCCAGAATTTTAACGTCCAAACTGTCAACATGATACTTCTTTGTAGAGTAAAATTCAAGAATGATCGTAAGAATATTTCCATGAAAAGATATCGGATGAAACGCAAATATCAAGGATATTCTACTAATTTCATGGAGTATAGAAGTCAAAGTTTTAACCAACCGGGTATAATAAAGAATGGAATAACAAAAGAAATCACCATGCATGCGGATTTCGCATGATGTAGAGTTATTCCAATGAATAATAATAACGGAACGGTGTCGTGAAATTCACACCAAGGCGGATGTTCCAACAGAATAATAAAGATGGAACCCGGATCCGGTGTAAAACACACGATAGGATATTCCAACAATGATAAAGATTTTAACCGTGTCCGGTGTAAAACACATGACATGTGATGTTCCAACGTAATAATAATAAAAATCGGAACCCGAGTCCCGTAAAAACACATGAGATGTGATGTTCCAATGTAATAATAATAAAGATTTTAACCAGTCCTGTAAAACACATGCATGACGGATGTTCTAACGAATAATAGAAGAATGTCACCAAGTATAGGGTGTGATCACAGATACAAAAGTTATTCCAATGTAATAATAAGCAATGGAATAACATAAGGATTTCACTAAGTATAGGTATACCAGCGTGTCAAGGTTATGTATAGGGTATGCCACTTTTTTACAAAAGTTATTCCAATGAATAATAGTGAATGGAATAATGTAAGTTCTCTTCAAGAAGAAAGAATAACACCCTTTACCGTAAAAGAACCTAATATAGAAGTAGTGAAGTAGCGAATACTCTCTTCTTCTTTCTATAACTTTCTCTATAGCTTCTCTCTATAATTCTCTTTTAGAGTTTCAATGAATTCGTAAGAAAATAATGAAGGAATGAGCTTCTATTTATAGAAAATGGAATGCATAAGAATTAATCCATGAACAGTCCAGATTGATTTACTTTAATCGACGGTCCATATTTAAAGCAAAATCTTTTAAATAAAATATAATATATTCTATTTATATAAAACATTTTACTATGCAAACACTATGCAAAACACTATGCATAATAAAATATAATATATTTTATTTATAAAATAACTTTAATAAAGTATTCTCGCATTTTATATAAAAGATGTTTCGCTTTTTATTACGTTAATAATACGAATAAAACAAAACGTCATTATCGCTATAATAATTCATATTATTAATCGACAATAATGGAATCAAACTAAGTGACTTCTCACATAAACATCAATAATCAATACCGTGTGCTACTATGCAACCACACGTATTACTGTACTTTTACTACCGAGTAGTTCAACAGTATCAACGGTAAAACTTCCGCCGTTATTTCAATAAAATATTTTTGTCTTTTTCTCGTCAATCCGATAATTACATTGTGGGGTCCACCAATGATTGAGCATTATATTTAATATTCCTCGCTAAACCTAATATTCCCCACCAATCGAATATAATATAACCACTTGTATACTTTGCAAAATTTATAAATATTACCCACAACTATAACATTATATCAAATTATTCCATAATATTCAAAATAATATTTATAGAAAATTCATCTTTATTTATAAAAAGCGGGGTCTTACAACCTCCCTTCTTATGAAATTTCGCCCCTCGAAATTAGGGTATGTACCAGTATGTCGAAGAGGTAAGGATACCTTGATTTCATTTCGATTCTAACTCCCAAGTCATTTCCTCAACATCGTGGTTCCTCCACAAAACTTTGACTTGAGGTATAACCTTGGAGCGTAGAATATGTTCCTTCTTATCCAAAATTTGAACAGAACCTCTTCATACGTCAAATCTTCCGCTTATTTCGTCCTGTTCTAACTCAATAATATGGTTCGGGTCTTTCACATATTTACGTAACATGGATATGTGAAAACGTTATGAACACGAGACATATTTGGCGGTAAAAGTTTAGTCTATAGCCACGCCCCTACTCGATCGAGGATTAAAATGGACCGATGAATCGAGGATTAAGTTTCCTCTCTTCCAAATCTTGTAACTCCTTTCCATGGAGCAACTTTTAACAACACATGATCTCCTCGTATTGAATTCCACGTCCTTTCGATGAAGATCGGCATAACTCTTTTATGTCGATTTTGTGAGGTTTTTATACGTTGTCGGATCGTTTGAATCTTTTCCGTAGTCATACGTACTCAACTCCGGTCCCCATCAACGTTGCTTCACCCACCTCATCCCAAATCTACCGGAGAACGACACTTTCTTCCATACAACGCTCGAATGGAGCCACGCCAATACTTGCTTGATAACTGTTGTTGTAGGAAAACTCCACCAATGGTAAAAACTTGTCCCAACTCCCTTGAAATCAAGAACACAGTAGTCTTAATAGATCTTCAAGAGTTTGAATAGTCCTCCGATTTGTCCGTCTGGCTCGAGGATGATATCTTGAGCTAAATCGTAAGTCCGCGTGCCCATAGCTTTTGCAAACTAACCCAAAATCGTGAAGTGAATCTTGGGTCTCGATCGAAACTATGGATACCGGCGATACCATGCGCCTTACAATCTCGTTTATGTATATACTGAGCAAGACGTTCAAGTGTATAAGTTTCTCGTGTCGGTAAGAAATGAGCGGACTTGGTCAATCTATCAACAATGACCCAAATCGCATCAATGCCTTGAGAAACCTTAGGAAGACCGTGAATGAAATCCATGGTAATGTGCTCCTACTTCCATTCCGAATTTCAAGTGGTTGCAATGGACCTTTTGGTACTTGATGTCTCGCTTTAACTCGCTGTTGACAAGTTAGACACCTTGAGATAAATGGTACTATCTCCTCTTCTTCATAATGCTCCACCAAAATGTATGGCGAATATCATGATACATTTTGGTACTCCCAGATGGATTGCAAATGGTGTGTTGTGCGCCTCCATCATGATATTATACTTTAAATCGTAATCGTTAGAACACAAAGTCCGGAGTTGACTCAAGTATTCCTTCTTCATCGATTCTTGCTTCCTAAGATAAAGCACCCTCTTGACTTTCTTTTTTCATACGATCGCCTCCAGTGTCCGTAGCTTGAGCGACTTTAACTTTATCGATTAAAGTCGGTTCTACTCAGATATTTTTGCTATCATCACATGAGTCCACGGAGTCTTTAACTCTATCTCCATCCTTTGCAAGTCACACAAAATGGGCCTTTGTGTTGACAATAACGCACTCGTATTGCTTGCATCGATCTTCTACTCAATGCATCGCCTACCACGTTCGCTTTCAGATGGTATTGGATGGTATGATCATAATCTTTCAACAGTTCAAGCCAACGTCGTTGTCGCATGTTGAGTTCCTTTTGAGTGAAGAAATAATTGAGACGACAAGTTATAAATGATTAATAATTGTTGAAAGATTAAATATGTGTTGATTAAAAATAAAATGATTTGTGGTAATATTTATTCAATCCTTGATGTATATAAAGAGTCTGTTATGAGACGTGTGTGGTAAGTTTGATTATTTTATGGGGGGCCCATATGTCATAATCTAAGAGTCTCTTCGTCAATAGTAATTACCTTCGTCAATAGTAATTACCTTTGTGAATAATTAATTACCTTCGTCGAATAGTAATTACCTTTGTGAATAGTAATTACCTTCGCAATAGTAATTACATTTACAGACGTCAAACCACTTGCCGTTTCACATTACAAAGGCCGAACCACTTGTCGTTTCACATTACAGAGCGTCCAAACCACTTTTCTTTTCACATCACAAGTCGCTGAAGCCACTTGCACTTTTCACATACGGTCTTTAAGCTAGAAATCTTCTATAAATAAAGGCCTAGTGCTTCATTATTTTTCATAAATTCATTCAAGCTATAGAGAGAAAAGTATAGAGAATAATAAGAGATAAAGAAGAAGAGTATTTTGTTACTACACTACTGCGATATTCAATCTCCTACCAAAAGTAAGTGGTCATTATTCTTTCTTTTTCATGAAGAGAACTGTTGTTATTCCATCGCTTATTATTCATTGGAATAACTTGTGTATACGCCGGTTTAGCTATACTTGGTGACATTCTTCTATTATTCTTGGAACATCCTCGTTTATGTGTTTTACAATTTTACTGGTTCCGCTTTTTATTATTATTCTGCTGGAACATCCTCGCATCAGGTATTTTACACCCACACGGGTTCCGCCTCTTTATTATTATTACGTTAGAACATTCTCGTCTGTGTTTTACGCCGGGACCTAGTTCTATTCTTTATTATTCTTGGAATATCCTCGCTGCATGCGCTTTTACGCCGGACCGTTCCGTTATTTATTATTCTACATTGGAATAACTCCTCAGTGTGGTCTATCGCATGCATGGTGATTTCTTTTGTTATTTCATTCTTTATTATACCCAAATGGTTAAAACTTTGACTTCTATACTCCATGAAATTAGTGGAATATCCTTTATATTTGCTGGCTTCATCTAAAGATCCTTTCATGGAAATATTCTTCTCGAAGATTCTGAATTTTACTCTACAAAGCGAAGATCATGTTGATATTTGGATGTTATTGGTTCCTAGATAAATTAATTCTTGAACTTGTTTTATTGAATTCTTATATCATTGTCATCATCCTCATGTTTATATTATGTTGAAAGTCATCTCGTGGCTCAGTAGGTGCGTAGATGGACTTGGTATGATTATGACCGAGAGACTATTCTTGTAATCATGGTAGTAATGTTACAAATGATGTGGTAAAAATCCTCAAAGGTCCCGTAGTGCATTGATGGATGATTGTTGGCATGATCATGACCATTAATGAATACACAAATATTCCCGGCACGTAGATGTATGAATAATCGTGGTCGTGATACTAAAGAATATTCTTGGCCAGTAGTGCGGGGGTGATTCGATGATGTGGAATATTTATTAAAGTTGAGTCTCAATTATAACAAAGGATGAAAAACCTTTTAAATCATAAAAGATAGTAGATTTTATTTTCTACTTGACTCTTTTAATGGATTCTTTGGTTCATCGTAGTTAAACTTGATGTTCATTATATTTTATCGAATGAACACCATTTGTGAGGCTAATGATAATTTATTCTACATTATCTTAGTCATAATATTTCTTCTTGAGCTAGTTGAGCTCACCCTTTCTTTCACCGTTCTCTTGAGAAATGAGAATATAGTTGGGGACGAGCCTCGGGAACGAGTAATGGTCCGGGATATAGCATTAGTAGTCCTCACTATTCGTGAAATAGTGTGATAATTGTAATGAGGACTCCTTTTGAGTTTGTATGATCTCTAGTAGACAATATTTGTATTCAAACTCACAATTTATGTCGTATTGTACACGGCTTATATTAGTAAGTTGTATTTAAATTACATACTATGTATTTGACTACCCAAGATGGGTGATGTATACCTAATTTTGGGGCGTCACGGTTGGTATCGAGCTTAGGGATACGATGATACTGGCTAAGATGTGAGAATAGTACTAGGAGGGAGAGACGGGAATTCCTTCGCTAGTATGACCTACCTAAGTTTATGTGCTATTTTATTGGTCACGTAATATAGGGATAATATGTTACATGTCAATTAACCTTTTGTTTTGTGGCGATGTCAAAAATGACATCGAGAATGTTGAGAATAGCAATGGAGCACGTGACGATCGTTGATTCACCATATCAATAATCGTGGAAAATGTGCATCGTGAAGGCGATAATCCTCATGTAAACAACAACACCGACCAAATGATGAATGATCAAATGTTCGAGGCTTTATGCGATTCATGCAATGCGGCCGACGAAACGACTCTCGCCCAAAACGTAGGTGGAAACACGGAAAACTCTCCTGCGGTCACCGCTTAAGCAGTTCAAGGAGCCGACCACCGGAGTTTAAGGAGAGCCAAAACCACTTCTCGGTGGAAGCATGGATACAAATGATTACAAGATATTTGATGTCTTAGGATGCTCCGGAGCAAAAGCTTCCACTTTCACGCTTTTATGTTGCGCGGAGAGGCGAGACATCGTGGGAATCGGTAAAACGTACTCAACCTGCTGTACTGATGATATCTTGGGAGAAGTTCCAGGAGTTGTTCAACGACAAATACTTTCCTGAAAGTATTCGCCACATGAAGGAGGTAGAGTTTATAAAGTTGGAATAAAACAATATGACCGTGTAATAATAATACGAGGCAAAATTTGTGGAGTTATTACGGTTTCGTCCCCACTTGGTGGATAATAAAGAAAAATGGCGCGAATGTTTTAAGAGGTTTGAAGCCGGAGATACGTCAACATCTTATTTCTCATAAACTGTGTTTGTATTCAGATGTTGTAAATAGGGCTCAGTTAGTGGAGCGCGATAACGAGTCAACGCAACTAAAAGAGAGCAGCCGGCAAAATTATAATACCAGCGATAGTAGTCATCGAAGCGGTGACAACAAGCGTGGAGGGAATCAACAGGCCAGATATGGTAACCACTTCGGTGATAATCAGGGCCAAAAAAATAAGAATGGACATTTGAAGAAAAGGAGATTCAACAATGATGGAAAGACGTCAGCACCAGCACCCGTTGTTAAGAAAGGATAAAGACCACCTATCCTATGCTTCAAATGCGGAGGAGAGGGACACATCAGTCCAAACTGCGCCATGCCGTCCAAAGCATGTTATAATTGTGGAAGAGAAGGTCACTTAGCTCGATTTTGTCGTTTCATCAAGACAAATTCAGCTAGGATGGAGGCACCAAAGGTCAGTCCCGGAAAAAGTCAAAACCTAGAGTCTGAGGAGAATGCGTTTGTTGTGACCTCCCAGAGAGAAAGAAACCCGAATGAGGTCATCACGGGTAAGCTTATCATAAACTCTAACGAAGTCTATACTTTATTTGATCTGGGTTCTACCCATTCTTTTATTTCTCCTACTTGCGCCATCGATTAAATTTGACTCAGGAGAAATTAGACTTTGACTTATCTCTGTGAAACTCCGTTGGGAGAAACCTTCATTACATCCACTTGTTTATAAGTCTTGTTTGGTTCAAATCGGTACCCTCACATTACCTCCGTCGATCTTATTTCATTAAAAATACTTGCATTTGACGTGATTCTAGGGATTGATTGGTTAACTACTTATCATGCAAAAATTGATTATTTTCGTAAGGTTGTTAGCTTTCATATTCTAACCAACCTATTATGCTAATTCAAGCGACCAAACCATTAAAATCAATCACGGTCATCTCAAGCCATAAAGCTATTCGTTTATTGAAAAAGCGGATGTCGAAACTTTCTTAGCTCATATCACGATTTAAACAAAAATACGCCGGTTTTTGAGCGATATTTCTATTGTTAATAAATTTCTGACGTATTCCCAAGAAGAACTTCCTGGCCTACCCCAGGCGTGAAATTGAATTTTGTATCGACCTTGAACCCGTACAAAACCTATTTCCAAAGCCCATGTCGAATGGCTCTATTGAACTTTAGGAGTTAAAGACCCAACTGCGAGGAATTGTTAGACATTGGCTTTATTAATCTAGTACTTCTCCTTGGGGTGCTCTGTTCTATTCGTGAAGAAGAAAGATGGGAGTATCACGACTTTGTATTGATTATCGGGAGTTGAATCATGTCACCATCAAAATAGGTATCCATTGCCACGTATTGATGACTGTTTGACCCGATTGCAAGGAGCAAATTCTTTTCAAAGATTGATCTTCGTTAGGATATCACCAATTGAATATTAGAACGCTAACATTCCAAAGAAGGCTTTCTTAACTCTCGATGCGGGCATTATGAATTCTAGTCATGTCCTTTGGATTGACTAATGCTCCCGCTTTGCCTTCATGGATATATGATGAACCAAGTATTCAAGGAATATTTGGATCACTTTGTGGTCGTCTTTATTGATGACATCCTTATTTATTCCAAAAGTGAAGATCATGAAAGCAACACTTGAGGTGACACTCCAAAAGCTTCGTGAATATAAGCTTTATGCCAAATTGAAGAAATCGAGTTACGGCTTGAAGAAGTAACATTCCTTGGGCACGTGGTATCAAGTCTTGGAATATCTGTTGACCAATGAAGAAAGATCAAGCTATTCAAAGTGAGAACAACCTAAATCGATGATCAAGTCGTAGCTTTCTCGGTTTAGGCGGTTATTATCGGAGATTCGTGGAAGGATTTTCTCGAATCGCTACTCCATTGACTCGGTGACTCGAAAAGATACTGAGTTCGGTTGGAGCGAAGAATGTGAGAAGAGTTTTCAAGAACTCAAGAGAGACTTATTTAAAGACTGCTTCGACAATACCATCCTGGCTCGGAGGATTTGTCATCTACGATGATGCTTCAGCAAAGGGTTGGGATGTGTTCTCATGCAACATGGAAAAGTTATAGCTTTATGCCTCATGACAACTCAAAGAATATGAGAGGAATTATCCTACTCATGATCTAGAGTTAGCATTTGTTGTCTTCTTGCACTTAAAATTTGGAGGCATTACTTGTATGGGGAGAAAGTGGAGATCTTTACGGATCATAAAAGCCTCAAATATTTCTTCACTCAAAAGGAACTCAACATGCGACAACGACGTTGGCTTGGAATCTGTTGAAAGATTATGATCATACCATCCAATACCATCCCGGAAAAAGCGAGCGTGGTAGGCGGCGCATTGAGTAGAAGATCATATCACAATCACGAGTCGCGATATTGTCAACGCAGAGGCCCATTTTGTGTGACTTGCAAAGGATGGAGATAGAGTTAAAGACTCCGAGGGACGCGTGTGATGATAAGCGAGTATACGAGTAGAACCGAAACTTTTAATCGATAAAGTTAAAGCCGCTCAAGCTACGGACACTGGAGGCGATCGTATGAGGAAGAAATTGCAAGAAGGTGCTATCTTAGGAAGCAAGAATCGATGAAGAAGGAATACTTGAGTCAACTCCGGACTTTGTGTTCTAACGACCGATTTAATGTATAATATCATGATGGAGGCGCACAATACACCATTTGCAATCCATCTTAGGAGTACCAAAATGTATCATGATATTCGTCCATACATTTTGGTGGAGCAATATGAAGAGAGATATAGTCTTTGTTTATCTCAAGGTGTCTAACTTGTCAACGAGTTAAAGCGGAGCATCAAGTACCAAAAGGTCCATTGCAACCACTCGAAATTCCAAAATGGAAGTGGGAGCACATTACCATGGATTTCATTACCGGTCTTCCTAAGGTTTCTCAAGGCATATATGCGATTTGGGTCATTGTTGATAGATTGACCAAGTCTGCTCATTTCTTCTTGTCTGAAAACTTATACACTTGAACGTCTTGCTTCGTATGTACATAAACGAGATTGTAAGATCGCATGGTATGCTTGTGTATCCATAGTTTCCGATCGAGACCCAAGATTCACTTCACGATTTTGGGTTAGTTTGCAAAAAGCTATGGGCACAGACTTACGATTTAGCTTCGGCATAACATCCTCGACGGACGGACGATCGGAGAGGACTATTCAAACTCTTGAAGATCTATTAAGACTACGTGTCCTTTATTTCAAAGGAAGTTGGGACAAGTTCTTTCCATTGGTGGAGTTTTCCTCAACAACAATGATTATCAAGCAAGTATTGGCATGGCTCCATTCGAAGTGTTGTATGGAAGAAAGTGTCGTTCTCCGGTAAGATCTTTGGGATGAGGTGGGTGAAGCAACGTTGTTGGGACCGGAGTTGATGCGTATGACTACTAAAAAGATTCAAACGATCCAACAACGTATAAAAACCTCACAAAATCGATTAAAAGAGTTATCTTGATCTTCATCGAAAGGGCGTGGAATTCGATATAGGAGATCATGTGTTGTTAAGAGTTGCTCCATGGAAAGGAGTTACAAGATTTGGAAAGAGAGGAAAACTCAATCCTCGATTCATCGGTCCATTTTAATCCTCGATCGAGTAGGAACTGTGGCCTATAGACTCGCTTTCTGCTTGAAGTATGTCTCGTGTTCATAACGCTTTTCACATATCCATGTTACGTAAATATGTGAAAGACCCAACCACATTATTGAGTTAGAATCGGCGAAATAATGGAAGATTTGACGTATGAAGAGGTTCCCTGTTCAAATCTTGGATAAGAAGGAACATATTCTACGCTCCAAGGTTATACCTCAAGTCAAAGTTTTGTAGTGGAACCACGATGTTGAGGAAATGACTTGGGAGTTAGAATCAAATGAAATCAAGGTATCCTTACCTCTTGACATACCGTACGTACCACAATTTTGAGGGCGAAATTTCATAAGAAGGGAGGTTGTAAGACCCCAACTTTTATAAATAAAGATGAATTTTCTATAAATGTTATTTTGAATAAATTTGATATAATGTTATAGTTGTGGGTAATATTTATAAATTTTGCAAAGTAAGCAAGTTGTTATAAAATATTAGTTTGGTGGGGAATATTCTTTTTATTCGGGGAATATTCATGCGACTACTCAATCATTGTGGACCCCATAACGGAAGTATTGTCGTAGTTAGAAAATCTGACAAAATTATCTTTCTATAAAAATAACTACAGAGGTGTTACCAATTAAAACCGTTGAACTACCCTAGTAGTAAAAAAGTACGATGTCTGGCGTGGTTGTATAGTAGAACACGATATTGATTATTGATGCTTACGTGAGAAGTCACTCAATTATGCTCAATTATTGCTACAAGAATTAACTGCGTCATATATCTTATATTATTGATTCAATTATTGTCACGATTATCATTTGTATAATATGTTATAGTATTAAATCAATAATTGAGACGAAAAGTTATAAATGATTAATAATTGTTGAAAGATTAAATATGTGTTGATTAAAAATAAAATGATTTGTGGTAATATTTATTCAATCCTTGATGTATATAAAGAGTCTGTTATGAGGCGTTTGTGGTAAGTTTGATTATTTTATGGGGGCCCATATGTCATAATCTAAGAGTCTCTTCGTCGATAAGAATTACCTTCATCGAATAGTAATTACCTTCGTGAATAATAATTACCTTTGTGAATAGTAATTACCTTCGAAATAATAAAATACCTTTACCAGATGTCAATCCACTTGTGCCGTTTTAATATTACAGCGTCCGAACCACTTGTCGTTTCACATTACTGAAAGCGCCAAACCACTTTTCTTTTCACATCACATCACGATTAAATCGAAGCCATTTGCCTTTTCACACGGCAGCGGTCTTAAGCTAGAAATCTTCTATAAATAGAGGACTAGTGCTTCATTATTTTTCACGAATTCATTCAAGCTATAGAGAGAGTATAGAGAGAATAAGAGAGAAAGAAGAAGAGTATTTTGTTACTACACTACAGCGGTATTCAATCTCCTACTAAAGTAAGGGGTGTTATTCTTTCTTATTCATGAACAAAACCGTTGTTATTCCATTTGCTTATTATTCTGTTGGAATAACTTTTGTATCGTGGTTTACCCTATACTTGGTGACATTCTTCTATTATTCTCATTGGAACATCCTCATCATGTGTTTTACACCGGGACACGGTTCCGCTCTTTATTATTATTACATTGGAACATCCTGTCATGCATGTGTTTTTACACCGACACAATATGTTCCGTCTTTATTATTATTCCGGCTGGAACATCACGTACATGTGTTTTACACGACTGGTTCCGCCTTTATTATTATTCTGTTGGAACATTACATACATGTGTGTTTTCTGTGGGACTGGTTCTATTCTTTATTATTCATTGGAATATCTTGTCTACATGCGTTTACTGCCGGGACTGATTCCGTTATTTATTATTCTCTTGAATAACTTTGCTGCATCTTGATCTATCTCGTGCATGGTGATTTCTTTTGTTATTCCATTCTTTATTATACCCATTGGTTAAAACTTTGACTTCTATACTCCATGAAATTAGTGGAATATCCTTGATATTTAAGGCTCATCCATATCCTTTCATGGAAATATTCTTCTCAAATATTCTTGAATTTTACTCTCTGAAAGCGATGATCATGTTGACAGTTTGGATGTTATTGGTTCCTAGATAAATTAATTCTTGAACTTGTTTTATTGAATTCTTATATCATTGTCATCATCCTCATGTTTATATTATGTTGAAAGTCATCTGTGGCACATGTAGTGCATAGATGGACTTGGTATGATTATGACCGAGAGACTATTCGGGTGTAATCATAATAGTAATATTACAAATGATGTGTTAAAAATCCTCGGTGGCTGTAGTGCATTAATGGACGATTGTTGGCATGATCATGACCATTAATGAATACACAAATATTTCTTGGCGTAGTGCGTGAATAATTATGGTCGTGATACTAAAGAATATCCTTGGTCGTAGTGCAGGGGTGATTCGATGATGTGGATTATTTATTAAAGCTGAGTCTCAGCTATAACAGTTATGAAAAACCTTTTAAATCATAAAAGATAGTAGATTTTATTTTCTACTTGACTCTTTTAATGGATTCTTTGGTTCATTGTAGTTAAACTTGATGTTCATTATATTTTATCGGTTTAACACCGTTGTAGTCTAATGATAATAATTTATTACGCATTATCTTAGTCATAATATTTCTTCTTGAGCTAGTTGAGCTCACCCTTTCTTTCATTATTTCTCTTGAAAATGAGAATATTCTTTGGGGACGAGTCGAGAGCAGAGTAATGGTCGAGAGGATAGCATTAGTAGTCCTCACTATTACGTGAAATAAGCGTGAAAATAATTGTAATGAGGACTCCTTTTGAGTTTGTATAATATCTAGTAGACAATATTTGTATTCAAACTCACGGTTTATATAAGTATTGTATACCACGGCTTATATTAGTAAGTTGTATTTAAATTACATACCATGTATCGACTACTACCCAAGATGGGTGATGTATACTTAATTTTGGGGCGTCACATAATACCCCTATATTATAATGACCAACAAATAAGCTTAGGTAGGACACACTAAAGAAAGGATTTACTTGTCTCTCCCCTCCTAGTTTTATTCCCGATCTCCGCCAAAGATCATATCCCTAAGCTCGATATTAATCGTGGCGCCCCCAAAATAGGTATATGACACCCATTCTTCGAAATCGCCAAATACATGGTACAGAAACAACTACAACTTTATTAATACAACTTAAAAACTGTTAGTTTAAATACAAATATTGTCATCTAGACAATATCCACAATCAAATAAGTCCTCATTACAATTATTAATACACTATTTTACAGAATAGTGAGGACTTCTAGAACCATCATTCCACACCCCGACTAGTACTCGCTACATTCTCGCCTCCTGAGAAGAAAAATGGAACAACAAGGAAAAGGGTGAGCTCAACTAGCCCAGTAAAAAACATTATGACTAAGATAATATAGAACAAATTATCGTTAGTCCTCAACAGGGAAAAATCTAATAGAATACAATAGATGTGACGCCCCCAAAATAGGTATACATCACCCATTCTGAGTTGTCAATACATGGTACAGAAACAACTACAACTTTATTATTACAACAAGATAAAAATCGTGAGTTTGAATACAAATATTATCTTCAGACAATATCTATACTCAAATAAATCCTCATCACATTTATTGATACATTATTTTACAAAAATGGTGAGGACTACTAAACAACTCTTTCTAGAACCTTCATTCCATACCCCGACTCGTATTTCGCTATATTCTCACCTCCCGAGAAAAAAATGGAACAAAAGGAAAAGGGTGAGCTCAACTAGCTCGAAGAAATAATATTATGACTAAGAAAATATACAACAAATTACCGTTAGTCTTCAACGAGGAAAAATCTAAAAGAATACAATAGACAACAAATTTTAAATCAATATTCATGACAGCTGAAATAATAATTCATTAGAAGAGTTAAGTAGAGAATGCAAACTACTATCTTACATGTATAAATTTAAAAGTTCATCGCTATCTTTTATCCCCGTAACATTAATCAATATACATCCGGAATTAAATATTCATCTTTGCACTACAGCCAAAGATATTCATCGATTAGTCATGTTCATCTAAACACTGCTCATCTTTTCGCACTACGGGCAAAGATATTCTTCGAAAATCATTCATCTTTGCACTACAGGCAAAGATATTCCATAATATCATCATTTAAGATGAAGATGATGAAAAATATTTTAAAGAAACGAATCCAAAGGAAATAAAATGACAAGGATTAAGGATTAAGGATTAAGGATTCTTTTGTTTATTCACGTCCAAAAATACCTCAAAAATAATCGCGGTGGTGTAAAATTCAAGAATGATCAAAACATGGATACAATCAAAGCTAGTATCCGAATAGATATTTTGGACAAAAAGAAGAAATTTTATTTTTTATGAATAGTGTCAGATATCGTGAATAGTCTTAGTATCGTGAATAAGTAACTTGACACCAAAAGATAGAAATTCCACAAAAAACATCTTCACGCTTCATGAATAGTACTAAGTGAATAGTAACTCATGAATAGTAACTCGTGAATAAGAACTCATGAATAGTAACCCAGACATGAAAAAGTTCCAAATTTGATAAAAGTTCAAACCAATATTTCAAATAATGATATTGAAGAAATAATATCATTTGAGAAGAAAATAACATCCTTACCTCGAAAGATCAATCTTCTAAATTTGAAACACCGGATATAGGCTATGGCTTGAACTTGCACCGTAGATAGCAATACTCAAACTATACTCAAAATACTCACAAGAATACGCTCGATAATATAGAGAGAAAACTTGAGTTTACGGTGTGATTTTCAATTCTAACCCAAGCACCCTATTTATAGGAAATTGCTTAGAACACCAAAGCGAAAATTTAATAAATTAATATTATAATTTTTCTACATCCTCCTACGCATCAAACATCTGAATTCAGCAACATGACATGTGTTAAAGATGCCCACCAAACACAAAAAAACGTTTTGTGAATATAAATATTTAAAACTTCCAAAATCAATTATTTGAACTTGAACTTTAATAATTTATAATAAATAGTCCTTTTATCAGAAAATTTGAATCTCGCGACTTTTAATAGGAAATTCAATTCTCTACAACTTTACAGAAGAAAGTTTTTCCAAATTCCAAATGTAAATTGACCGAAATCCACAAGCGGAAGCGATTTTACGTTTATAATCAAATTTCTATTCGATAATTGTGTCCACCAACACACAAAATATGTATTAAACATTTAATGCCACAAAATACTCTTCCTCCTCATATACTCATATATCCCACATTCATTATAAAAATATAACCATTAATATATTATTAAAATAATATATTTAAATGAATTATTTTATCGTAAAAGATAAAATATTAATTTTCAACAATTGTTATTTTAAAAATTTTCTCCATCTATATCCACATAAAATCAATATTTTCCTCATCATATAAATCAATAATTAATTATTCACAAATAATATTACGAAATCACAATATTGACAACCGTGCGGTTCAGGAAAGAGGGGCTTTCCAATAAGAATTTCTCCTTCTTGGCCTTGAATTAGGTGACCAAACCTCTCCTTAGATGAAACTTTCTAGACATTGCCAATAATGTTATCTAATAATATTATTCAGATAATATGAATTATTAGCTTCGATAATGAAAAATACTTGTGTAATGACAATTATTGAAACAATGATAATATAAAATATCAACGCAAAGAATTATTAACTCAATAAAATCTTGAGCGATAATTCATCATAACCATTATTGAGTAGTGCCTTCAATAATTGAATGCAATAATTGGTGCTTCTCGTCAAGAACAACGCGTATTCATGTGTTTTAACCACAATCGGTATTCCAACGATGTTAATTAATTCAGAATAACTACGCCGATTATTTTTAAACAACTTATATTTATCGTTTTCTTCATCCAATCGCTTTTCGTTATGGGGCCCACACATGGCTGCGCCGTCGTACGAATATTCCCCGACAGTACGAATATTCCACGACCAAACGAATATTCCCCGACAACAATGAATATTTTATAACCACTTGCTTATTTTGAAATATTTGCGTATCTTACCCCTAACTATCCACATTAATCAAATCAACCCTTACTATTTCAAAATAATAAATAGAGAAAATTAAATTTCATTAATAATAAGTTGGGGTCTTACAACCTCCCCTCCTTATGAAATTTCATCCTCGAATCGACGACGTACGTGGTGTGTTTGAAAAGGTGAGGATACCTCGCTTTCATTTCCGTTTCCAATTCCTGTCATTTCCTCTATAGCATGATTCCTCCACAAAACTTTAACTTTGTGGTATGACCTTTTCTTGGCGTAGGACATGCTCCTTCCTATCCAAGATCTTGGCAGTTCCTCATACGTTAAGTCTTGGCTATATCTCGTCCGGTTCTAACTCTATAACATGGTTTGTGTCTTTCACATATTTACGAAATGCGGATATGTGAAACACATTATGAACACGAGACATACTTTCGAGGTAACGCGAGTCTATAGGCTACATTTCCTACTCGGTCAAGAATTTAAAATGGACCAATAAATTGTGGATTGAGCTTTCCTCTCTTTCCCAAATCTTGTAACTCCTTCCATGGAGCAACTCGCAACAATACATGATCCCCACACTAAATTCCACGTCCTTTCGATGAAGATCCGCATAACTCTTTTCGATCCTGTGCTGTTTGTATCGTTGTCGAATTATTTGGATCTTTTTCCGTGATCATCGTACCAACTCGGGTCCCAACAATGTTGCTTCACCCACCTCATCCCAACATCTTTGGAGAGCGACACTTTCGTCCGTATAATGCTTCAATGGAGCTACACTATATACTTGCGATAATGCAAGTTGTTGTAGGAGAATTCCACCAATGGTAAATACTTATCCTAACCGCCTTGAAGTCTAGGGACACAGAGTCTTAATAGATCTTCAAGAGTTTGAATAGTCCTCTCGATTGTCCGTCCGGTTTTGGGGATGGTATGCCGAACTAAATCGCAAATCTGTGCCCGTAGCTTTTTGCAAGCTAACCCAAAATCTTGAAGTGAATCTTGGGTCACGATCCGAAACTATGGATACTTGGCATGCCATGCAACCTCACAATCTCATTCACGTACATACTAGCAAGACGTTCAAGGAATAAGTCTCCCGTGTCGGCAAGAAATGAAATGAGACTTGGTTAATCTATCAACAATAACCCAAATAGCATTGATGCCTTGAAAACCGTAGGAATACCAGTAACGAAATCCATGGTAATGTGTTCCCACTTCTATTTCGAATCTCAAGTGGTTGCAACGGACCCTTAGGTACCGGATGCTCCGCCTTTACACGTTGACAAGTTAAACACATTGAGATAAACTTTGCAATCTCTCTCTTCATATTGTTCCACCAAAATGTATGTCTAAGATCACGATACATTTTAGTACTTCCGGATGATGGATTGTAAATGGTGTATTGTGTGCCTCCATCATAATCTTGTACTTCAAATCGAGTTGTTAGGAACACAAAGTCTAGAGTGGACTCAAGTATTCCTTCTTCATCAATTCTCGCCTTAGGAATAGCTCCTTCTTGTACTTTCTTCTTCATACGCATCATTTCCGGGTCGGTGGCTCGAGCAACCTTAACTTTTCTATTAAAGTTGGCTCTGTCGTATACTTGACATCATCGCACTTTCGTTCTCGCGATATGATCTTCTACTCAACGCGTCGCCTACCACGTTCGCTTTTCCGGATGGTATTGAATAGTGTGGTCGTAGTCTTTCAATAGCTAGAGCCAACGTCATTTGCCGCATGTTGAGTTCTTTTTTTAGTGAAGAAATATTTAAGGCTTTTATGGTCCGAATATATCTCCACTTTCTCCCATATAGATAGTGCCTCCATATTTTTAAGCGCGAACAATCAATCACGCTAACTCTAGATCATGAGTAGGATAATTCCTCTCATACTCTTTAAGTTGTCATGCAGGCATAGGCTATGACTTTCCCACGTTGCATGAGAACACATCCTAACCCTTTGCACGAAGCATCGTTGTAGATAACAAATCCATCCAACCAGATGGTATTGTTAGACAGTCTTAGAAATAAGTCTCCTCTTAAACTCTTGAAACTCTTCTCGCGTTCTTCGCTCCAAACGAATTTCAGTATCCTTTCGAAAGTTAAATGAGTTAATGGAGTAGCGATTCGAGAAAACCCTTCCACGAATCTCCGATAATAACCAAATAAGCCCAAAAAAGCTACGTACTTGATCACACCGACTTGGTTGCTCCCAACTTTGTATTGCTTCAATCTTGGCGGATCAACAGATACTCCATGTTTCGACACCACGTGCCCAAGGAATGCTACTTCCTCGCCGAACTCGCATTTCTTCAATTTGGCATATAGTTTGTTTTCACGAAGCCTTTGGAGTACCAAATTTCAAATGGTGCTCATGATCTTCACGACTTTTGAATATATAAGGATGTCATCAATAAAGACAACAACAAACCGATCCAAATATTCCTTGAATACTCGGTTCATCATATCCATGAAAGCCAGCAGAGCATTAGTCAATCCGAAAGACATGACTAAGAATTCATAATGCCCGTACCAGAGTTCTAAAGGCGCCTTTGAATATCCTCGCCTAAATCTTGGTTGATTATATCCGAATCGAAGATCGATTTTTGAAAAGAATTGTGCCCTTGCAATCGGGTCAAACAAGTCATCAATACGAGGTAGAGGATACCTATTCTTGATGGTGACATGGTTCAATTCCCGATAGTCAATACAAAGTCGCATACTCCCGTCTTTCTTCTTTACAAATAAAACAGAGCACCCCAAGGAGATGTACTTTAGGGCGAATGAAACCGATGTCCAACAATTCCTCGTAGTTGGACCTTTAACTCCTGAAGTTCAATAGAGCCATTCGATATGGGGTTTTAGAAATGGGCTTTGTACTGTGTTTAAGATCAATAAAGAATTCAACTTCACGTTACGGGGTGAATCGGAAGTTCTTCAGAAATACGTCGGAAAAGTCAATAACAACAGAATATTATTCAAATTTGACGTGTCTTTATTCAAATCCATAACATGGGCTAAGAAAGTTTGACATCCGTTTTTCAATAAATGAATAGCTTTATGATTAGATATGACGTTGATTGATTTTAATGGTTTAGTTGCTTGAATCCGCATAACAAAGTTGTTTAGGAATATGAAAACTAACAACCTTACGAAAATAATCAATTTTGGCATGATGAGTAGTTAACCAATCAATCCCTAAAATCACATCAAAAGCAAGTATCTTTAAAGAGATAAGGTCAACGGGTAAGGTAATGGTGCCAACTTGAATCAAACAAGATTTATAAACAGTGGATGTGATGAAAGTTTCTCCTAACGGAGTTTCCACAGATAGGTGAAAGTCTAATTTCTCCTGAGTCAAGTTTAAACGTTGAGCACATGCAGGAGAGATAAATGAATGGGTATACCGTATCAAGTAAGGTATAAACTTCGCAAGAATTTATAAATAGCTTACCCGTGATCACCTCGTTTGGGTTCCTCGCATTTTGACCAATCCACAACAAACGCTTCTTCCCGAATCGCTGACTTTGACTTTTTCGGGCGATCTTTTTCGAGTCACCATCCCATTGAACTAGGTTTCGCCACCGCATAATCTCGGCGATATGTCCTTCTTTTCCACAATTATAGCATACCTTGAACTGTTGTGGGCGCTTTGGACTAATATGTCCCTCTTTTCCGCATTTGTAGCATATAATGGGTGGTCGTTCTCCTCCCTTAGAACCGATTCTTCCAAGACCGCTGCCTTTCACATGGTCATTGTTAAATCTCCTCTTTTAAAATCTCCTCCCACTCGCTTCTTCTATTTTCACGGCTATGATTACCACCGAGTGGTTACCATTTTGTCCGTCTGTTTTTTCTCCGCCGGTTATCATTATTCTGCTGATCGCTATCTCTCGTACGATCCTGGTTGTGGTCCCTCGGTTGACTAGTATTCAAGTTATCTCGCTTCTAATAATTGAGCCCTGCTTTACAACATCCTGATAGAGAGAAAATTTATGAGAAATGAGATATTGGCGACGTATCGCCGGTTTCAAACCTCTAAGAAACATCCGCGTCATCGTTCCTCATTCTCCACCAAATGAGGTGCAAACTCGATAACTCTGCAAACTTTGCCTCGTACTCGAGACACCGTCATGTTGTTCGCTCCTCGATCTAATAAACTCCACTTCCTTCATATAGACGAACACTTTCGGAAAAGTATTTGTCATTAAATAGTTCTCAAATGTTTCCCAAGACATGCCGAGTGCGGTGGATGGATGCGCTTCACGACCCTCCAAAGAGTCGCCTCGCCACTTTTACATAAAAGGTGGCGAATGGAACCTTCTGTTCTCCGTGCATCCCAAGACATCGAATATCTTGGTAATTTGCTTGACCCATGTTTCGCCATGATCCGATCTGGCTTTCCCTTAAATTCTCAGTGGTCCCAACTCTTTGAATCGTTTGTTTGTGACAACCCGTGAATTGCTATCATTTCCTCCTCAGATTTTGAACACGAGTCTCCTCGTCTGCGATTTTGCATGAACTGCAAAAAGCTTTTAAACATTCCCTCGTTCATCATCTCTCGCTCGGTGGTGTTGTTCACAGGAGGAACATTGCCACTGTTGCACGTTCTCCTCGTTGGTGAGTACAGTGCGTCTCCACGGTCTCATTTCCATTGTTAATATTCTCAATTCGACATTCTCAAATCATCATCATAAAACAAGGGTTAATTAAGGAAATCAATATATCACATAAGATCCCTATATATTGACCAACTAAAAAATAAGCTTAGGTAGGACACACTTAGCGAAGGATTTATTCGCCTCCCTCCTAGTTCTATTCCCGATCTCCGCCAGAGATCATATCCCTAAGCTCGATACTAACTGTGGCGCCCCCAAAATAGGTAGTATACATCACCCATTCCGAGTTGTCAATACATGGTATGTAAACAACTACAACTTTATTATTACAACAAGAAATCGTGAGTTTGAATAAAAATATTATCTTCTGTAGACAATATCTATACTCAAATAAATCCTCATCACATTTATTGATACATTATTTTACAAAATGGTGAGGACTACTAAACAACTCTTTCTAGAACCTTCATTCCATACCCCACTCGTACTCGCTTATATTCTCGCCTCCCGAGAAAAATGGAACAAAAAGGAAAAGGGTGAGCTCAACTAGCTCGAAAGAATATTATGACTAAGATAATATACAACAAATTACCGTTAGTCTTCAACAGGAAAAATCTAATAGAATCTGATAGACAACAAATTTTAAATCAATATTCGCAGCGGAAATAATAATTCATTAGAAGAGTTAAGTAGATAATGCAAACTACTATCTTCTATGTATGAATTTAAAAGTTCATCGCCTATGTTTTATCCTCGTAACATCAATCAATATACATCCGAATCAAATATTCATCTTTGCACTACAGCCAAAGATATTCATCGATTAATTAGTCATTTCATCTAAACACTGCTCATCTTTGCACTCTGGCCAAAGATATTCTTCGAAATCATTCATCTTTTGCACTACAGGGCCAAAGATATTCCATAATATCATCATTTAAGATGAAGATGATGAAAAATATTTTTAAAGAAACGAATCCAAAGGAAACAAAATGACAAGGATTAAGGATTAAGGATTAGTACTTTGTTTATTCACGCCCAAAAATACCTCAAAAATAATCGCAGTGGTGTAAAATTCAAGAATGATCAAAACATGGATACAATCAAAGCTAGTATCCGAATAGATATTTTGGACAAAAAGAAGAAATTTTATTTTTCTATGAATAGTGCCAGATATGTGAATAGTGCCGATATCGTGAATAAGAACCCGACACCAAAAGATAGAAATTCCACAAAAAACATCTTCACGCTTACATGAATAAGACTTGAATAAGAACTCGCTGAATAGTAACTCGTGAATAAGTAACTCATGAATAAGTAACCCCGACATGAAAAAGTTCCAAATTTGATAAAAAGTTCCAACTAATATTTCAAAGATAATGATATTGAAGAAATAATATCATTTGAGAAGAAAATAACATCCCTTACCTCGAAAGATCAATCTTCTAAATTTGAAACACCTGGATATAAAGCTATGGCTTGAACTTGCACCGTAGATATAGCAATACTCAAACTATACTCAAAATACTCACAAGAATACCGATAATATAGAGAGAAAACTTCGAGTTTAAATTGTGATTTTCAATTCTAACCCAAGACCCTATTTATAGAAATTGCTTAGAACACCAAAGCGTAAAATTTAATAAATTAATATTATAATTTTTCTACATCCTCCTACGCATCAAACATCTGAATTCAGCAACATGACATGTTTAAAGATGCCCACCAAACACACAAAAAACGTTTTTGTGAATATAAATATTTAAAACTTCCAAAAATCAATTATTTGAGCTTGAACTTCAATAATTTATAATAAATAGTCCTTTTATCAGAAAATTTGAATCTCGCGACTTTTAATAGGAAATTCAATTCTCTACAACTTTGCGAAGAAAGTTTTTCCAAATTCCAAATGTAAAATTGACCGAAATCCACAAGCAGAAGCGATTTTACATTTATAATCAAATTTCTATTAATAATTGTGTCCACCAACACACAAAATATGTGTTAAACATTTAATGCCACAAAATACTCTTCCTCCTCATATACTCATATATCCCACATTCATTATAAAAATATCACCGTTAATATATTATTAAAATAATATATTTAAATGAATTATTTTATCGTAAAAAGATAAAATATTAATTTTCAACAATTGTCATTTTAAAAATTTTCTCCATCTATATCCACATAAAATCAATATTTTTCTCATCATATAAATCAATAATTAATTATTCACAAATAATATTACTGAATCACAATATTGACAACGTGCGGTTCGTGAAAGAGGGGCTTTAATAAGAATTTCTCCTTCTCGGTAATTTGATTAGGTGACCAAACCTCTCCTTAGATGTAACTTTCTAGACATTGCCAATAATGTTATCTAATAATATTATTCAGATAATATGAATTATTGCTTCGATAATGAAAAAATAATCGTGTAATGACAACTATTGAAACAACAAAGAATATAAAATATCAACGCAGCAATTATTAACTCAATAAAATCTTTGAGCAAGAAATTATCAGAACCATTTTTGAGTAGTGCCTTCAATAATTGGTGCAATACCGTAATCTTCTTGCTGTCAACAACGCGTAGACATCGTGTTTTAACCACCGGTATTCCAACAAAGGTTAATCGGTAATAACTACGCCGTTATTTTTAAACAACTTATATTTGTCGTTTTCTTCATCCAATCGCTTTCCGCATGGGGCCCACATATTAATTTGCACGTCGTTTAATATTCCCCGACAAAGATTTAATATTCCACGACCAAATGAATATTCCCCGACAACAATGAATATTTTATAACTACTTGCTTATTTTGAAATATTTATGTATCTTACCCTAACTATCCACATTAATCAAATCAACCCTTACTATTTCAAAATAATAAATAGAGAAAATTAAATTTCATTAATAATAAGTTGGGGTCTTACAATAGACAACCAGCTTTTAAATCAATCTTCGCAATGAAATAATAATTCTTTAGAAGAGTTAAGTAGAGAATGCAAACTACTATCTTCTATATATGAATTTAAAAGTTCATCGTCGATATTTTATCCCCAGTAACATCAATCAATATATATCCGAATCAAATATTCATCTTTGCGCTTACTGTGCCAAAGATATTCATCATTGGTCATGTTCATCTAAACACCTATTCATCTTTTGCACTACGGGCCAAAGATATTAATCGATCACATGTTCATCTCTCAACACTGCTCATCTTTGCACTACGGGCCTAAGATATTCATCAAGAAATCATTCATCTTTTGCCTACTGGGCCAAAGATATTCAAGAATATCATCATTTAGGACCGAGGATGATGAAAATATTTTAAAGAAAACGAATCCAAATAAACAAAAGAACAAGTATTAAGGATTCGTACTTTAAATAATCCAAGTTCAAAATACTTCATAAATAATCGATTGGAGTAAAATTCAAGAATGAAGATCAAAACATAGATCCAATCAAAGATAGAAATCATAATGAGACAATCTTGGACACAAAAAGAAAATTTAATTTTTCCGTGAATAGTGTCGTGATTCGTGAATAAGTGCCATATACGTGAATAATGTCGATACGTGAATAGTAACCGACACTTAAAAGATAGAAATTTTACAAAAAATCATCATCACGCTTTAATGAATAGTACTCGTGAATAGTAACTCGTGAATAAGAACTAATGATTAGTAACCCCGACATGAAAAAGTTTCAAATTTGATAAAATTTCCAACCAATATTTCGGCATAATGATATCAAGAAATAATATCATTTTCGAATAAAATAACATCCCTTACCTCGTAAAGAATAATACTTAAAATCGAATATCTTTGGATATAGTCTTTGAAAGAACTTGAGCCGTATAGCAATACTCAAAGTACTAAAATACTCACAAAATACGCTTGATATTATAGAGAGAGAGAAATCTTTAGTTTCTGGTGTGATTTTCAATTCTAACCTAAGCACCCTATTTATAGGAAATTGCTTAGAACACCAAAGCAGAAAATTTAATATAATATTAATATATATCAAAATTTCCTAACCACACAAATCTTGGTCCAAACTTCAGCCACACATGTGCCAAAAAATAATAAAAACGTTTTTCTTAATAAAAATAATTAAAACTTCCAAAAAATCAATTATTTGAACTTCGAACTTCAATAATTCATAATAAATAGCCCTTTTATCAGAAAAATTCAATCTCGCGTATTTTTATAGGAAATTCAATTCTCTACAACTTTACGAAGAAAGTTTTCCAAATTCCAAATGAAATTGACCAAATCCATAAACAGACGATTTTACAAGCTATAATCAAATTTCAGTCAAGAAATGGGGTCCACCGACACACAAAACATGTGTTAAACAACTTTTGCAACAAAAATACTCTTCCTCCTCATATACTCATATATTCATATATCCCACATTCATTGTAAAAATATCATCATTATTATATTATAATAATATAATAAAATATTATTTTATCGTAAAAGATAAAATATCGATTTTCAACAATTGTCACTTTAAAAATTTTCTCCATCTATATCCACATAAAATCAATATTTTCCTCATAATATAAATTAATAATTAATTATTTACAAGTAATATTATGGTAATCACAAAGATTGCAACTGTGTAGCTCCTGTAAAAGAGGGGCTTTCAATAAAGATTTCTCCTCATCATTGGCACAAGAATTAGGTGACCAAACCTCTCCTTAGAGCGAACTTTCTAGACATTGCTCATGATGCCCCCAAAATAGGTATACACAACACCCATTCCGAGTCGCCAAATACATGGTACAAAAAGCAAACTACAACTTCAATAATACAAATGTCAAGTGTGAAATACGACACAATATATACTAATGAGTTTAAATATAATATTGTCTTTCTAGACAATATCTATACTCAAATAAATCCCCATCATAATTATTGATTCATTATTTTACAAAATGGTGAGGACTACTAAACAACTCTCTCTAGAACCTTCATTCCATACCCCACTAAGACTCGCTACATTCTCGCCTCCCGAGAAGAAAAATGGAACAACAAGGAAAAGGGTGAGCTCAACTAGCCCAAAGAAGAATATTATGACTAAGATAATATACAACAAATTATCGTTAGTCTTCAACAGGAAAAATCGATAGAATACAATAGACAACAAGTTTCGGATCAATATTCGCAATGAAATAATAATTCATTCAGAAGAGTTACGTAGAGAATGAAATCTACTATAATCTATGAATTTAATAATACCATCATCAATATTTTATCCTCAGTAACATCAATCAATATGCATCTCGAATCAAATATTCATCTTTGCACTACAGCCAAAGATATTAATCAATCCATCATATGTCATCTCAACACTGCTCATCTTTTGCACTACAGCCAAAGATATTCTTCAGAAATCATTCATCTTTAACACTGACTACAAAAGCCAAAGATATTCAATAATATCATCATTTAAGACCGAGGATGATGAAAATATTTTTAAAGAAACGAATCCAAAGGAAACAAAATGACAAGGATTAAGGATTAAGGATTCGTACTTGGTTTTATCCACGCCCAAAAAATACCTCAAAATAATCATAATGGTGTAAAATTCAAGAATGATCAAAACATGGATACAATCGAGTTAGTATCCGTAATAGATATTTTGACAAAAAGAAGAAATTTTATTTTTCTATGAATAGTCATAAGATATCGTGAATAGTGCCATATATCGTGAATAAGTAACTCACACACCAAAGATAGAAATTCCACAAAAACATCTTCACGCTTCATTTAATAAGACTTTCGTGAATAAGAACTCGTGAATAAGAACTCATGAATAAGAACTCATGAATAAGAACCCATGAATATGAATAAGAACCCCGATATGAAAAAGTTCTAAATTTGATAAAAACTTCAGATCAATATTTCAAAGATAATGATATTGAAGAAATAATATCATTACAAAAAAAAAAAATATCCCTTACCTCGAAAGATCAAGATTTTAAATTGAAACACCTGATATAAAGCTATGACTTGGACTTGCACCGTATAGCAATACTCAAAGTATACTCAAAATACTCACAAGAATACGCCGATAATATAGAGAGAAAACTTCAGCTTCGGTGTGATTTTCAATTCTAACCCAAGACCCTATTTATAGAAATCGCTTAACAACACCAAAGCAGTAAAATTTAATATAATATTAATATTTATTTTCCAAAACCTCATACTTATACACTTGCCAACTGAATTCAGCTCCTACACATGTTAAATGAGGCCACCTAACATTCCAAAAACGTTTTTCCTATTTTAAATATTTTAAACTTCCAAAATTAATTATTTCTAGCTTGAACTTCAATAATTCATAATAAATAGCCCTTTCATCAGAAAATTCGAATCTCGCGAGTTTTTATAGGAAATTCAATTCTCTACAACTTTGCAGAAGAAAGTTTTTTACAAATTCCAAATAGAAATTGACCGAAATCCACAAACAAGGTGATTTTACAAGCTATAATCAAATTTCAATAATAATTGTGTCCACCAACACACAAAACATGTGTTAAACATTTAATGCCACAAAATACTCTTCCTCCTCAGATACTCATATATCCCACATTCATTGTAAAATATCACCAAGTAATATATTATTAAAATAATATATTTAAATGAATTATTTTATCGTAAAAGATAAAATATTAATTTTCAACAATTGTCATTTTAAAAATTTTCTCCATCTATATCCACATAAAATCAATATTTTCCTCATCATATAAATCAATAATTAATTATTCACAAATAATATTACGTAATCACAATATTGACAACCAGCGCTTCCTGTGAAAGAGGGGCTTTCCAATAAGAATTTTTTCTTCTTGCGCAAAGCAATTAGGTGACCAAACCTCTCCTGATGTAACTTTCTAGACATTGCCAATAATGTTATCTAATAATATTATTCAGATAATATGAATTATTGCTTCGATAATGAAAGATATCGCAGAATGACAATTATCAAACAACAAAGAATATAAAATATCAACGCAAAGAATTATTAACTCAATAAAATATCGAATAAGAATTATCGTAACCATTATCGAGTAAAGGCCTTCTTACGTAAGAATCAATAATTGGTGCAATACCGCAGCTAACGCTCAACAACGCATTAGTGTGTTTTAACCACCGGTATTCCAACAAGATAATCTCAGAATAACTACGCCTAGCTATTTAAAAACAACTTATATTTGTCGCTTTCTTCATCCAATCACTTTCCGTTATGGGCCCACACATGGTCATACTGCGTCGCATTTAATATTCCCCGACAAAGATTTAATATTCCACGACCAAACGAATATTCCCTGACGATAATGAATATTTTATAACCACTTGCTTAATTTGAAATATTTGCATATTTAACCCTTAACTATCCACATTAATCAAATCAACCCTTACTATTTCAAAATAATAAATAAAGGAAATTCCTTTTATTTAAAAATTTCGGGGTCTTACAACCTCCCTCCTTATGAAATTTCGTCCTCGAAATCGACGTGACGTATTCTGGTGTTTTCAAAAGGTGAGGATACCTCGCTTTTATTTCCGCTTCCAACTCCCGTGTCATTTCCTTTATAATGATTCCTCCACAAAACTTTAACTTGTGGTATAACCTTTCATGCAGTAGACATGCTCCTTCCTATCCAACATCTTGACAAAACCTCCTCATACGTTAAGTCTTCTACTATCTCGTCCTGGTTCTAACTCTATAAAGTGGTTCGGTCTTTCACATATTTACTAAAGTGCGATATGTGAAACACATTATGAACACGAGACATACTTTGAGGTAACGCAAGTCTATAGGCTACATTTCCTACTTTCTATTCAAGAATTTGAAATGGACCGATAAATCGTGGATCGAGCTTTCTCTTCCCAAATCTTGTAACTCCTTCCACGGAGCAACTCGCAACAATACATGATCCCCTACATTAAATTCCACGCCCTTTCGATGAAGATCCGCATAACTCTTTTGTCGATCTTGTGCCATTTGTATACGCTGTCGAATCATTTGGATCTTTTCTAGAGTCATATCGTCATTAACTCCCCAGTCTCAAATAATGTTGCTTCACCCACCTCATCCCAACATATCGAGAACGACATTTTCGTCCCATATAATGCTTCAATGGAACCATGCCTATATTTGTTTAATAACTATTGTTGTATGAGAATTCCACCAATGGCAAGTACTTATCCCAACTTCCTTTGAAATCTAGGACACGTAGTTTTAATATATCTTCAAGAGTTCGAGTAGTCCTTTCGATTGCCCATCCGCTTCGAGGATGGTATGCCAAACCTCAATCAGAATTGCGTCCCATAGCTTTCTAACCCAAAATCATGAAGTGAATCTTGGGTCACGATCTAAAACTATGGATACCGGCATGCCATGCAATCTCACAATCTCATTTACGCATACATACAGAAAAAGACGCTCAAGGAATAAGTCTCTCGATTCGGTAAAGAAATGAGCGTATTTGGTTAATCTATCAACAATAACCCAAATAGCATTGATGTCTTGAGAAACCGTAGGAAGACCCGTAAATCTAAATCCATAGTAATGTGTTCCCACTTCCATTCCTAATCTCAAGTGGTTGCAACGGACCCTTAGGTACAAGATACTCCGCCTTTACACGCTGGCAAGTTAAACACATCGAGATAAACTTTGCAATCTCTCTCTCATATTGTTCCACCAAAATGTATGTCAAGATCACGATACATTTTAGTACTTCCGTGATGGATTGCAAATGGCGATTGTGTGCCTCCATCATAATCTTGTACTTCAAATCGTAGTCGTTAGAACACAAAAAGTCTAGAGTGGACTCAAGTATTCCTTCTTCATCAATTCTCGCTTCGAATAGCTCCTTCAGTACTTTCTTCTTCATACGATCAACTCCGGCCTGGGGCTCGAGCAACCTTAACTTTTTCTATTAAAGTTGGCTCTATGCGTGATACTTGACATCATCGCACTCGCTCCTCGCGATATAATCTTCTACTCATCGCGTCCACCTACCACGCTCGCTTTTCCAGATGGCATGATCGTAACATGTAATTAAATGAGTCTCCTCTCGAGTTCTTTGAAGCTCTTCCCACATTCCTCGCTTCCATTCGAATTTTGTATCTCTACGAGTCACCATAATTAATGGAATAGCGATTCGAGAATATCCTTCAACGAATCTCCGATAATAACCAACTAAGCTTAAAAAGCTTACGCCTTTTCGATAATCGACTTAGGTTGCTCTCAATCGCGACTCATATCCCAATCTTGGATAAAGACGTCACAATGACACCTATCGCTTTATTATCGCATCTAATATGACGCCCCTACAGAGAGTTCGCTTAGTGAATTCCACAAAGGAAGTCACAAGATAAAGGCTCAGTACCAAATTTATAGTTGAATTTTTAACTCCTCAAGTTCAATAGAGCCATTCGATATGAGATTTTAGAAATGAGTTTTGTACCGGTTCAAATTCGATACAAAATTTAATATCGCTTTGGGAGTAAGCCAAGAAATTCTTCAGAAATACGCCAGAAAAATCAATAACAACAGAATATTATTCAAATCGACGTGTCTTTATTCAAATCCATAACATGGACTAAGAAAACTTGACATCCGTAATAAACGAATGACTTCATGGCTTGATATGAAAATGTTTGACTACAATGGTTTGATTGCTTGAATTCAATAACAAAGTTGCTTAGGAATATGAAAACTAACAACCTTACAAAAGCAATCAATTTGGCATGATGAGTAGTTAACCTTAAAATCACATCAAAAGCAAATATCTCTATAGAAATAAGGTTAACAGTAATGTGATAGTGCCAACTTGAATCAAGCAAGATTTTTAAACAACGGATGTAATGAAAGTTTCTCCTAACGGATTCTCCATAAATAGGTCAAAGTATAATTTCTCCGTAGTCAAGTTCAAACGCTGAGCGCAAGTAAGAGAGATAAAAGAATGGGTAGAACCCCATATCTAGTAAGGTATAAACTTCGCAAGAATTTATAATTAACTAACCTGCTAACTTCGTCGTTCCTCGATTTTGACCACCACAACAAACGCTTCTTCCAAATCGCTGACTTTGACTTTTCTGGGACATCCTTTTGAGTCACCGTCCTCACCGAACTAGGTTTCGCCATCGCATAATCTCGAGCGATATGTCCTTCCTTTCCACAATTATAGCATACCTTGAATCTGTTGGCGCTTGACCGATATGTCCCTTTTTCCGCATTTGTAGTATATACGACCGGTGGTCGCTTCTCCCCCTAAAACTAGTTGCTTCTCGGGCGCCGACGCCTTCACATGGTCGTTGTTGAATCTCCTTTTTAAAATCTCCTCCCGACTCGCTTCTTCTATTTTCATGGCCACGATTACCACCGTAGTGGTTACCGCTTTGTCTCAGATTCTTCTTTCTCCGCCGGGTTATCGTTATTCGATGATCGCTATCTTCTAGATGATCCTCCTCGTTATGGTCCCTCGGTGAACGTATTTCGTTATCTCGCCTAACAACCGAGCCCCCGCTGACAACATCTCGAATAGAGAAAATTTATGAGAAATGAGATATCGACGACGTCGGGTTTCAAACCTCTCGTAAACATCCGCGTCATAATGCTCCTCATTCTCCACCAAATGAGGTGCAAACTCGATAACTCCGCCAACTTCGCCTCAGATCGACACCGCCATGTTATTCTCGCTTCTAGTCTAATAAACTCCACTTCCTTCATACGACGAATACTTTCGTGGAAGTACTTGTCATTGAACTGCTTCAAACGCTCCCACGACATCCGAAAGTGTACCGATGGGTACGCTTCACGATTCCCACCAAAGAATCGTCCGCCACGCCAACATAAAGGTGGCGAATGGAACTTTCGTTCTCCGCATCCCAAGACATCGAATATCTTGGTAATTTGTTTGACCCACGCCTCCGCCTTTAATCGGATCCGCTTCCCAGCACTCGTGGTCCCAACTTCAACCGCTGTCGTGACCACCCGTGAATTGCTATCATTTCTCCTCAGATTTTGAACACGAGTCTCCTCGTCTGATTTTGCATGAACTGCAAAAAGCTTCTAAACATCCCCGCTCATCATCTCTTTCAAGTGGTGTTGTTCACAGGAGGAACATTGCCACTTTGCAGACGCTCTCCCTCGCTGGTAAAGACAGCATCTCCACTGGTCTCATTTACTCCATCACAACGCTTCTCAAAGACCCATTCTTAAAACTATCATAAAACAAGGGTTAATTAAATAAATCAATATATCACATAATACCCCTATAATATGACCAACCAACAAAAATAAGCTTAGGTAGACACACTAACAAGGATTTACTCGCCTCCCCTCTAGTTCTATTCCCCGATCTCCGCCAGAGATCATATCCTAAGCTCGATACCAACTCCGACTCCACCAACTCAGTCAAGACCTCACATTGATACCTATCGATCTCCCCCTACGGAGAGTCCAGCTTCTGCATCCCCATCAACAGAAGTCACTAAGCTCGGGGCTTTTTATTATAAATTTTGATACTAACTGTGACGCCCCCAAAATAGGTATACACAACACCCATTCTCGAGTCGCCAAATACATGGTACAAAAAGCAAACTACAACTTCAATAATACAAATGTCGTGTGAAATACGACAATATATATCATGAGTTTAAATATAATATTGTCTTCTGTAGAAATATCTATACTCAAATAAATCCCCATCATAATTATTGATTCATTATTTTACAAAATGGTGAGGACTACTAAACAACTCTCTCTAGAACCTTCATTCCATACCCCGACTAAGACTCGCTACATTCTCGCCTCCCCGAGAAGAAAAAAATGGAACAACAAGGAAAAGGGTGAGCTCAACTAGCCCAAGAAAGAATATTATGACTAAGATAATATACAACAAATTATCGTTAGTCTTCAACAGGAAAAAATGATGTAATACAATGACAACAAGTTTCAGATCAATATTCGCAGCTTTGAAATAATAATTCATAGAAGAGTTACGTAGAGAATGAAATCTACTATAATCTATGAATTTAATAAATTCATCATCAATATTTTATCCAATATAATATCAATCAATATTCATCTTTGCACGGAATCAAATATTCATCTTTGCTCATCTTTGCACTGTGTGCCAAAGATATTAATCAATCTGGCCATGTTTCATCTCAACACTGCTCATCTTTGCACTACAGCCAAAGATATTCTTCAGAAATCATTCATCTTCGCACTACAGTGCCAAAGATATTCAATAATATCATCATTTAAGACCGAGGATGATGAAAAATATTTTAAAGAAACGAATCCAAAGGAAACAAAATGACAAGGATTAAGGATTAAGGATTCAGTACTTGGTTTTATCCACGCCCAAAAATACCTCAAAAATAATCATAATGGTGTAAAATTCAAGAATGATCAAAACATGGATACAATCGTAGTTAGTATCCGTAATAGATATTTTGACAAAAAAGAAGAAATTTTATTTTTCTATGAATAGTGTCATACGTGAATAGGTCAGCCGTATACGTGAATAGTAACTCCGACACCAAAAGATAGAAATTCCACAAAAACATCTTCACGCTTAAGATTGAATAAGACTCGTGAATAGAACTCAGTGAATAAGAACTCATGAATAAGAACTCATGAATAAGAACCCATGAATAAGAACCCCGACATGAAAAAGTTCCAAATTTGATAAAACTTCAGATCACGGATCAACATTTCAAAGATAATGATATTGAAGAAATAATATCATTACAAAAAAAAAATTATCTCTTACCTCGAAAGATCAAGACTTCTAAATTTAAACACCTTGATATAAAGCTATGACTTGACTTGCACCAGTAGTAGCAATACTCAAAGTATACTCAAAATACTCACAAGAATACGCGATAATATAGAGAGAAAACTTCAGCTTCGTGATTTTCAATTCTAACCCAAGACCCTATTTATAGGAAATCGCTTGTAACACCAAAGCGTAAAATTTAATATAATATTAATATTTATTTTCCAAAACCTTATACGCATTAACTCTGCTAAACTGAATTCAGCTCCTACACATGTTAAATGAGGCCACCTAACATTCCAAAAACGTTTTTCCTATTTTAAATATTTTAAACTTCCAAAATCAATTATTTTGAGCTTCTAACTTCAATAATTCATAATAAATAGCCCTTTCATCAGAAAATTCGAATCTCATGAGTTTTTATAGGAAATTCAATTCTCTACAACTTTGCAGAAAGAAAGTTTTTCCAAATTCCAAATAGAAATTGACCAAATCCACAAACAATGTGATTTTACAAGCTATAATCAAATTTCTATTAATAATTGTGTCCACCAACACACAAAACATGTGTTAAACATTTAATGCCACAAAATACTCTTCCTCCTCAGATACTCATATATCCCACATTCATTGTAAAAATATCACCGCTAATATATTATTAAAATAATATATTTAAATGAATTATTTTATCGTAAAAGATAAAATATTAATTTTCAACAATTGTCATTTTAAAAATTTTCTCCATCTATATCCACATAAAATCAATATTTTCCTCATCATATAAATCAATAATTAATTATTCACAAATAATATTACGTAATCACAATATCGACAACCGCATAGCTTCCTGAAAGAGGGGGCTTTCCAATAAGAATTTCTTCTTCGGCGCCGCAATTAGGTGACCAAACCTCTCCTGTATGTAACTTTCTAGACATTGCCAATAATGTTATCTAATAATATTATTCAGATAGTATGAATTATTGCTTCGATAATGAAAGATATCGTAATGACAATTATCAAACAACAAAGAATATAAAATATCAACGCAAAGAATTATTAACTCAATAAAATATCGAATAAAGAATTATCGTAACCATTATCGAGTAGTGCCTTCACGTAAGAATCAATAATTGGTGCAATACCGCAAGTGCTACTGCTCAACAACGCGCCAGACAGTGTGTTTTAACCACCGGTATTCCAACAAGATAATCTGTGAATAACTACGCCAAGTATTTAAAAACAACTTATATTTGTCGCTTTCTTCATCCAATCACTTTCCGTTATGGGGCCCACACATGGTCATTTTGTCGCATTTAATATTAATATTCCCACACGACGAATATTCCACGACCAAACGAATATTCCCCGACGATAATGAATATTTTATAACCACTTGCTTAATTTGAAATATTTGCATATTTAACCCTTAACTATCCACATTAATCAAATCAACCCTTACTATTTCAAAATAATAAATAAAGGAAATTCCTTTTTATTTAAAAATTTCGGGGTCTTACATTGCCAATAATATTTTCTAATAATATTATTCAGATAATATGAATTATTGCTTCGATAATGGAAAATACTATGTAGTGATAATTATCAAAACAACGGTAATATAAAATATCAACGCAGAATTATTGAATCAATAAAATAAAATCTTTGACAAGAATTCATCGTAACAATTATCGAGTAGTGCCTTCACGTAAGAATCAATAATTGGTGCAATACCGCATCTTCATCAGGCAACAACGCGACATCGTGTTTTAACCAATTCGGCATTCCAACAAGATAATAGCAGAATAACTACGTCGTTATTTATAAACAACGATACTTGTCGCTTTTCTTCATCCAATCGCTTCCGTTATGGGCCCACACAATGTCAAAGCTGCCGTCGCATTTAATATTCCCGACAAAGAAGAATATTCTACGACCAAACGAATATTCTCCGACAAAGAATGAGTATTTTATAACCACTTGCTTATTTGAAATATTTGCAGCATTTTACCCATAACTAACCACATTTAATCAAATCAACCCTTACTATTTCAAAATGATAAATAGAGGAAATTAAATTTCAATTATTAATAATTTGGGGCCTTACAATTCAATGGGGGGTGGGTGGGGTGGGGTGTATATATAATCAATAAATATGATTTTTTTTTGTGAGAGACGGGGCGAGGTGAGGTGGAGGTGGAGGTAGATCATAATCAATAAATATTATTTTTTTTTTTTTTGGGGGGGGGTTAAAGGGTAAAGGTGGGGTGGGGTGTGAAGGTGTATACATAATTAATAAAATTATTTTTTTGGGGGGTAGGGGTAGGGTGGTGTAAATTAAATTAAATTATATAATATATTATAAAATAATTTATGGAGAAAAAGAGGAAATTAAATTTAATTATATAATATAAATTGTATAGAATCACAAAGATCTTGCAAACTAGCCGTTCCCAGAAAGAGGGGCTTTCCAATAAGAATTTCTCCTTCTTGCCATGAATTAGGTGACCAAACCTCTCCTTGATGTAACTTTCTAGACATTGCCAATAATATTTTCTAATAATATTATTCAGATAATATGAATTATTGCTTCGATAATGGAAAATACTTTGTGTAGTGACAATTATTGAAACAACAATAATATAAAATATCAACGCAGGAATTATTGAATCAATAAAATAAAATACCTTGAAGAATAACTCTCAGAACAATTATTGAGTAGTGCCTTCTTACGTAAGAATCAATAATTGGTGCAATACTGCAGTGCATCGCGTCAACAACGCCAGACATCAGGTTTTAACCAACGGTATTCCAACAAAGATAATAATCTGAATAACTACGCCTGTTATTTATAAACAACTTATACTTATCGCTTTCTTCATCCAATCGCTTTCCGTTATGGGCCCACACATTAAGTCTACTGTCATCATTTATAATATTCCCCGACAAGTAGGATATTCCACGACCAAACGAATATTCTCCGAACAACAATGAGTATTTTATAACCACTTGCTTATTTGAAATATTTAAGATTTTACCCATAACTAACCACATTTAATCAAATCAACCCTTACTATTTCAAAATGATAAATAGAGAAAATTAAATTTCAATTATTAATAATTTGGGGTCTTACAGTCGAGGTGGGGGCGGGGTGGGGTGAATACATAATCAATAAATATGATTTTTTTGGTGAGAGAGGGGGCGAGGGTGAGGGTGGAGGTGGAGGTAGATACATAATCAATAAATATTATTTATTTTTTTTTTTTTGGGGGTGAAGGGTAAAGGTGGGGTGGGGTGTGAAGGTGTATACATAATTAATAAAATTATTTTTTTGGGGGGTAGGGGTAGGGTGGTGGAAATTAAATTAAATTATATAATATATTATAAAATAATTTATGGAGAAAAAGAGGAAATTAAATTTAATTATATAATATAAATTGTATAATTTAAATGAGTTATTTTAATTAATTAAGGGATGAGATATTAATTGTTTAAATTTGTGACGCCCCCAAAATTAGGTATACATCACCCATCTTGAGTCTCCAGATACATGGTACAGAATTCAAATACAACTTAATAATACAACCGTAACTAAATAATACAATACGACAAAAACATAAACTATGAGTTTGAATACAAATATTGTCTACTAGAGAGTATACAAACTCAAAAGGAGTCCTCATTACAATTATTATCACACTATTTCATAGAATAGTGAGGACTACTAATGCACCATCTAGGACCATCACTCCGTTCCCCAGGCTGCGTTCGGCTATATTCTCATTTCAAGAAGATAAAGGTGAAAGAAAGGGTGAGTTCAACTAGCCCAAAGAAGAAATATTATAACTAAGATAATGCATAAAATTATCATTAGCCTTAAACAATGTTAAACCGATACAATATAACAAACATTAAGTTTAATCTGCGGAAACAAGCAATCCATTAGAAGAGTCAAGTAAAGAATAAAATCTACTATCTTCTATGATTTAAAAGGTTTTTCATGACTTTTATCGGCGGGACTCAACAATAAATAATCCACATCATCGAATCACCCTTGATTACTACGGCGAGGATATTCTTTAAAGATCACGACCACAATTATCCATGCACTACGGGCCAAGAATATTTATGTATTCATTAATGGTCATGATCATGCCAACAATCGTCCATCAATGCACTACGGGCCAATGAGGACTTTTACCACATCATTTATAATATTACTACCATGATTACAATCAATAATCCTCGGTCATAATCATACCAAGTCCATCTATGCACTATAGGCCACGTATGACTTTCAAAAATATAAATATGAGGATGATGACAATGATATAAGAATTCAATAAAACAAGTTCAAGAATTAATTTGTCCAAGAACCAATAACGCCCAAATTGTCAACATGATCTTCGCTTTGTAGAGTAAAATTCAAGAATGCTCGGAAGAATATTTCCATGAAAAAATAATTGGATGAAGCGCAATTATCAAGGATATTCCACTAATTTCATGGAGTATAAAGTCAAAACTTTAACCAACCGAGTATAATAAAGAATGGAATAACAAAAAAATTACCACGCATGCGGTACTTGCGCGATGTATAAAGTTACTCCAATGTAATACTAAATAACGGAATCAATTCATGCGAAATTACACCGATAGGATGTTCCAACAAAATAATAAAGAATGGAATAACAATGCAAAATCACCATGCATGCGGTGCTTCAGATGACAAGTTATTCCAATGTAATACTAATAAGGATTTTAATCGTCCCCCCACAGAAACGCATGCATGTGATATATTCAATGTAATAATAATAAAGATTTTAACCATGTCCTGCGTGAAAAAATGCATGCATGTGATATTCCAACATAATAATAAAGATTTTAATCAAGTCCCACAGAAAACGCATGCACAAGATATTCTAACGGAATAGTAAAGGCGGGATAATAGAAGAATGTCACCAAGTATAGGGTAGCTCACATATCACTGAGTTATTCCAATGTAATAATAAAGAATGGAATAACATAAGTTCTCTTCATGAATACAAAAGAATAACACCCCTTACGAGTACAACAAATAATATTCCCTACCTTAAAAAGAAGAGTAATTGGATATATGAAAGTGAAGTAGCGAGAATACTTTTCTTCTTTTCTCTCTATTGTTTCTCTCTCTGAGTTTTAGTGAATTAAATGAAATAATGAATGAATGAGCTTCTATTTATAGAAAAATGGACCGCATAGTAACTAACTCATTAATCGGTCCGATTGATTTACTTTAATCTGACGGTCCATATTTAAAGCAAAATCTTTTAAATAAAATATAATATATTCTATTTATAATCTAATAAAACGAATAACTTTATAAAAAATTTAACTACTAAATTTACTATGCAAACACTATGCATAATAAAATATAATATATTCTAATTATTGTCTAATAAAATGTATAACTTTATAAAAGTATTCTGTTTTATATAAAATGATTTTACTATGCAAAACACTAAGCAGACAATATGCAACACTATACATAATAGAATATAATATATTCTATTTATAGAATAACTTTATAAAAGTATTCTGTTTTATTACATTAATAATACCAATAAAATAAAACTGAGTGACTTATCACGTAAGCATCAATAATCAATACCGTGTGCTACTATGCAACCACGTGTATTACTGTACTTTTACTACCGAGTAGTTCAACAATATTAACGGTAAAACTTCCGCTGTTATTTTAATAAAATATTTTTGTCGTTTTCTCAATCAGACAATAATTTCGTTTTGGGGTCCACCAATGATTGTGCTGTTGCACGAATATTCCCTGATAAAAAAATTCCCCGGCCAATCGAATATAATGTGACAACTTGCATACTTTGCAAAATTTATAAATATTACCCATAACTATAACATTATCTCAAATCCACACCATAATATTAAAAACAAATATTTCGAAAAAAATAAATCTTTATTCATAAAATCTGGGGTCTAACAAAATTAGTTGTTCGTTACACTAAAAGTGTTAACTTTATTATGGATTAATTCCATAATTAGTGAAATGGTTTTTATACATAATTACAAATGTATAAATTACAAAAGTATGTAATATGTATATAATGTAATATGTATAATGTATATGTGTTATATAAGAATACAGTATAGTAATGCATACATGTTAATGTATTAGCTCTACAAAGTGTAAAAAACTATTATGGACTAATATTAGTCAAAACTAGTTAAATTATATTTGTAATAATATTATGGGATCCAAAACTAAACCAATTCATCACCTAAAAACTAGTTAACCAACCCAATAAATTTAAGTGATTTTAGTTAACTATATGATTTTCAACTTAAATTTACAGGTCTAGAATAGACGATTATATATATATATATATATATATATATATATATATGGGAGCCCTTCCATAGCAACCGGTTGCTACGAGTATTGTGCAACACCCCCATTTTGGACCATTGATAAATTGAATAGATGGCTGCGATTAACTTTTCTATTTGATAAGCCGGCACAGGTTGTTGTGCCTAATTATTTACCTGCATTTCTATTTCTATTTTATTAAGTGAATATTAACTTGTCGATAGTTATAAAAAGTGAATATTTATTATTAAAATAATCCTAAGATACTGATTGCTGACTTAAACTTTATCTTTTTATTTATTTTTTTTCTTCTTTTCTCCATTATATGAAATTAAAATAAAATAAAATAATAAAAAAGACTTACGTATATATATATATATATATATATAAATAAAAATAAGTTAATATCTATATTTATTATTATCCCCTTTAATATTTTTTTCTTATCTTTGTAATAATATCAATAAAAAGATTATTAATATATTAAAAATAATCATTCTTTAATAAAATATAAATAATGATCATTATAAATCTTGTATTATTAGTATTAATAATTTTATTATTAAGCAATGATTATTAGTAAAATATTAAGCAATGATTTTATTATTAAGAAATAATTTTATTATTAATAAAACTAGTTCAATTAGTCTAATAAGTAATGATGATAATTTTTCAAGTCATTTCGAAAATTAATTTACTTATCGAATTTATAAAAGTAGTGAAGTATTATTATAATAATAATAATGTGATTATCAATATTAGAAGTACGATTATACCAATACTAGTACCGCATAACATTAAGAGGAATAGTACATATTACATGTTCATTTTCATAAAATAAAAAAACATAGAATGATTAATACAACCGACGCCTATTTTTTTTCGCTCAGAATCCCTAGCACTTTCGATAGTGATTTCGCTTATCGTGGTCTGGTTTCAAAGCCACAAATTGCACATTTTCGATGAGTCTTAGAAGGAATAATTTTCTCGAGTGCACTCTTGAATCTAGATTGTTTTTGCGGCCCTTTGTTTGAGAAATATTAGGCGTAAAACTCTTCTTCTTCTTCCACCTCTGCATCTTCATCGTCATTATCGTATCCCATATCATGATTTGGATCTCCAATCGTGCAATCAATGTAAATCATCTGCCCGATTGAATTTAATACAACACTATTAGGCCCAAAATTGTGTTCTTACAATACAAAGGATGAGCTTGACCAAGTACTAAGAAGTGTGTTGTGTGCATTCATGAAATATTTGAAATTAGTTGAAATCCAAATTTTAAATAGTTTTTGGGAAAAGTATATAGTAAATTTCTAAGTTTCCACACCATTTTATTTATTTTTTAAACTTAGATTTCCTACACATCATGTGTGCAATTAAAAAAAGAAAAGTTAAAATATTAAAATAAAATTTGAAAATATGGATGAAAAATAGATAGGAGAGAAATTAAGAATAGAAAACAAAGGATGGGAGAAAAAAATAAAATTAGTTGAAATAAATTTAGAATTTTCTACCTATTTACGTGTGCATTGCATGTATACCAATACATAAGATTATAAAAAATTGATTGCTGTATACCAATACTAAGATATAAAATTGAATATATTAATACATCATCAATTCATAAAGTTGTGTAGACTAAACGATCCATTTCACATCAATTCATCACTAATTCAACGCATTACATGTAAGAAACGAATCCAATAAGCATATTGACTATTATTCTTATTGGATAGCCTTTTTACCTAAAAAAGGATTAACTTATTAAGTTGAGACTCTCTTAAATTGTTTATAATATTACTCCACCACGTCAGATGCCAAACATGGGAATACAACATCTCCCGGTAAACATGCTAGACTACATTCTTATCTAAAAAAGTTTATTTATAAAATTGAGACTTTACCGTATTTATTAACTATCTATAAATTTATTTGATGTAAGATTATGCCAAATATCCCAACATATCATTCATGGAATTGAGCTCTACTAGCATATCCATATCCTTACTGATAACACAACCAGACCAAGAACCCGAAGGTCTAATGCTTATTAGCTTCTTGTGCTGCAAGACCAACATTTTTTCCCAACCAAGAATAGTTTTTAAATTTTGTATCACCAAACTCAAAACTATTCGAGATGAAATCGTGGTACAACTGAATATAAAACACAAGAAGAATCCAAACATTGAACTTAGCCTACAAAAATAAAAAATAAAATTCTTCTTAAGCTAGAGCAACTTATTTATATTAAAAGATACTCCTTCGTACCATACTAATAAACTTTTTAGAAAAAAAATTATTCTAATATATTTTTCGTTTGTAAATTTTCTAAGAAAATAAATTATTTACCTTATATTTGTCACTTACAACTTTTTAGAAAAATAAATAATTTAATTTTCTATATCATCCTTAATTTCTCTTATTGCCCCAATAAATTATTTTTGCATTAGTATTTTCAACTCCCCGTAAAAAGGATAGTAATAAAATTTTACAAAAATTTTAATTTTTAAATAATACTACCTCTATTCTATAATAATGGTCGTTTTTTCATGCACATGAATTAAGGTGGTCATTTAATACTATCATTTAAAAATTAAAATTATATAAAATTTCATCACTATAAATATGAGAAGTTGAGAACTATTAATATAAAAGAAAAATTTCTTGAATAATAAGAAAAGTTAGAGGTTATATAAAAAAATAAATAATTTATTCTCTTAGAAAGTTGTAAACCACAAATAAATTAAAACAAAAATTTTCTTTTAAAAACTCAATTATTATGGAATGGAAGTAATAATATTAAAATTTTCTTATTCCATGTACATAAAACTAAATAAAAACTATTATTATAGAATGGAGCGTGAGGAACAGAGATTTCGACAATAAGTAATAAGTTAAATAACAAGTGCACAAGTTGGGACTGACTAACAAAATGACCTCATTCAAATATAATGATCTGATAATAAAACACTAACTGAAAACATTGAATCAAATTGTGTTAACTTTAAATTACTACTTCCTCTTGTTGCGCTCACTACTGCACAGTTTTAGAGGGGTGTGGATAAGTTCAGCAATCTATACAAACACAAGTGGTGGTCTTTCCTGCTCATTCATACCACTATGTATACCCACCTTAAATTATCACCAGCATGGACATTTTATGCACCAGCACGAACATTTTATACCGCATGAACATTTTGTGAAGCCAGGTCTCAAACAATTCGGACACCTTGGTTGACATTCTAGGCATTTGGGTCCTGAGAAACATTGTAGGCAGCTAGGTGTTGAACATTGTAGGCATTTGGACCCCGAAGAACATTTTAGGCAGCTAGGTATTGAACATCGTAGGCATTTGGGCCACCTCAATTTGATCCTACAGCAGTTATTGGTAGAACTTGCAGTTGCAGTGTTTGGCCTTTTAGGTAAACGGAGGGTTTGCCGGATCTTTCTGAGGCGGATCTCAGTGGTCATGTTTTCCATTTCTTGGATGAACCTGCAAAGATGGCGGATGTAATCTGGGTACAGCTCCAAGTTGCAGTGCCCGCCTCCTTTAATCCACAAGGGCTCATATGGGTCTCTAGCCATTTTCCATAGTCCATCACCATGTAACCAATTTACTACATCATCTTCGGTACCCTGTAAAAGAGTATATAGGAAAGACGGGTCAAGAATCATTATGAACAAACTTCTTACCAGACATAAATTTTTAGCAGAATTACCAATAAACCAGGTCTACAATTTGTCAATTACACACGATTAATGAAATTTGGTATCTTGACATTTATATGTTGCAGCCTTGTTAAACAAATATCCAATCTATCCTTAACAATGATTTGAGCAAGTCTTTGGGATTTATGTGGTTTCCAGTTCAATAAAGAATAAATATTTCTTTAGTATCGGTCAAGGGTTTAGTTTGATTACATTAAAAGGAGCCTAAAGTTTTCCATCCAAGCAATGATTAGAGTGCAAAAATGGGAACCCCACACACCTGGTGAAGTTGGGAAGGAGCTAGTTGTGGATTTCTCCGTATAATAATATCTAAAAATTTGTGTCAGTTGGCACCCAAAAAAAAATTAGTTTTTTATTTTTTACTGCATCTTACATTATTAGCCTTGCAATGCACCCCAAGGATTTTAATACATAGAATTTGACTGCATATCATAAGCCTGAGTGATGGAGAAGAAAATCTTATGTTTTTGTCCAACAGACATTTTACTTTTTCAAGGTGTTAATTCCAACTCTTAAAGCGCATCAATAAAGATGTGGAGAGAGAAGCCCTTCAGTCAAAACATTAAATATAACACGTATATAAGTCTTTGGTTCTTCGAATAAGAGAAACTGGAATTTCATCTAAAGCTATAAACAATGGATATATAACACTGGATTTATTAGGATTCCATCCCACAGAATTATTTAGTTGCACAGCTAACATGCCAGAATTCAGTTCAGAATATCATTTAAAAATAAGGGACGCAATTGTCCAAGTATGCCACATATGTAAGATGGCACCCCAAGCAAATGGAAGATATGAGCTTGAACGTTTAAAGATGTAAAGGAGTACTTACATGAATCACTAGCACGGGGCACTTGACCTTACGAATTTTGTTAATATTCTGCAAAAGTAAGAGCAGTTAATGGCTTGAAAATGCAGCCTAAGATACTACTGATCCACAGAGTGTGAAAAAATATGGGTTATTAGTCATTAATACAACCTAATATATGATTGTGTATTAAAGGATCAGTATGCCGGAATAAAAATTATAATATATTCCATTGCCTCGGACATTTGTCAGGGTCGTCTCAAAGCAAGATTTATCAATCAATAAGAAGGGCCGTTAGCTGGTGATTAATGACTGAGTTTATTAAAAAAGAAACACATTATTCTGAAAAAGAAATAAGGCATTGATTGATCAGCATTAATTTTGTTTGTTCTCTTCCGTACTCAATTTCTGCACTAAAATGTTTTAGATATAATTTTTTTTGGGCCACTAGTGTATGAACTAAGTCACTAACAACCCCCAGAAAAAACTTGCATTGTGCAACCATAGTCCATAGAATTCATGAACTTGCTCAGTTTTGCAGGTTTTCAAACGTACTTCAGAATTTGAAAGTAGAAACTACTAAAAGACGAGAAAATATTTATAGCAAAACAATGCAATGAGTTTTTTAATAAAAAAAATTGAGTCCCTTTTATTTAGTTATTTTGTGGAAAACAATAACCCTTTTCCCATATTACACTTGCAACCATAAAAAAAACACCTTACAAAATCCCTATATGAATTTTGCTGGAAACAAGGAACTTAATGGCTTATAGAGTGGTTAGTTCCAACTAAGGCAGTATACTTCGAATTTGAAAAGTTGCATAAAATATAAACAAGAACAGCAGAGGGATTATTATTTGGTAATTTTGGTTACTATAACTGTGTTCAGAACCAAGAAGATGGCTACTCACCCTGTAAATGTCAAAACAAAGTGTGAACTTGACATGGCAGAGCACGCGAAGACCAGAAAGAATGGCACTATGCAAAACTACACCTCTCAACCTTGGCAGTTGAGCTGCCAAGTGCAGTGTTGGTCCACTTCCAACCGACTGCCCGTATAAAATTATATCTTCTTGACCAACTCCATATTCAGTCTCAAGACACTCGTACACTGCCTCTATGTCCGCATATGTGTTATATTCACTTGGCTGGATAACACAAGGAAAAAGATATAAGAAACAAATCTAAAGTACATCAGCAATGGAGTAGAAGCTTAATGAAATAAATAACTTAAGAGGTAAAGTAAGAATAAAAATCAATAGGCCTGATCGAGTACATTTAGAACACAAGTAGTAGCACTTTCATGAACATCATCTCAAAAATTTTAAACATAAGACATCCACTTATTTGATCAATAATGGTTCCCATTCAGCGATTGTATCCTCAGATAGTAACTATGATTAAGCAAAATTATTGTGGTAAATCTCTACAATTTAAAGCATGCAGCTTGTCTACTTCATTAATAAAATCCATAAGTCCCACACTCCAAATCCATGCTATAATTTTCCACACAAGTTCAGAGGAGATGTAGACACTCTACATCATCCCTGATTACATTGGTTCTCCCAGCCCTAACCTATATACACACAATTTTCTGTAGAATTTACCTAAAAATCTCAAATTCTTTTAGCCACTTTCCAACTTTTTCTCGCTGAAAAATTTCACTATAAACTCCGGTTCTTTTTCTCTGAAGGAAAGAAACTGGTGATGGACAGCCATCAAACAGTATATTCCATCCTCACTAGTGCATCACACATAATGCGTCATTTCTTTAAAATTGAAGACGTTGTATTAAGTATACAATATGGTCTTCAAAACAGAGCAAAAGTAGAAAGATTGCCTAAATTTAATCTAATCATCCTACCGTGCCAGTAGAAGTTCCATACCCAGAATAGTCATATCTGCAAAGAAAAGATGAGACTTTATAGGATCAGATTGAAGCACAATGGCACAATTAAATAATGAGCACAGAAGAAGAAAATGAAGAGATACATAAAATCCATATGCTCACCTACGTAAATAAAAAATCAGACAGACCGGATAAGTAAATAAACAACCATGTAAATTTTTATTGAATTTTTTGAATTTTGGATAAGAAACACCCATGAAACTATCTATTGAAGCTAATCATTTTCTCTAGTGTAGAAGGAGAACATGATTGGAAGTAACAAAAAAATTATGAAAGTATCAATGTCACAAAAGCTAATCAAAGAAAGCATACTGAACAAAATAGTAATATGCACACCAGTAAAAATCTTATTTCTATTATTTTGGCCATCTCTTTGGATAAGTGGCCAGTAAACATCAGTAACTAAGATAACAAACACGAACTAAAAGAACATGAAAAAGTGGAAAAGGACTGGTAAGAAGAAGAAAACTATGAAGTATGAACCATCCAATTATCCTGTTCCTTTCTCATTTTTAAAAGATGAAAGAAAATCCCTTACCCAGTAAGCATCTTGACAAAGAAAAAATACTGAAAATCTTTGGATAACCAACCCACCCCTCCTCCCCCCCAAAAAAAAACAGAAAAAAAATTTGAGTACAGATCTAAGCTTTTACCAATACCAGAGGCAAAAGTATAAATTCCAATAAACTACCCCCCCCCCCCCCCCCCCCCCCCCCAATTAATGAAAAAGGCTATAACTCATGAACAGAAACCCATAACATCCAATAAAGAAGCCAATTTAACCTTTTACAGGAAAGGAAGAAAAAGTGACATTCTACCAAACCCCATGAGAGAGACATCTCAAAAATCAAAATATTTACAAGATTCACCATATCCTAATACAGAGTTCTCTAATTATTAAAACAACTACAAGCCAAATAGAACATTAGTAGAAATGTCTATAAAAGTAGAAAAAAAATACACACCCAATGAGATTGACTCTGAGATTAGCCTTCAGCTGAACAAAAAGATCATAGAGCTGACCCAGATCAGCAGCATTTCCATGGGAGTAGAGCAAAGTGAGCTTGGCATAAGGGTTTTTCAGATAAAAAGCTACGATCTTGTTGCCCCTTTTGGTGTCGAGTAACAGGACATCAAGAGAACCATCGTCGCAGTAAGGTATGGGCATAGACGACGTCGTAGAGACCGCCACTAGCTTGCCGTCGTCCCGTTTTTTGACCTGGTAAGTCGCCGGCGAAGGAGGAAAGAAGGCAAATTTGGCGGCCAGCTGAGAAATAAAACACCCCATTAACCACCACCCCAAGATTGTCCCTGGAGACCCAACTCATGAATGCATATGTATATATCTACATATATATTTATACACCCCAATATTATATAAGCACAGAGAGAGAAAAGGGTGTCTGTACTTTGTACTAGATGGGTGAGATTTTAGAGAGAGAAAGATGGATTTTGTGGGTTTGTGTTGAGTTATGGGTAAATGAGGTTTTAGTTTCAATGAGTATTGGAAATGAGAAAGGGGTGAGATTTCTAGGGTTTTGGTGAGTTTTTGTTTGGCTACATTTGCGTAAAGTGGGTCAGATCATGGACACAGAGAGAGAAGAGAGAGTATGTGATTGAGTTGAATTTAGAAGGAAGGACTGGAGGAGTGCAGGTGGTGTGGTGTTGTGTGTATCTACTGTTGGAGGTGGCAGTAATAATAATAGTAGTATAATTATATATATATGATTTGAATACCTATACTATTTTGGTATAGGTATTCAAATCACCCCTAAAATATTATATTATAAAAAAATTTAATTTCGTCCGGACTGGATCTTTTTACTGTCCGGACGTCCAATATATATATATATATATATATATATATATATATATATATATATAGTCCAGTATATCAGAGAATACTGGGTTACTGGCAGTTCCTTAAATTCAATTGAATAAAAGAAATAAATAAAGTGAATGGAAGGTAATAATTCTCTCTCATGCTTTCATCGGGTAAAATATTACTCCACTACTATTATATATAAAATATTATATGAAAATAAATATTTTTATAAATATAAAAGATAATTTCACGATATTTTTCATATTAATAATAAATAGATATAACATTAATATAAAAAAATTATGAAAATATTAAATTTTACTTATAAAAAATTAATTTTTACTATAGATACTTTCATATAATAATGACAATTTTTAACTTTCTAATACAACGTGATATCTGCCTAAATAATATTAAATTTTTAATTTGTTATTATCTTTAATTATATAATTTTGTTTAAAACTAAAATTAAAATAGTTTTGAAATTAAAGAGTAGTGGTTTTGAGGAGGGATTTAATCTAAAGCTATTATCTCTTAAATAACACTCTTTTATTAAGGCACTACCCGATAATAATTCTGATAATTCTTTATTCAAGATTTTATTGATTTAATAATTGTTGCGTTGATATTTTATATTGTTGTTGTTTCATAATTGTCATTACATAGTATTTTCATTATCGAAGCTAATAATTCATATTATCTGAATAATATTATTAGATAACATTATTGGCAATGTCTAGAAAGTTACATCTAAGGAGAGGTTTGGTCACCTAATTGCTTGCCAAGTAGGAGAAATTCTTATTGGAAAGCCCTCTTCCTGAAACCTGCCTCATTGTCAAAATTGTGATTCTGTATTATTATTTGTGAATAATTAATTATTGATTCATATGATGAGAAAAATATTGATTTTATGTGGATATAGATGGAGAAAATTTTAATGTGACAATTGTTGAAAATTGAAATTTTATTTTTTCTCGATAAAATAATTCATTTAAATATATTATTATATTTTAATAATATAATAATGGTGATATTTTTACAACGAATGTGGGATATATGAGTATACTGAGGAGGAAGAGTATTTTTGTTGCAATAAATGTTTAAAACATGTTAAACATGCTCATTGGACCCCATTTATTGATAAATTTGATTATAAACCGTAAAATCGTCTGCTTTGTGGATTTTGGTCAATTTCATTTGGAATTCGGAAAACTTTCTTACTCGCAAAGTTGTAGAAATTGAATTTCCTATAAAAATTAAGAGTTTCGAATTTTCTAACAAAAGGGCTATTTATTATGAATTATTGAAGTTTTGAAGTTCAAATAATTGATTTTTGAAGTATAAAATATTTAAAATGACAAAAATGTTTTTTGTCATTATTGTGGGTCTTGCATGTGTTAGAAGTGGCTGAATTCAGATCTCTAAATGTGGGCATAGGAATAAAATTAATAAATTAATATTTTAATAAATTTTTCTAACTTTGGTGTTCTAAGCATTTTTCATAAATAGGGTGTTTAGGTTAGAATTGAAAATCACACCGAAATTGAAGTTTTCTCTCTATATTATCGGCGTATTCTTGTGAGTATTTTGAGTATATTTTGAGTATTGCTTTATACTATGCAAGTTCAAGTCATACTTTATATCCTGTTTTTGGATAAATCTTGATCTTTCGAGGTAAGGGATATTATTATTTTTCGTAATGATATTATTTCTTCAATATCATTATGTCTTTGAAATATTGATCTGAAGTTTTTATCAAATTTGGAACTTTTGGTGTTGAGAGTTATCGTTCACGATATCGACATTTATTCACGATATCGACTACCTTATTCACGAATCGGCAAGACTATTCATCAAAATGAAAATTTTCCTTTTAGTCCTTAAATATCTATTGTGGATACTAGCTTTGATTGTATCCATGTTTTGATCATTCTTTAATTTTACACCACTATGATTATTTTTGAGGTATTTTTGGACATGGATAAAACAAAAGTACGAATCCTTAATCCTTAATCCTTGTCATTTTGTTTCAATTGGATTCGTTTCTTTAAAAAATATTTTCATCATCCTCGGTCTTAAATGATGATATTATTGAATATCTTTGGCATGTAGTGCAAAGATGAATGATTCGATAAATATCTTTGGCCGTAGTGCAAGATGAGCAGTGTTTAGATAAACACGACTAACTCGATGAATCTCTTTGGCTGTAGTGCAAAGATGAATATTTGATTCGGATGTATATTGATTGATGTTACAAGGATAAAAGATAGAGCGATGAACTTTTAAATTCATACATAAGATAGTAGTTTGCATTCTCTACTTAACTCTTCTAATGAATTATTATTTCATCTGCGAATATTGATTTAAAAACTTGTTATCTATTGTATTCTATTAGATTTTCCTGTTGAAGACTAATGATAATTTGTTGTATATTATCTTAGTCAATATTCTTCTTTATCGGCTAGTTGAGCTCACCCTTTTCCTTTTTTGTTCCATTTTTTCTTCTCGTGAGGCGAGAATATAAGCGATGTACAGTTAGCCTGGGTATGGAATGAAGGTTATAGAGAGAGTTGTTTAGTAGTCCTCACCATTTTTGTAAAATAATGTATCAATAAATGTGATGAGGATTTATTTGAGTATAGATATTGTCTGAAGATAATATTTGTATTCAAACTCACGCTTTATCGTTGTAATAATAAAGTTGTAGTTGTTTACGTACCATGTATCGACAATTCAGAATGGGTGATGTATACCTATTTTGGGGCGTCACATACCATGCTTTTAAAAATTCTTTTTAAAAAACAAGTGGAGTCGCGGATGATATTTTTGTAAATAAAAATAAAACAAGTGGGACTATTCTATTTTAATATTATTTTATATTTTGAAAAGAATCTCTAAAATGACATAATTTTAATAAAAGAATATTATTTAAGAGAGAGTATGTGACACCCCAAAATAGGTATACATCACTCATTCCGAAGTCAATATACATGGTACGTAAAACAACTACAACTTTATTATTACAACATATAAATCGTGAGTTTAAATACGATATTGCCATCTAGACAATATCCACACGCAAATAAATCTCAATCATAATTATTGATACATTATTTCACAAAATGGTGAGGACTACTAAACAACTCTCTCTAGAACCTTCATTCCATACCCCGACTAAGACTCGCTATATTCTCGCCTCCCGAGAAGAAAAAAATGGAACAACAAGGAAAAGGGTGAGCTCAACTAGCCCAAGAAGAATATTACGACTAAGATAATATACAACAAATTATCCTTAGTCTTCAACAGGAAAAATCTAATGTAATACAATAGACAACAAGTTTTAAATCAATATTCGCAAGCTGAAATAATAATTCATTAGAAGAGTTAAGAGATAATGCAAACTACTATCTTCTATGTATGAATTTCAAAGTTCATCGCCTATCTTTTATCCCCGTAAATATCAATCAATATATATCCGAATCAAATATTCATCTTTGCACTACAAGCCAAAGATATTCATCACCGGGTCATGTTAATCTAAACACTGCTCATCTTTGCACTACGGCCAAAGATATTCATCGAAATCATTCATCTTCGCACTACAAAGCCAAAGATATTCAATAATATCATCATTTAAGACCGAGGATGATGAAAAATATTTTTAAAGAAACGAATCCAAAGGAAACAAAATGACAAGGATTAAGGATTAAGGATTCGATTTTGTTTATCCATGTCCAAAAATACCTCAAAAATAATCATAGTGGTGTAAAATTCAAGAATGATCAAAACATGGATACAATCAAAGCTAGTATCCACAATAGATATTTTTCAGACTAAAAAGAAAAATTTTCATTTTTCATGAATAAAGGTCGATACGTGAATAAAGGCCAGACACGTGAATAAAGAATAGTAACTCCACACCAAAAGTTCCAAATTTGATAAAAACTTCAGATCAATATTTTTCAAAGATAATGATATTGAAGAAATAATATCATTACGAAAAAAAAAAATATCCCTTACTTCACAAAAGACAAGATTTAAATCAAAACACCTGATATAAGCTATGACTTGAACTTGCACCAGATATAGCAATACTCAAAATATACTCAAAATATTCACAAGAATACGCCGATAATATAGAGAGAGAAAAAAACTTCAGCTCGTGTGATTTTCAATTCTAACCTAAGACCCTATTTATAAGAAAATGCTTAGTAATACCAAAAGTAAAAATTTATTAAAATATTAATATATATATATATATATATATAAATCTTCACGCACACCTTTGAATCTGAAATTCAAAGAATTAAATACATGCCTCAAAACATGCAAAAAACGTTTTTTAAAAAAAAAATATTTAAACTTCCAAAATTAATTATTTTGGAGCTTCGTAACTTCAATAATTCATAATAAATAGCCCTTTAGTCGTAAAAATTTGAATCTCGCCTATTTTTATAGGAAATTCAATTCTCTACAACTTTGCGTAAGAAAGTTTTTCCAAATTCCAAATAAAATTGCACCGAATCCACAAACCAAGCATTTTACAAAGCAATAATCAAATTTCACCAATAAATGGGGTCCACCGACATGTTTAACATGTTTTAAACATTTATTGCAATAAAAATACTCTTCCTCCTCAGATACTCATATATCCCACATTCTTTGTAAAATATCACCATTATTATATTATTAAAATATAATAATATATTTAAATGAATTATTTTATCGTAAAAAGATAAAATTTCAATTTTCAACAATTGTCACATTAAAAATTTTCTCCATCTATATCCACATAAAATCAATATTTTCCTCATCATATGAATCAATAATTAATTATTCACAAATAATATTACGTAATCACAATATCGACAAACTGTGCATAGCTTCCTGTGAAAGCAGGAGCTTTCCAATAAGAATTTCTCCTTATCAAGCGCAAGCAATTAGGTGACCAAACCTCTCTCTTTAGATGTAACTTTCTAGACATTGCCAATAATGTTATCTAATAATATTATTCAGATAATATGAATTATTGATTCGATAATGAAAAAATCCGTAGTAATGACAATTATCAAACAACAAAGAATATAAAAATATCAACGCAAAGAATTATTAAATCAATAAAATAAAATATCGAATAAAGAATTACTATAACCATTATTGAGTAGTGGTCTTCACGTAAGAATCAATAATTGGTGCAATACCGTGCAGCTAACGTGTTTTTAACCACCAAGTATTTCAACAAAGATAATCTGTGAATAACTACGCTCGTTATTTTTAAACAACTTATATTTGTCGCTTTTCTTCATCCAATCGCTTTCAAGCATGGGCCCATAAAAGATCATAAGGCCACGCATTTAATATTCCCCGACAAAGAAGAATATTCCACGACCAAACGAATATTCCCCAACAACAATGAATATTTTATAACCACTTCGCTTATTTTGAAATATTTATGATTTTACCCATAACTATCCACATTAATCAAATCAACCCTTACTATTTCAAAATAATAAATAGAGAAAATTAAATTTCATTAATAATAAGTTGGGGTCTTACAACCTCCCTCCTTATGAAATTTCGCCCTCGAAATTTACGTGACGCACTCGTGTTTCAAAAGGTGAGGATACCTCGCTTTCATTTTCGCTTCCAATTCACGTGTCATTTCTCTATAAAGATGATTCCTCCACAAAACTTTAACTTATGGTATGACCTTTTCAGGCGTAGAACATGCTCCTTCCTATCCAAGATCTTGACATGTACCTCCTCATACGTTAAGTCTTCTATATCTCGTCCTGCTTCTAACTCTATAACGTGATTCGGGTTTTCACATATTTACGAAGTACGATATGTGAAACACATTATGAACACAAGACATACTTGAGGTAACGCGAGTCTATAGGCTACATTTCCTACTCTCCTATTAAGAATTTGAAATGGACCAATAAATCGTGGATCGAGCTTTCCTCTCTTCCCAAATCTTGTAACTCCTTCCATTGGAGCAACTCGCAACAATACATGATCCCCTATACTAAATTCCACGCCCTTTCGATGAAGATCCGCATAACTCTTTTGTCGATCTTGTGCCGCTTTGTATACGCTGTCGAATCATTTGGATCTTTTCAGTAGTCATACGTATTACTAACTCGGGTCCCAACAATGTTGCTTCACCCACCTCGCCCCAACATACCGAGAGCGACATTTTCGTCCATATAATACTTCAATGGAGCCACACCTATACTTGCTCGATAACTGCTGTTGTAGGAGAATTCCACCAATGGTAAATACTTATCCCAACCGCCTTTGAAGTCTAGGACACGTAGTCTTAATAGATCTTCAAGAGTTTGAATAGTCCTCTCTCGATTGTCTGTCTGCTTTTGAGGATGGTATGCCGAATCAATCAGAACTGCGCTCCATAGCTTTTTGCAAGCTAACCCAAAATCTTGAAGTGAATCTTGGGTCACGATCCAAAACGATGGATACAGTATGCCATGCAACCTCACAATCTCATTCACGTACATACTAGCAAGACGCTCAAGGAATAAGTCTCCGTGATTCCAAGAAGAAATGAGCAGACTTGGGTTAATCTATCAACAATAACCCAAATAGCATTGATGCCTTGAGAAACCGTAGGAAGACCCGTAATCTAAATCCATGGTAATGTGTTCCCACTTCCATTTCGAATCTCAAGTGGTTGCAACGGACCCTTTAGTACTAGATGCTCCGCCTTTACACGCCGACAAGTTAAACACATCGAGATAAACTTTGCAATCTCTCTCTTTCCAAAAATGTATTTACAAACCATATACATTTTAGTACTTCAGGATGGATTGCTTTATGCACAATTATTTGTAATTAAACGAATCAAATTGATAAATTAGAATAAAATCATACCTTAAAATTTTCGACCATATCCTCATCACCCTTTTTATGCAAGTTCATTAAACAAAAAGATAAAGAATAAATCATACTCAAGATCGAGCTTCCTCAACAAGTTCAATCTAAATCACCGGCTCAATCTTGAATCCACCCTTTTGATCAACCTTTCGATCAACGTTAGCCACCCAAATGTTTGGCCTCTCAGAGGTGATCCACCAAGGAAGAAGAAAATTCAAGAAGAAGGGTATTGGCTCAAACCCTAGTTTTTCTATCTCTATGTAAAAGGGGTACTCTCCCAACAATTGAATTATGTCGTATGTTGAAAAAAAGTCAACAACCCCTATCACCCATAATAAGACTCTCTTATTTATAGATGTGGGCAACCCACCTTAACAATTAAGGAATTGGGTTTATTTAATTAATTAAATTCTTTTAATTAATTAAGCTCCCTAATCTTATTAGGATAATTAATTAAACTCCTTTAACTAATTTTCCTCCTAATCCAATTAGAATAAATGAGAGTACTTATATTAAATTAATTCCTAAACTCTTTTAGAAATTAAAATAATAATAATTGTAATAATATTAATAAGACTCTCTTTATTAATTTATATTTAATATTTCTAAAATATTAAATAATAATATTAAGCTATTTAATTTATTCTATCACCATAGATTAAATTAAATATACTTAACATATTATTACGATTATGCCATTAACTTCTTAAATAATTATTCTTCCTTTTATGGTGTGACCCTTTAGGTTCTCCATATTAAACCTATTGTGAATAAATCAATTAGAATAATTCTAATCTTATTTAAATAAATAAATTAAACAATTAATTTATTTAAATAAATAATATTTATTCTACAATAGGATAAGCCTCTCCTAATGATCAACGACTTTTCCGTATAATATAGATTTCAACATTAATCATTAAAGAACCTTTGAGTAAATAGTTACCGCATAATTCAATCCTTCCACCATACAATGTCCCAATTAAATATAAGACATGGAATTATCACAAGTCTTATTTTATTTAATTATATGTATTTCGATCCTTAAATGCACAACTCCAAATAATGCAAATTAGAAACTCCTTTCTAATTTCATTCTCGCCGCCAAGGACTACTGGGTTGTCATTTATCGAATCACATAGACATTTCTCTTTTTTATTAGAAGTGGTAGATTCTTTATCGATCATACATTATCTCCATGTAAACTTATTATACCCAAGCATACCCTTTGATATACCCTAAGGGTCTTAAGGAATAAGTCAAAGTATAACTCATCATACACAAGATACTATGATGATCTCAAGTCCAAGGATTACTTGTACTACTATCACTACAGAATTCCTATCGACAGCAAATAAAACTCCATTAGGTATTCCTTAGCGAGCCACGCTCAAAGGAACTTATTCTCTAATAAGCACCTACATACTTGCTTTAGTGTTCCACACAAATGATCACGAGATCAATCATCCTCATCCAATGAGCAAGAACGATGTATTCAATCTATCCTGGATTCACTAATCCCCAATTTAGTAATCCAATGATTGGGAACTATTTTAGTTTTAAGCTTTCTAAGAATTTAGATCTCATTAGAATGATCATCATCATTATTCTAAAAGCATTGCTTAAAACTACGGGTTTATCACATATTATAAAACAAAGATCACGTAGATAATTAAAAGCCTTTAATAAATTAATACTTTTTATTAATAAATGAATAAGATTGTTACAAAGTATATACTTTATCATCAAACATGATCGGGCTTGTGCATACTACTTTCAATCTCCCACTTGCACTAAAGCCAATCGTCATGGTATCTTATACTCTTCTTCTCTAAGTGACGATTATCCTCATCATTGATAAGCTTTAGTTAATGGATATGTAATGTTGTTCATGAGAGTCCACTATCTCTATAGTGATTTCCCATCTTTCAATGATTCTAATAATCAAATGAAAGTGCCACAACACATGTTTAGATCCAAGATGAGACTTAGAACTATTCCTAGTTCTCAGAATGAACTTTTAATCCAAACAATCAACTTGCAGCCTTCATTTATAGCTATATACTTTGTCTTTATCACTAAACCAAAGAACTCTTTGTCATTGCTTGAACCTTTCCAATTCATCGCACCACCGCTCAAGGTAACCTTTACCTTAAAAGTGGATTTTCGTCGTCTCTCGTCTCGTCTCAAAAACTTGAGTCCTGTTAAGCCCTCTAGTTTTAATTCGCACCCACCATGAATATGATCACATCCTTAGTGCCTTGCTAAGCACTTTAAGATGTTTTTCACCGACTCATAGTGAACTTCTCCATAATACGACCGATCAACATCGTGTCTCGTATATTTCATCAGCATACATGATTGTCACTCATGCGACCTCTCTTTTCGTGAGTCTCTGTGGGGACTATTAAGAGAGATACACCCATAGCTCATCAACATGAGACATCTCTTGAGTTTGCCATGCTAAACGACTTTTTAGCATCAAATGAATATACATTCCTCGGGTTAAGTCGAGCATCCTTTAAATCTATCTATATAGATTTATATCCCCAATTAAGATACTCTTCCCAAATCATTCATGGAGGAATGTTTAGACAACTTTATCTTTACCGATTGTAGCATTGGTATGTAATTCCTCATCCGTAGTATATATCAACATATAATACTAGAAATTTCACGACGCCCCAATCGACCCTTTTGTACACACTCAGAAGTCTTACCTCATCGAATGTAACTCGATCATCATCTTCTATGATGTGTACCTCATCATCATCATCCATGATGAATCCATACCTCCTGGTATCTTCTGTACTATTCCGCATTTACGATTCTTGGTGGGGTACAATAGATTTATCTACAGTTCCTCTTATTCGACTTATATGTTGTTTTGTGGTTCTTGAACTCTTCAAGATCTATAATCCTCCCACTAGCCCTTTCAATGATAAACACCTTTATCTTAGTATGCGCGTGTTTCGCAACAAACACCTTTTGCTAAGTAGATTATATAGAACATATACCCTAAACTTACTTTAGGATGTCCCACAAATCAGATATTATCAAATTTTGTCCCAAGCTTATCCTTTGAAAACCTTTTCACATAAGTCGACAACCCTTATCTTAACATACTTAAGATTAGAATCCTCCCCGTCCATAACTTTTATGGAGTCTTGGGGCGGATTTTGAGGTTACCTTTTTTCGTAGATATGCAGCCATTTCTGACATGATCCTGTAAGGATACCGGAATGTCTCAGAAAAATCATTATGGATCGCACTATGTCCAAATAGGTACAATTTTTCCTTTCGATACATCAATCAATTATTATGTATCGAGAGGTGTCCATTATGAGAAAACCATTTGAGATGATCTAGAAACTTATCAGACAAGTATTTATTCCTCGATCTAATCAAAGAATCTTAATACTTTGCCAATTTGTTTCACTTCAATTCTTTGAACCTTTCAAATAATTCACACTTGTATTTCAAAAAATACACACATTCAACTCTTTGAATGATCATCTCCTTTTCTTATACTAGTTTGTTCAATTTGCAAAATTATTTTCACGTAAGTCAAGTATACAAAATTTATTAAGTAATATTCCATTTCTATACAAAACATTATTATTATAAATAACAACAACAATTGTTCTTAATTATAATACCAAAGATTTCATTGTCAACAATAAAATGGAAATAATATTTTAACAAGAACCGAATACAATAACAACTTATCGACTTAATAGATTTGCCCGTAGGCATTGCTAAACTATAAGTTTCTATAGCTAATGCAAAAACCTTTGCTACATTTCCCACATATAGATTACTTATATTTGTTTAGCTTTCTACTTCTTTTGGTCCCTTCATAAATCTATATTTATGATAACCAAAGCTCAGATCCAATACCCAAGTAGAACCTCGACTTAAAGAAAAATTTATTTAAATCATGAACAAAATCATTATGTAACCAAACTTCACTAAGCTTCTTTGTTAGCCTCTCGCAAGATGCTTCTCGCAGCTTTTTTTTTTTCGTCGTCTTAAGCTTATAGCAAAAGGAAGCAAACTCCTTTGCTATCCGTGACGCTTTTTGTTCTTATTATCCTTTGTTTTTGCCTTTCTATTTACCTTCTTTGAATCGCTCTTCTTTCGTAAGATCCTTTGGCCCCTACCAAGAAGACATGGTCTTTCTTGGTTGAAAGTGACTCTCAACATTTTTCAACATGTTAAGCAAATCAAATGAGGTCGATATCTAGCTTGTTCATATGAAAATTCACAACAATTGTGAAAGGAGTCCGGAGTGAGTGAGTGCAAGATCAAATCTTCGCTCAACTCTCCATCCATGACAAAACCTCGTTGTCCTAATCGATCAATCAAATTGATAATGTTAAGAACTTTTATCTGCATTTATAGTGCCATCGCCATTCTAGATCTAAGAGCTCCTTAGATATCTCGATATCTATCAGTCCTACTTTCCTCACCATCAACTACTTGATGTGCAGGAATATAGTAGAGAGCATCCATAGTTTCATGCCGACGACAAGCTCAAGTTATCATGGATGCGAGCATGATGCATCGAGCCAATCGCATGCATCATCTTGCCACTTTCTAAAAGTAGCAATGTCTTCCTCAGAGGCATTGTTCTCGCAACCATTGCAGGATAGGCGATAATGACATAAGATAGATAGCTTTTCAAATGCATGAGAACTATTCTCAAATTCCTTAACCAATCCGCTTAATTTGTTTCGTTAATTTAGCATCTAATATGCTTCGCAGTTGATAGTAATTTTAGACATTGTAAAATTCGTAAATGAATTTGTAATTAACAATATTTTAACATACATTCTTTTATTAATTACCAAAATAAATTAGGTCTTGTTTTAAATTGGTATCTCCCACTATTTTCTTCAAACTATATTACCTCACTTATATAGTTCGCAAAATCTAATTAAAGATTTGCTAGTGAGAATAAGGATCCCATTTCAAATGTATATAGCCTTGTGGTGACACAACAAACTATATATAAATAAATAGTAGACAACTTTTGTCAATTACATCAACTATGCAACTCCTTTTCTTTTGCTCTCTTAGATTATTTTGATCAAGTGGTGGCACATCCGAATCAAAATTATCCAAGTTAAGTCCGACCTAGCACTCCATATATTCAAAAAAAAAATATCATCCTTGTGGTGACACAACAAAACAATATTGTTCAATTTTCTTTATAAGCATCAAATGTGATAAATTAACATCTTAAATACTTAATACTTGCCTTGTGGTGACATAACAAACTCATATTAAATATTTAATACTCTATTAATTTTATCATGCTAGAAGGCTTACGCTCGATATTCCAAATATCTTTGAACGCTTTAGGACTTAATATAAAAATTGAGGGGTTTGTTATTAATTTGTCTCATCTTGTTTAGCGCATATTTATATATATATAAATAAATACGCCATTATATTAATGAACATGCTAAGCATGTTTGCATAATATATATATATATATATATATATAAGCATGCATATATAGAATACTATATTCTACCCTTGATTGATTATGGACTTTATTCTAGTTTGTCTCACTAGAGCCACCAAGTGAACCAAAAGGTCAAACCTAGGGGCAAGAAATAATATTTAAATATAACTATTACATTTAAACCCTGCTCCATTACAAACTGGTCTTCAAGCGCCTTCTTGTTCCTTGATCTCCAATTTTTCAAAATTAATTCTAACTATTCCTATTACAAAACTATTTAAAATAAATAGAAACCTCGATCGCCAGCCAAGGGAAGTACATAGAGAGGAGATAGAATTTACATTAAGAAAAATTAGAGAAGACGAGGTACGCAGACCCCATTTAATAAAACCCATACATTCATGCATCCAACTAAAATAAAATCCAATCGCATCGTCAATAATAGTCCATAATCAATCCCATTTATTATCATACACATCACCATATATGATCAATAAATAACATTCATCTCATGAATAATAAACATTTAATATATATATTGATATCATTTAATGGGCAAATTTAATTAAGATAAAATCTAATTTTGAATCAAAATAAACTCCTTTATTTTAATCCAAATTTAAATCAAAATAAAACTATTTTATTTTAATTTATCTAATTTTGAATAAAATAAACTATTTTATTTTAATCAAAATCTTTAATCAAAATAAACTCTTTTATTTTAATTAATTATGGAATCCAATTCCATATATATAAAAAAAAAATTAAAGGAAACACTATTTTTTTCCTATTCACAAATAAACTCCTTTATTTTGAATAATATGAAATCTTATTTCATATTTAAATAAACTCCTTTATTTAAGGAAATTACTTGATTCTCTTTTCCTATTCACAAATAAACTCTTTTATTTTGAATAATATGAAATCTTATTTCATATCTAAATAAACTCCTTTATTTAAGGAAATATGGATTCACTTTCCTATTCACAAATAAACTCTTTTATTTTGAATAATATGAAATCTTATTTCATATTTAAATTAAACTCCTTTATTTAAGTAAAATCAATGAATTAGTTATCATGAATCCAATTCCAACTCTAATTAGTTAGAATGAAATTTAATTTTAAAATTAAAATAAACCTTTATTTTAATATTAAAATAAACCTTTTATTTTAAAATTAAAATAAACTTTTATTTTAATTATAAAATAATTAAAATAAATATATATATATATATATATATATATATATAATATATATATATATATATATTAACTATATATATATAATATATATATATATATATATCAAACGTTCTTTTTTAAAAATTGATGATCCTGGGACATTTGATGATTTTAGTTATTTATTACATTTAATTCCTATATATATATATATGCACGTTTATTCTTCGATATATAAAAACTCTTTTCTAAAAGAGTTTATGTTTGATATATATATAACGGAAGCGTGTAAGTTTGCTTATTTTTTTTTTTTTTTTTTTAAACCGTATAATATTCTCTTTTAAAGAATGCATCACTTTTTTTTAAAAAAAAAATTTTATAACTTAAAAAAATGCCCAATTAAATTGTTCTAAACATATATCATCAATATACATATCAAATTTAAAACAATTAATAATTCGTGATAAAGGTTTGGCTCTCATGCCACCGTTAGGTTTGTAATATTCATGAAACGCAATCAAATTGCATAAAAAGTAAGCTAAGCGTGTAAAAATCGAGTTTAAAAATTTTACAAACCATATACCCGGATCACCCTTTATGCATAATTATTAATTAAACGAAAAGATAAAGAATAAAATCATACCCTCAAGATCGAGCTTCCTCGTACAAGTTCACCTCCAAATCCTTTCGCTCAATCTTGAATCCACCGGGTTTGGTTCCTTCCTTCGATCAACGTTAGCCACCCAAATGTTTGGCCTCTGAGGTGATCCACCAAGGAAGAAGAAAATTCAAGAAGAAGGGTATTAAATAAACCCTAGTTTTTCCTATCTCTATGTAAAAGGTGTACTCTCCAACAATTGAATTATGTCGTACGTTGAAAAAGTCAACAACCCCCATCACCCATAATAAGAAGACTCTCTTATTTATGATGTGGGCAACCCACCTTAACAATTAAGAAATTGGTTTTATTTAATTAATTAAATTCTTTTAATTAATTAAGCTCCCTAATCTTATTAGGGATAATTAATTAAACTCCTTTAACTAATTTTCCTCCTAATCCAATTAGGAATAAATGAGAGTATTTATATTAAATTAATTCCTAAACTCTTTTAGAAATTAAAATAATAATAATTGTAATAATATTAATAAGACTCTCTTATTAATTTATATTTAATATTTCTAAAATATTAAATAATAATATTAAGCTATTTAATTTATTCTATCACCATAGATTAAATTAAATATACTTAACATATTATTACGATTATGCCATTAACTTCTTAAATAATTATTCTTCCTTTTATGGTGTGACCTTTTAGGTTCTCCATATTAAACCTATTGTGAATAAATCAATTAGAATAATTTAATCTTATTTAAATAAATAAATTAAACAATTAATTTATTTAAATAAATAATATTTATTCTACAATAGTGATAAGTTCTCCCTAATGATCAACGACTTTTCCGATAATATAGATTTCAACATTAATCATTAAAGAACCTTTCGAGTAAATAGTTACTCATACAATTCAATCCTTCCACCATACAATGTCCCAATTAAATATAAGATATGGAATTATCACAAGTCTTATTTTATTTAATTATATGATTTCGATCCTTAAATGCACAACTCCAAATAATGCAAATTAGAAACTCCTTTCTAATTTCATTCTCGCCGCCAAGGACTACCGGGTTGTCATTTATCGAATCACATAGACATTTCTCTTCTTTATTGAAGTGGTAGATTCTTTATCGATCATACATTATCTCCATGTATAACTTATTATACCCAAGCATACCCTTTGATATACCCTAAGGGTCTTAAGGAATAAGTCAAAGTATAACTCATCATACACAAGATACTATGATGATCTCAAGTCCAAGGATTACTTGTACTACTATCACTACAGAATTCCTATCGACAGCAAAATAAAACTCCATTAGGTATTCCTTAGCGAGCCACGCTCAAAGGAACTTATTCTCTAATAAGCACCTACATACTTGCTTTTAGTGTCCCACAATAAATGATCACGAGATCAATCATCCTCATCCAACGAAAGCAAGTTAAACGATGTACCAATCTATCCGGATTCACTAATCCCCAATTTAGTAATCCAATGATTGGGAACTATTTTAGTTTTAAGCTTTCTAAGAATTTAGATCTCATTAGAATGATCATCATCATTATTCTAAAAGCATTGCTTAAAACTACGGGTTTATCACATATTATAAAACAAAGATCACGTAGATAATTAAAAGCCTTTAATAAATTAATACTTTTTATTAATAAATGAATAAGATTGTTACAAAGTATATGCTTTATCATCAAACATGATTGGCTTGTGTGCATACTACTTTCACCTCCATCATAATCTTATACTTTAAATCAGAGTCGTTAGGAACACAAAGTCTAGAGTGGACTCAAGTATTCCTTCTTCATCAATTCTCGCTTCAAAATAGCTCCTTCTTGTACTTTCTTCTTCTTCATCACGATCGCTAAGTATTCCTGCCTGGGCTCGAGCAACCTTAACTTTTCTATTAAAGTTGGCTCTACGCCAGATACTTAACATCATCGCACTCATTCCTCGCATATGATCTTCTACTTAACGCTGGCGCCTACCACGCTCACTTTTCCAGGATGGTATTGAATAGTGTGGTTGTAGTCTTTCAATAGCTCGAGCCAACGTCATTGCCGCATGTTGAGTTCTTTTTTAAGTGAAGAAATATTTAAGGCTTTTATGGTCCCTAATATATCTCCACTTTCTCCCCATATATGATAAGGCCTCCATATCTTTAATGCGAAACGATCGGCGCTAACTCTAGATCATGAGTAGGATAATTCCTCTCATATTCTTTAAGTTGTCGCGAGGCATAAAGGCTATGACTTTCCCACGCTGCATGAGAACACATCCTAACCCTTTGCCCAAGCATCATTGTAGAGATAACAAATCCATCCAAACCAGATGTATGGTATTGTTAGAACAGCCTTAGAAATAAGTCTCCTCTTAAGCTCTTGGAAACTCTTCTCGCATTCTTCGCCTCCAAACGAATTTTGTATCCTTCCGAGTTAAATGAAGTTAATGGAGTAGCGATTCGAGAAAACCCTTCCACGAAATCTCCGATAATAACCAAATTTAAGCCCAAAAAGCTACGTGATTTCAATCACCGACTTCGTTTGCTCCCAACTTTGTATTGCTTCAATCTTCACGGATCAACAGATACTCCATGTTTCGACACCACGTGCCCAAGGAATGCTACTTCCTCAAGCCGTAACTCGATTTCTTCAATTTGGCATATAGTTGGTTTTCACGGGCCTTTGAGTACCAAATTTCAAATGGTGCTCATGATCTTCACGACTTTTGGAATATATGAGGATGTCATCAATAAAGACAACAACGAATTGATCCAAATATTCCTTGAATACTCGATTCATCATATCCATGAAAGTCATAGTAGAGCATTAGTCAATCCGAAAGACATGACTAAGAATTCATAATGCCCGCATCGAAGTTCTAAAGGCAATCTTTGGAATATCCTCGCCTAATCTTCAAATGATGATATCCGAATCGAAGATCGATCTTTGAAAAAATTGTGCCCTCAGAATCGGGTCAAACAAGTCATCAATACGAGGTAGAGGATATCTATTCTTGATGGTGACATGGTTCAATTCTATAGTCAATACAAAGTCGCATACTCCCGCCTTTCTTCTTTACGAATAAAACAGAGCACCCCAAGGAGATGTACTAGATTTAATGAAATCGATGTCCAACAATTCCTCGTAGTTGGACCTTTAACTTCTCGAAGTTCAATAGAGCCATTCGATATGGAGTTTTAGAAATGGGCTTTGTACTGTGTTTAAGATCAATAAAGAATTCAACTTCACGCCTGGGGTAGGCGGAAGTTCTTCAGAAATACGCCGGAAAGTCAATAATAACAGAATATTATTCAAATTGGACGTGTCTTTATTCAAATCCATAACATGGGCTAAGAAAGCTTGACATCCGCTTTTTCAATAAACGAATAACTTTATGATTAGATATGACGGTGATTGATTTTAATGGTTTAGTTGCTTGAATTGCATAACAAAAGTTGGTTAGAATATAAAAACTAACAACCTTACGAAAACAATCAATTTTGGCATGATGAGTAGTTAACCAATCAATCCCAAAATCACATCAAAAGCAAGTATCTTTAAAGAGATAAGGTCAATGTAAGGTGATGGTACCAACTTGAATCAAACAAGATTTATAAATAAAGGATGTGATGAAAGTTTCTCTTAACGAGTTTCCACAGATAGGTCAAAGTCTAATTTCTCCTGAGTCAAGTTTAAACGCTGAGCACAAGCGGAGAGATAAATGAATGGGTAAGACCCCAGATGCGCCCCAAAATAGGTATACATCACCCATTCCGAGTTGTCAATACATGGTATGTAAACAACTACAACTTTATTATTACAACAAGAAAACTGAGTGAGTTTAAATACAAATATTATCTTCTGATAATATTTATACTCACATAAATCCTCATCACATTTATTGATACATTATTTTACAAAATGGTGAGGACTACTAAACAATCCTTTCTAAAACCTTCATTCCATACCCCTACTCAGATCTTCGCTATATTCTCGCCTCCCCGAGAAGAATGGAACAAAAGGAAAAGGGTGAGCTCAACTAGCTCAAAAAAGAATATTATGACTAAGATAATATACAACAAATTATCGTTAGTCTTCAACAGGAAAAATTTAATAGAATACAATAGACAACAAATTTTCAATCAATATTCGCAATGAAATAATAATTCATTAGAAGAGTTAAGTAGAGAATGCAAACTACTATCTTCTATGTATGAATTTAAAAGTTCATCGCTCATCATCTTATATCCTCAGAACAACAATCAATATACATCTGAATCAAATATTCATCTTTGCACTACAGCCAAAGATATTCATCACCGTCATGTTCATTTAAACACTGCTCATCTTTGCACTACAGCCAAAGATATTAATCGATCGACCAGTCATGTTCATCTCAACACTGCTCATCTTTGCACTACAGTGCCAAAGATATTCTTCAGAAATCATTCATCTTTGCACTACAGTGCCAAAGATATTCAATAATATCATCATTTAAGACCGAGGATGATGAAAATATTTTTAAAGAACGAATCCAAAGGAAACAAAATGACAAGGATTAAGGATTAAGGATTCAGACTTTGTTTTATCCATGTCCAACAATACCCCAAAAATAATCACAAGTGGTGTAAAATTCAAGAATGATCAAAACATGGATACAATCAAAGCTAGTATTCAAAATAGATGTTTTGGACAAAAAGAAGAAATTTTATTTTTGGTGAATAGTGTCGATACATGAATAATAAGTCTGAGATACGTGAATAAAGGTCAGATACGTGAATAAGATCAGATACATGAAATAGTAAATCCGACACCAAAAGATAGAAATTCCACAAAAACATCTTCACGTTTCATGAATAAGACTTGAATAAGAATCGTGAATAAGAACTCATGAATAGTAACTCGTGAATAAGAACTCATGAATAGTAACCCCATATGAAAAAGTTCCAAATTTGATAAAAACTTCAGATCAATATTTCAACATAATGATATCAAGAAATAATATCATTACGAAAAAAAATAATATCCCTTACCTCAAAGAATCAAGATTTCTAAGGAAAGGCTCAAGTGATGTTTGAATGAAACTTGTATCAATAAAGAACTCTCAAAGTATCTAAATACTCACAAAATACGCCAATAATATAGAGAGAGAAAGAGAGAAACTTTGTTTCGTGTGATTTTCAATTCTAACTTAGCCCTCTATTTATAGAAAATGTTAGCCCGTCAAGCAAGCGTGATTTGACTCACACCGATGGCTTTACTCGCTACTATTGCCACCCACCACGTTTGAAATAAAATTCAGCACATTTCTTCACCAACCACAAGTGGGGCCCACTCAATTCTAGAATTTTCCACCAAAATCAATTATAACCCTAATTTCCTAATCGACACCTCTTAAAATTCATAACAAATCATTCGTGCATTTTAACGGTTCAAAATTTGGGATATACTCAACTTATGTATGTATAACATACCCAAAAATTACTACAATCCAACTATTTGGATTAAAAATTATAATCCCCGCAATATATCTCAAAACCCCGATTTAATTTTTAATACCTCCAACTGGTAAAAAATACCGATAAAAAACACCTCAACAATAATTTCTTCATTTATAACCACATAAATAAATCCATCATTTATATCCACATAAAATAAATATTTCTTTATCATATGAATCAATAATTAATTATTCACAAATAATATTACGTAATCACAATTATGATAACCAGCCGCTCCTGTGAAAGAGGGGGCTTTCCGATAAGGATTTCTCCTCATCAAGGCGCAAGAATTAGGTGACCAAACCTCTCCTCGATGTAACTTTCTAGACATTGCCAATAATGTTATCTAATAATATTATTTAAATAATATGAATTATTGATCCGATAATGGAGATAATGTGGTGGACAATTATCGAACAACAATAATATAAAATATCAACGCAGCAATTATCAATCAATAAAATAAAATATCGAATAAGAATTCACCGTAAAAATTATCGAGTAAAGGCCTTCACGTAAGTGATCAATAATTCAATAATACTCGTAATACCGTAAGCATCACAAGCAACCAATGCCAGACATCAGTATTTTAACCACCGGTATTCCAATGCCTTTAATTCAGAATAACTACGCCGTTATTTTTTAACCAACTTATATTTGTCGCTTTCTTCATCCAATCGCTTCCGTTATGGGGCCCACACATGGTCATACTGTCGCATTTAATATTCCCCGACAAGCATTTAATATTCCACGACCAAACTAATATTCCCCGACAAAATGAATATTTTATAACCACTTGCTTATTTTGAAATATTTACGTATTTAACCCTTAACTATCCACATTAATCAAATCAACCCTTACTATTTCAAAATAATAAATAAAGGAAATTCCTTTTATTTAAAAAAAATTTCGGGTCTTACAACCTCCCTCCTTATGAAATTTCATCCTCGAAATCGACGACGTACTGTGTGTTTCAAAAGGTGAGGATACCTCGCTTTCATTTCCGCTTTCCAATTCCCGTGTCATTTCTCTATAAGATGATTCCTCCACAAAACTTTAACTTGTGGTATGACCTTTCATACAGTAGGACATGCTCCTTCCTATCCAAGATCTTGATAGGTACCTCCTCATACGTTAAGTCTTCTGCTATCTCGTCCTGGTTTCTAACTCAATAACGTGGTTCGGTCTTTCACATATTTACGGTATGATATGTGAAACACATTATGAACACGAGACATACTTTGAGGTAACGCAAGTCTATAGCTACATTTCCTACTCGGTCAAGAATTTGAAATGGACCAATAAATCGTGGATCGAGCTTTCCTCTCTTCCCAAATCTTGTAACTCCTTCCATGGAGCAACTCGCAACAATACATGATCCCTACATTAAATTCCACGCCCTTTCGATGAAGATCCGTATAACTCTTTTGTCGATCTTGAGCCGCTTTGTATACGCTTGTCAATTATTTGGATCTTTTCGGTAGAATCATACGCATTTAACTCTGGTCCCAACAATGTTGCTTCACCCACCTCATCCCAACATATCGAGAAACGACATTTTCGTCCATATAATGCTTCGAATGGAGCCACACCTATACTTGCCTGATAACTGTTGTTGTAGGAGAATTCCACCAATGGTAAATACTTATCCCAACTACCCTTGAAGTCTAGGACACAGAGTCTTAATAAATCTTCAAGAGTTTGAATAGTCCTCTCTGATTGTCCGTCCGTTTGGGGATGGTATGTCAACTAAATCGCAAACTGCGCTCATAGCTTTTTGCAAGCTAACCCAAAATCTTGAAGTGAATCTTGGGTCACGATCCAAACTATGGATATAGTATGCCATGCAACCTCACAATCTCATTTACGTATATACTAGCAAGACGCTCAAGGAATAAGTCTCCGTATCGCAAGAAATGAGCGTACTTGGTTAATCTATCAACAATAACCCAAATAAGATTGATGCCTTGAGAAACCGTAGGAAGACCCGTAATCTAAATCCATGGTAATGTGTTCCCTACTTCCATTCCTAATCTCAAGTGGTTGCAACGGACCCTTAGGTACTAGATGTCTCCGCTTTTACACGCTGGCAAGTTAAACACATCGAGATAAACTTTGCAATCTCTCTCTTCATATTATTCCACCAAAATGTATGTCAAGATCACGATACATTTTAGTACTTCCAGATGGATTGCAAAATGGTGTATTGTGTGCCTCCATCATAATCTTGTACTTCAAATCGTAGTCGTTAGAACACAAAGTCTAGAGGACTCAAGTATTCCTTCTTCATCAATTCTCGCTTCCTAATAGCTCCTTCTTGTACTTTCTTCTTCATACGATCGCTCCTGCCTGCGGGGCTTGAGCAACCTTAACTTTTCTATTAAAGTCGGCTCTATGCGATACTTGACATCATCGCACTCGTTCCGCGCATATGATCTTCTACTCAATGCGCGCCCACCACGCTCGCTTTTACCAGATGGTATCAATAGTGTGGTCGTAGTCTTTCAATAGCTCGAGCCAACGTCATTTGCCGCATGTCGAGTTCTTTTGAGTGAAGAAATATTTAAGGCTTTTATGGTCCGAATATATCTCCACTTTCTCCCCATATAGATAAGGCTGCCTCCATATCTTTAATACAAACGATCACGCTAACTCTAGATCATGAGTAGGATAATTCCTCTCATACTCTTTAAGTTGTCATGAGGCATAGGCTATGACTTTCCCATGTCGCATGAGAACACATCCTAACCCTTTGCTCAAGCATCGTCAGAGATAACAAATCCATCCGAACCGGATGGTATTGTTAAACAAAATAAATAAGTCTCCTCTTAAGCTCTTGAAACTTTTCTCGCATTCTTCGCTTCCAAACGAATTTCAGATCCTTCGAAAGTTAGCTGAAGTTAATGGAGTAGCGATTCGAGAAAACCCTTCCACGAATCTCCGATAATAACCAAATTAAGCCCAAAAGCTACGATTTTCAACAATCGACTTTCTATTGTTCCCAACTTTGATTGCTTCAATCTTCACGGATCAACAGATATCCATGTTTTGACACCACATGCCCAAGAAAGGCTACTTCCTCAAGCCGAACTCGCATTTCTTCAATTTGGCATATAGTTGGTTTTCACGAAGCCTTTGAGTACCAAATTTCAAATGGTGCTCATGATCTTCACGACTTTTGAATATATAAGGATGTCATCAATAAAGACAACAACGAATCGATCCAAATATTCCTTGAATACTTGGGTTCATCATATCCATGAAAGTCAGCAGGAGCATTAGTTAGTCCGAAAGACATGACTAAGAATTCATAATGCCCATACCGAGTTCAAGGCGCTTTGAATATCCTCGCCTAAATTTCACCGATGATATCCGAATCTAAGATCGATTTTGAAAAGAATTGTGCCCTCAGAATCGGGTCAAACAAGTCATCAATACGAGGTAGAGGATACCTATTCTCGATGGTGACATGGTTCAATTCCCGATAGTCAATACAAAGTCGCATACTCCCCGCTTTTTCTTTTTACAAATAAAACAGAGCACCCCAAGGAGATGTACTTAGATCGAATGAAAACCGATGTCCAACAATTCCTCGTAGTTGGACCTTTAACTCCTCGAAGTTCAATAGAGCCATTCGATATGGGGTTTTAGAAATGGGCTTTGTACTGTGTTCAAGATCAATAAAGAATTCAACTTCACGCTCTGGGGTAGACCGGAAGTTCTTCTAGAAATACGCCAGAAAGTCAATAACAACAGAATATTATTCAAATTTGACGTGTCTTTATTCAAATCCATAACATGGGCTAAGAAAAGCTTGACATCCGCTTTTTAATAAACGAATAGCTTTTATGATTAGATATGATAGTGATTTGATTTTAATGGTTTAGTTGCTTGAATTGCATAAACAGTTGGTTAGAATATGAAAACTAACAACCTTACGAAAACAATCAATTTTGGCATGATGAGTAGTTAACCAATCAATCCCTAATCTAAATCACATCAAAAGCAAGTATCTTTAAAGAGATAAGGTCAATGTGTAAGGTGATGGTGCCAACTTGAATCAAACAAGATTTATAAATGATGGATGTGATGAAAGTTTCTCCTAACTGAGTTTCCACAGATAGGTCAAAGTCTAATTTCTCCTGAGTCAAGTTTAAACGCTGAAAGCACATACAGGAGAGATAAATGAATGGGTAGCACCCGTGATCAAGTAAGGTATAAACTTCGCAAGAATTTATAAATAGCTTACCCGTGATCACCTCGTTTGGGTTCCTCGTGATATGACCACCACAACAAACGCCTTCCCTAATCGCTGACTTTTTCGACTTTTCTGGATGATCTTTTGAGTCACCGTCCCTCATTGAACTAGGTTTCGCTACCGCATAATCTCGAAGCGATATGTCCTTCCTTTCCACAACTATAGCATACCTTGAACTGTCAGGGGGCGCTTGACCGATATGTCCCTCTTTTCCGCATTTGTAGCATATAATGGGGTGGTCGTTTCTCTCCCTTAGAACCAGCTTCTTGTCAAGACTGCTGCCTTCACATAGTCGCTGTTAAATCTCCTCTTTTTAAATCTCCTCCCCGACTCGCTTTCTTACGCTTTTTCACGACCATGATTACCACCGTAGTGGTTACCATTTCGTCCCGTCTGCTTTTTTCTCCGCAGTTATCATTATTCTGCTTGATCGCCATCTCGGTACGATCCTCGGTTATGGTCCCTCAACCGACCGCATCGTTATCTCGCCTAATAATTGAGCCCTGCTTTACAACATCTCGAATAAAGAGAAAGTTTATGAGAAATGAGATACTCGACGTATGCCGGTTTCAAACCTCTAAGAAACATCCGCGCATCGCTCCTCATTCTCCACCAAATGAGGTGTAAACTCGATAACTCGGAAACTTTGCCTCGCATCGAGACACCGCCATGTTGTTTTGCTCTAACTGATGAACTCCACTTCCTTCATATGACGAACACTTTCGTGAAAGTATTTGTCATTAAATAGTCTCTCAAACGCCTCCCAAGACATGCCGAAAAGTGCGGTTGATGGGTACGCTTCACGCATCTCCCACCAAAGAGTCTGCTTCGCCACTTTTAACATAAAGGTGGCGAATGGAACCTTCTGTTCCTCCGCGCATCCCAAGACATCGAATATCTTGGTAATTTGTTTGACCCATGTTTCCGCCATGATCGGATCTGCTTTCCCTAAATTCGGTGGTCCCAACTCTTTGAATGCTTGTCATGTGACAACCCGTGAATTGCTATCATTTCCTCCTCAGTATTTTGAACACGAGTCTCCTCGTCTCGATTTTGCATGAATCGCAAAAAGCTTCTAAACATCCCCTCGCTCATCATCTCGCCAGCAGGTTTGTTCACAGGAGAACATTGCCACTGTCACGTTTTTTTCCCTCGTTGGTAAAGACAGCATCTCCACTACCTCATTTACTCCATCATAATATTATTCTCACGACATTCTCAAATACCGCCATAAAACAAGGGTTAATTAAGGAAATCAATATATCACATAATATCCCTATATAATCGACCAACTAACAAATAAGCTTTCAGTAGACACACTAGCGAAGGATTTACTCGCCTCCCCTCCTAGTTCTATTCCCCGATCTCCGCCAGAGATCATATCCCTAAGCTCGATACCAACCGTGGCGCCCCCAAAAATAGGTATACATCACCCATTCCGAGTTGTCAATACACGGTACGTAAACAACTACAACTTTATTATTACAACAAGAAATCGTGAGTTTAAATACAAATATTATCTTCTGACAATATTTATACTCACATAAATCCTCATCACATTTATCGATACATTATTTTACAAAATGGTGAGGACTACTAAACAATCATTTCTAAAACCTTCATTCCATACCCGACTGCACTCGCTTATATTCTCGCCTCCCGAGAAGAATGGAACAAAAAGGAAAAGGGTGAGCTCAACTAGCTCAAGAAAGAATATTATGACTAAGATAATATACAACAAATTATCGTTAGTCTTCAACAGGAAAAATTTAATAGAATACAATAGACAACAAATTTTCAATCAATATTCGCAGCGGAAATAATAATTCATTAGAAGAGTTAAGAGAGAATGCAAACTACTATCTTCTATGTATGAATTTAAAAGTTCATCGCTCATCTTTTATCCTCGTAACAACAATCAATATACATCCGAATCAAATATTCATCTTTGCACTACAGCCAAAGATATTCATCACCAGTCATGTTCATTTAAACACTGCTCATCTTTGCACTAAAGCCAAAGATATTAATCACCACATGTTCATTCTCAACACTGCTCATCTTTGCACTACAAAATGCAAAGATATTCTTCGAAAATCATTCATCTTTGCACTACAAAAAAAAAGATATTCAATAATATCATCATTTAAGACCGAGGATGATGAAAATATTTTTAAAGAAACGAATCCAAAGAAACAAAATGACAAGGATTAAGGATTAAGGATTCGACTTTGTTTTATCCATGTCCAACAATACCCCAAAAATAATCACAAAGGTGTAAAATTCAAGAATGATCAAAACACGGATACAATCAAAGCTAGTATTCAAAATAGATGTTTTGACAAAAAAGAAGAAATTTTATTTTTGGTGAATAGTGTCGTGATATACATGAATAGTGGTCAGATATCGTGAATAAGGTCAGATACGTGAATAAGACCGTATACATGAATAAGAAATCCGACACCAAAAGATAGAAATTCCACAAAAACATCTTCACGTTTACTTAATAAGACTCGTGAATAAGAATCGTGAATAGTAACTCATGAATAAGAACTCGTGAATAAGAACTCATGAATAAGAACCTACATGAAAAAGTTCCAAATTTAATAAAAACTTCAGATCAATATTTCAACATAATGATATCAAGAAATAATATCATTACGAAAAAAAATAATATCCCTTACCTCAAAGAATCAAGATTTCTAAGGAAAGGCCGGAAGTGATGCCGAATGAAACTTGTAATCAATAAAGAACTCTCAAAGTATCTAAATACTCACAAAATACGCCAATAATATAGAGAGAGAAAGAGAGAAAACTTTGTTTCGGTGTGATTTTCAATTCTAACTTAGCCCTCTATTTATAGGAAAATGTTAGCCCAAAAGGCATTTGACCAAGCACCGATGGCTTTACCCTCGCTACTATTGCACCCACCACATTTGAAATAAAATTCAGCACATTTCTTCACCAACCACAAGTGGGGCCCACTCAATTCTAGAATTTTCCACCAAAATCAATTATAACCCTAATTTCCTAATCGACACCTCTTAAAATTCATAACAAATCATTCGCATTTTTAATCGGTTCAAAATTTGTGGACATATACTCAACTTATGTATGTATAACATACCTAAAAATTACCATTAATCCAACTATTTGATTATTAAAATTATAATCCCTGCAATATATCTCAAAACCCCGATTTAATTTTTAATACCTCCAACTGGTAAAATACTCGATAAAACACCTCAACAATAATTTCTTCATTTATAACCACATAAATAAATCCATCATTTATATCCACATAAAATAAATATTTCTTTATCATATGAATCAATAATTAATTATTCACAAATAATATTACGTAATCACAATTATGACAACCAAAGCCGCTCCTCGTGAAAGCAGGGGCTTTCCGATAAGGATTTCTCCTTGGTCGCGCCGCAATTAGGTGACCAAACCTCTCCTCGATGTAACTTTCTAGACATTGCCAATAATGTTATCTAATAATATTATTTAAATAATATGAATTATTGATCCGATAATGGAGATAATGCAAAGTGACAATTATCGAACAACAATAATATAAAATATCAACGCAAAGAATTATCGAATCAATAAAATAAAATATCAATAAGAATTCATCGTAAAAATTATTGAGTAAAGGCCTTCTTACGTAAGGATCAATAATTCAACAATACCGCGTGTAATACCGTAGTCTGCCATCGCAACCACGCCGCCAGACATCGTATTTTAACCACCGGTATTCCAACAATCCTTAATTGCAATAACTACGCCGTTATTTTTAACCAACTTATATTTGTCGCTTTCTTCATCCAATCGCTTTTCCGTTATGGGGCCCACACATGGGCTACTACCGTCGTCACGAATATTCCCCAAGACAAGCATTAATATTCCACGCAAACTAATATTCTCCGACAAAATGAATATTTTATAACCACTTGCTTATTTTGAAATATTTGCGTATTTAACCCTTAACTATCCACATTAATCAAATCAACCCTTTTATTTCCAAATAATAATTTTGAAATATTCCTTTTATTTAAAAAATTTCGGTCTTATCCACATTAATCAAATCATAAACTTCGCTTACTATTTATAAATAATAAATAATCACCTCGTTTGATTTCCTTTTATTTAAACAAACGCCTTCCAGAACCGCTGACTGACTTTGACTTTTCTAGGGCGATGTCTTTTGAGTCCATCCCCGCCGAACTAGGTTTCGCCATCTGCATAAATCTCGAGCGATATGTCCTTCCTTTCCACAATTATAAGCATACCTTGAATCGTGGGCAAGGATTTGGAATGATATATCCCTCTTTCTCGATTTATAGATATAATCGCATTGGTCGTTTCTCCTCCTTAGAACCGATTCTTCACGTAGCATACGCTGCCGTCTTTCATGGTCGTTGTTAAATCTCCTTTTAAATCTCTCTCCGACTCGCTTTTCTATTTTCACGGCTACGATTACCACCAGAGTGGTTACCATTTTGCTCGGCCTGCTTTCTTTCTCCGCGGGTTATCGTTATTCGTTAATCGCTATCTCTAGTATGATCCTCGGTTATGGTCCCCTGGTTGAACATACTCATTATCTCGCTTCTAACAATTAAGCCCTCGTTAACAACATCCGAATAGAGAGAAAATTTATGAGAAATGAGATATTATCGTATCTGCAGGGTTTCAAACCTCTCGTAAACATCCGCGGCCATATCGCTTCCTCATTCTCCACCAAATGAGGTGCAAACTCGATAACTCGCAAACTTTGCTTCGTCTTTGAGACACCGCTATGTTGTTTTGTTCTAATCGATGAACTCCACTTTCTTCATACGATGAACACTTTTAGGAAAGTATTTGTCATTAAATAGTTTCAAACGCCTCCCAAGACATGTTAAGTGCGGTGATGGGTACGCTTCACGTATCTCCCACCAGTATACGCCGCCACTTTAACATAAAGGTGGCGAATGGAACCTTCGTTCTCTCCGCATCCCAAGACATCGAATATCTTGGTAATTTGCTTTTGACCCATGTTTTCGCCATGATCGGATCCGCTTTCCCTTAAATTCGCGTGGTCCCAACTCTTTGAATCGCTTGCATTTGTGGACAACCCGTGAATTGCTATCATTTCCTCCTCAGATTTTGAACACGAATCTCCTCGTCCGATTTTGCATGAATCGCAAAAAGCTTCTAAACATCCCCTCGCTCATCATCTCGCTCAAGGTGTTGTTCACAGGGAGGAACATTGTCACTGTTGCACGCTTCTCCTCGTTGGTGAGTATAGGCGTCTCCACAGGTCTCATTTCCATTGTTAATATTCTCACGACATTTTCAAATACCGCCATAAAACAAGGGTTAATTAAGAAATCAATATATCACATAATATCCTATATATACTCGACTTCAACTAACAAATAAGCTTAG